>CM024755.1:543505-727533 GCA_014218235.1 Colocasia esculenta | reverse complement strand
ACAAGGGCGGCGACCCTAACCTATTCCCAAGTCTCTTTCTCTAGAAAAGGGCTAGAGAGAGAACCCCCACAGTGCTTACTTGCTAGAAAGAGTATGTGTGACGGTCCTTCGCCGTTCAGACCCTTAACCTAATAACGAGCTTAACACGAGTCCGCCTCCCGCGAACGGCCGAAGCCTCGCAAGGATATCGACCCACGAGTCCAAAGAAATATAAAGGCATCAACTCAAACATTCATAAGATCTGTCAATCTCACAAATATTTACATGATGTACATAGTCATAACACAATTGTAGCCAAACTACAACAGAACCTGGGGCATACCCCAGGTGGTACAATAGTAAAGTAGAATTACACTGCTGGTGGTGCAGACCCTCCACTGGACTATGGACGCGAAATCTCCGGATCTCCCTCACCTGGTAGAGGTAGGGGTGAGCCTCACGTGTCACTGGCTCAGTAGTGAAACTCCCTAGAAACCGAGCAAACATACACAATAGCAAAGCAGGAAATACTACGCTAGGCAATTTATAACATTAACAAGCAGATATAAAACTGTAATCATCACTTACCATTTGTTGCTTAACAGGAATCAATGTAAATAAATAACAGCAAAACAAACAGGTGTACGAGTTACTGTAGAGAAACGCCACACTCGAGTCACGTCAACTGGTTCGCGACACCAGTTACTGACCCGGACAAGCCACCAGGACCACCTCTCATCTCGCAGCCACTGACGAAAGGTCCAGCTGCCGCTCCACTAAACAAGTACAAAAACTGTGGAGTCTAACTAAACCACCACAACCTGCAATCGCACACCTCGCAGGCCCTGCCTGGCACCTTTAGGGACTCTGGCCTGAGCTCCCTAAGTGAGACACTGGAAAACAGGACTAGCTGGGGTCCAGTACGTCTACTGGTGTCCTCCGTCTCCCCCAACTACGAGCGCGCTACAAGCGACAACACAACTACCTCTAGTCGCTGTCCCACTGCCGTCTTTCCCTCAGCCGGACGTACTACTCAACACTAGAGTGAGGGTGTCCAGGAAGACGACCAGACCTCGCCGTACCCAGTACCGGGACAAGCCCCGAGCACTCACGTGCCTGGCTCACACAAACCTGGGGCTCCCAACTGAAGAGGTATCCACGGAAGGCGTCAACTACACACCGCGTACACATAAACCACGTGTGCAACGCTCAAACCACGTGAAACCTTCTCATATCGTGTGAACAACAAGTAAACTACACACCACTTGCTCATCGAGCGAAGAGAGTGCCAATGCACCTCTTTCCATTACCATATACATGAATGTACTAAACAAATAATTCTACACCAACATTTATACTTGGAAGACAACATTCGGCTGTTGTCGCGGCGGCGCGATAGACCGCCTTCAGAACGCGACGGTTCAGGGTGTCGCGACCTGGTCGCGACGCCCACAGCGACCGCGACAGCTGGTGCGATCCCTGTCTCGAACCTTTCAATCCAATCACCCAAATCACCATATAATCATTAGTTCATAGTCCGTTTATATGCTTTAATGTGTTCCTACACATGCTCTCTATGTTTTAGAAAGCAGGAAAACACCTTAACCACTTCACACGAGAATCTCACGGAACAAACTCAGGAAATCTCCCTACCTTCGCGAAGAACGCGAAGATTGAAGCTCGCACGAGGTTCCCTCCACTCCAAGCAACGTCCTCGTAGTGGAAGCTCGTCGAACCAAGCTCTAGCAAGCGAAAACGCCAAGAAATCTCCACAGCAAATCCCCCTGGCCGAGCAGAGCTTTCACCAGCTCTGTTCTGCTAGGGTTACTTATATACATAACGCAGTTAAGAACGCGACGCTCTTCATGACCGCGACCTAAACGCGACGCTCTAGGCTGTCGCGATAAGCCTGCTGACGTCACCCGAGCTCCTAGCCTGCGACACGCGGCAGACATGCATACGTTCACTTAAAACGGCGGTGACGTAAACGCGACGCCACGGTCTGTCACGATCATAACGCGACGCTCCTCACTGTCGCGTTAACATCGCGACCCTCAAATCGACCGCGTTAAAAACCGAGAAACAGAGAACACTTTGGGCAACTTCTCAAAACCTGCAGGATCACCTGCTACACACCTGTCATCGGCCATACACTGGCCTCCATGTCCACACAGGGACGATCCGAACGGTCGGAACGTTACATTACTATCACCTAAAAAGAAATTCGTCCTCGAAATTAAATCAAAAGCCAATTATCAAAATTCAATTCATTCATATGGTACTATCACCTAAAAAGAATACAACTTACTCGAACAAGTATGGATACGCCTTTTTCATTTCTTCCGCTAATTCCCACGTATCCTTACCACCTTGCATGTTCTCCCATCTAACCTTTACCAATTCAATTTCTTTGTTTCTAAGCTTTTGAGTTCTGTGACCTGATATTTGCACTGGATATTCTGGCATTGACATGTCGGGCTTCAAATCATCTCTTTGATAGCTAACAACTTGAGTTGATCTTTAATATACTTTCTTAACATTAAACATGAAACACATCATGTGCATCGGTGAAATCTGCTGCAAATCTAATTTATAAGCTGCTTCACCCATTCTTTCCTTTATTTGAAACGGTCCAACATATCTTGGACTCGATTTACCTTCTTACTGAATCTCAATACACCTTTAGTAGGAGACACTTTTAAAAATACAAAATCACCAACTTCAAATTGCAATGGCCTGCGTCTAACATCCGCATAACTCTTTTGACGACTCTGGGCTGTTTTCAACTTTTCTTGGATAAATCTTACTGTTTCAGCACACACACGCGACGGATCTTTCTGGGCCAAAACCTGCCTTTCACCTACTTCATGCCAATTTAATGGTGATCTGCATGGTCTACCATACAATGCTTCATAAGGTGCCATTTCAATACTTGAATGGTAGCTGTGTTTATATGCAAATTCAACCAGACTCAAGTGACGTTCCCAAATGCCTCCCCATACCAAACAACAAGCTCTCAACATATCTTCAATGGTTTGAATTGTTCTTTCTGTCTGCCCATCTGTTTGTGGATGATAAGCCGAACTGTACCTTAATTCTGTGCCAACTACCCTTTGCAAACTCCTCCAAAAGCCTGAAGTAATCGAGGATCTCGATCTGAAACTATAGTAACCGTATTCCATGTAAAGGTACAATCCTTTCTACATATAGCTTAGCTAATCTATCAACTGACCATGACATGCTAACTGGCAATAATCTACAAACTTTGGTCAATCTATCCACAAAAACCCATATTGCATTATGACCTGATGAACTGGGCAAACCAACTATAAAATCCATTGTTATATCATCCCATTTCCACTGTGGAATAGGTAATGGTTGCAACAATCCTCCTGGCTTTTGATGCTCTGCTTTAATCTGCTGACATACTGCACATCTGGTTATGAATTCTGCTATTTCTTTCTTCATATTTGGCCACCAAAAATGCTTCTTCATATCTTGATACATTTTTGTGCTACCTGGGTGAATGGTGTATCTTGATCTGTGAGCTTCTTCTAAAACCTTCGATCTAATTTCTGCGTCTTCTGGGATATACAATCGTCCTTTTAGTCTGACCACATTATCATGTTCCAAATTTACTTCATCCATTCTAAGAATATCTGCTAAGTTAGCATCTGCTCTCTGTGCCTCTATTATCTGCCAGAAAAGGGAAGATTCCACTGCACTGGTTGCTATATTGCCCTGCGTTGACTGCTTGGTACATGGAAGGAATTCTCTGCCACATTCTCATAAAGTTTCCATTCTCTGATCATAAGTTGATTCATAACCACTTTTCTGCTTAGTGCATCTGCTACCACATTTGCTCTGCCTGGATGATATGCCAAGTTAAAGTCATAATCCTTCAAATATTCCATCCATCGACGTTGCCTTAAATTCAAATCTTTCTGAGAGAAAATATATTTCAAACTTTTATGATCAGTGAAAATTTCAAATCTTTCACCATACAAATAATGCCGCCACATTTTTAATGCAAAGACAACCGCCGCCAGTTCTAAATCATGAGTTGGGTAATTCTCCTCATGCTTCTTCAATTGCCTAGAGGCGTAGGCAACCACTTTACTATGCTGCATTAAAACTGCACCCAAACCTCTCTTGGATGCGTCTGTAAACAAAACAAATCCGCCACTACTCGACGGAATCTCCAAAACTGGTGCTGAGGTCAACCTTTTCTTCAATTCTACAAAGCTGCGCCTGCATTCTGAGGACCACATAAAAGGGACACCCTTTCTTGTCAACCTTGTCATTGTGCTGCTATCTTGGAGAAATCTTGAATAAATCTTCTGTAATAGCCTGCTAAACCCAGAAAACTCCTAATTTCAAACACAGACTTCGGCTCTTCCCATTTTATTATTGCTTCAACTTTGGATGGATCCACAGCAATGCCTTCACCTGATATCACATGACCCAGAAATTGAATCTCCTTTACCAGAATTCACATTTACTAAACTTAGCAAACAGTTGATGATCCCTTAATATCTGCAAGGTAATCCGCAAATGATCTGCATGTTCTTCCTCAGATGCTGAATAAATCATATATCATCAATAAAGACTACTATAAATTGATCCAAATATTGATGAAATATTCTATTCATCAAATTCATAAAAGCTGCGGTGCATTGTCAATCCAAATGGCATTACAACAAACTCATAATGTCCATATCTAGTCCGAAAAGCTGTCTTCTCATATCTTCTTCTCTGATTCGCAATTGATGATATCCTGATCTCAAATCTATTTTGGAAAACACTTTAGCTGACTGCAGTTGATCAAATAAGTCATCAATCCTAGGAAGTGGATACTTATTCTTGATTGTAACTTTATTCAACTGCCTATAATCTATACACATCCTTAAACTGCCATCTTTCTTTCTAACAAATAACATTGGCGCTCCCCAAGGTGACTGACTAGGTCTAATGAAACCTTTTCTACTAATTCTTGCAATTGCTTTTTCAACTCTTTCAATTCTGCTGGGGCCATTCTATATGGTGCTTTAAAGATAGGTAAACTGCCTGGTTGTAATTCAACTGTAAAATCCACCTCTCTACGCGGAGCTAACCCTGGCAACTCATCTGGAAACACATCTACAAATTCTCTAATCACAGGCACTGAATCTATAGACTTACTAGATTCAACAAAACTAAAAGAAGCAAGGTACGCTACCATCCCGCATTAATTAACTTTCTAGCTCTAAGTGCAGAAATAATAAACTTGGGAGTGTAAAAAGGCATACCTTGAAATTCAAACATCTCACCACCAGGTCTACAAAATCTAACTCTTTTCTTTCTACAATCAACCAATGCCCCGTAGGCCTCTAACCAATCCATTCCCAAAATCACGTCATATTCTTTCAATGTTAATGCATACAATCTGGCTGGCATTTGATTTCCATGGATCATTATCGGAACATCTTCTAAAAAGCAGGAAGTCAGCAAATATCCTCCTGAAGGAATTTCTACCACCAACTCACAAGATCTTTCTTCTAAAGGAAGTACCATGCTATCCAGGAAATCTTCGGAAATAAATGAATGGGAAGCACCCGGATCAATTAATACTCTAGCAGTAAAATCAAAGAAAGGTAATATACCTTCAATGAGATTGGATGCCTCCTCTTGAGCTCTGGTAACAGCCATCACTCGACCTCGTCCTCCTCTCTGGTATGGTGCACCTCTACTTTGTTCTGCTGACCGTTGGAAAGGCTGCTGCTGCTGTGTTCCTCTACCATAAGTCTGATCTCGAGGATACGGACAATTCCTTGCTAAATGTCCTGGTTGCCCACAGTTATAACATCTAAAAGCTGGATAAGTTGTAGGCTGCCCTGCCGTACTCTGCTGGGATCCTCTGGAACCGGTGGCCTGTAGCCACGACCCTGCTGAAACCTCCTTGCTGAACGCTCTGTTGTCTGCCTTTGCCACGACCTCCTTGAAAGAATCTCTTGATCTGCTTACCCCATTTTCCTATTCCCGATGATGAAGAAGCTCCGGATGGTGCTTTTCCTTTACCATTCCTCCTGACGGTTGAGGATGCCGAAAACTACCTGACTGAGACTGCCCTTGCCTGGCTCGAACAGTCCTCTCAAGTATCGCTGCTCTCTGAGCTGCCTCTTCCACTGTTCCACACATCAATGGAATCACTGCATCTTGCAATTCTGGTCTCAAACCTCGAATGAAATATTCCACCATCATGGTATTATCGTTTACCACATATGGGGCATACCTACTCGAGGCTATAAACCTCATCTGATATTCAAGCACCGAAAGATTTCCTTGTTGAAGCGTTCTAAACTGCTCTCTCTTCATTTGTTGAATCTGAATTGGGAAAAAGGAATCATTAAACACTGACAAAAATTCCGTCCATGGGATAGTGTCTTCTGTCCTGCCAGTAAACACTGTCTGCATCTTTCCACCGCCACCATTCCTGCGCAACCCTCGTAGCTGGTATGCAGCAAGAATCACTTTATCTCCCTCCGGCATCTCATTATCGCAATACCCTCTCAATCTCATGTATCCAATGTTCCGCTGTATCCGGGTTGGGGCCTCCCGAGTATGTAGGGGGTTGCAATCTCAAGAATTGCTCTACAAGCACCGTAATCCCCTCTCTATTAACTGGTCTTACTGGAACTGCCGGTTACACAGGTACTGCCTCCTCTGGTAATGGTGGTACTACTGCCGCAGGTTGCACCGGTGGTTGCTGATCCAATCTTACTCGAATCTCTGTTAAACTCTCCCAAATTCTTTCTATCATCCTCTGGGTAGGATCCCCTCCTGATCCTTCTCCATCACCTCCTACATCTCTCCTTTCGGCCATTAATAAACCTACACAAATATTATCCCAACAACACAATACACAAGAAATCAATACAAAACCAAGGTCACTACCAGCAGTGGGTTACAGTAGAGATATGACTATGTATTTCCAATTCCTTTATATTCTTACGGACTTCTGCTCTGATACCAACTGTGACGGTCCTCGCCGTTCAGACCCGTTAACCTAATAACGAGCTTAACACGAGTTCGCCTCCCGCGAACGGGCCGAAGCCTCGCAAGGGATATCGAACCACGAGTCCAAAGAAATATAAGGAATCAACTCAAACATTCATAAGATCTGTCAATCTCACAAATATTACATGAATGTACATAGTCATAACACAACTGTAGCAAAACTACAACAGAACCTGGGGCATACCCCGAGGTGTACATAGTAAAGTAGAATTACACTGCTGGTGGTGCAGACCCTCCACTGGACGATGGACGCGAAATCTCCGGATCTCCCTCACCTGGTAGGAGGTAGGGGTGAGCCTCACGTGTCACTGGCTCAGTAGGGAAACTCCCTAGAAACCGAGCAAACATACACAAGTAGCAAAGCAGGAAATACTACGCTAGCAATTTATAACATTAACAAGCAGGATATAAAACTGTAATCATCACTTACCATTTGTTGCTTAACATGAATCAATGTAAATAAATAAACAGCAAAACCAAACATGTGTACGAGTTACTGTAGAGAAACGCCACACTCGAGTCACGTCAACTGGTTCGCGACACCAGTTACTGACCCGGACAAGCCACACAGGACCACCTCTCAGTCTCGCAGCCACGGACGAAAGGTCCAGCTGCCGCTCCACTAAACAAGTACAAAAACTGTGGAGTCTAACTAAACCACCACAACCTGCAAGTCGCACACCTCGCAGGCCCATGCCTGGCACCTTTAGGGACTCTGGCCTGAGCTCCCTAAAGTGAGACACTGGAACAGGACTAGCTGGGGTCCAGTACGTCTACTGGTGTCCGTCTCCCCCAACTACGAGCGCGCTACAAGCGACAACACAACTAACTCTCTAGTCGCTGTCCCACTGCCGTCTTTCCCTCAGCGGACGTACTACTCAACACTAGAGTGAGGGTGTCCAGAAGACGACCAGACCTCGCCGTACCCAGTACGGGACAAGCCCCGAGCACTCACGTGCTTGGCTCACACAAAACCTGGGGCTCCCAACTGAAGAGGTATCCACGGAAGGCGTCAAACTACACACCGCGTACACATAAACCACGTGTGCAACGCTCAAACCACGTGAAACCTTCTCATAAATCGTGTGAACAACAAGTAAACTACACACCACTTGCTCATCGAGCGAAGAGAGTGCCAATGCACCTCTTTCCATTACCATATACATGAATTGTACTAAACAAATAATTCTACACCAACATTTATACTTGGAAGACAACATTCGGCTGTTGTCGCGGCGGCGCGATAGACCGCCTTCAAACGCGACGGTTCAGGGTGTCGCGACCTGGTCGCGACGCCCACAGCGACCGCGACAGCTGGTGCGATCCCTGTCTCGAACCTTTCAATCCAATCACCCAAATCACCATATATCATTAGTTCATAGTCCGTTTATATGCTTTAATGTTTCCTACACATGCTCTCTATGTTTTAGAAAGCAGGAAAACACCTTACCACTTCACACGAGAATCTCAACGGAACCAACTTAGGACATCTCCCTACCTTCGCGAAGAACGCGAAGATTGAAGCTCGCACGAGGTTCCCTCCACTCCAAGCAACGTCCTCGTAGTGGAAGCTCGTCGAACCAAGCTCTAGCAAGCGAAAACGCCAAGAAATCTCCACAGCAATCCCCCTGGCCGAGCAGAGCTTTCACCAGCTCTGTTCTGCTAGGTTACTTATAAACATAACGCGTTAAGAACGCGACGCTCTTCGTGACCGCGACCTAAACGCGACGCTCTAGGCTGTCGCGATAAGCCTGCTGACGTCACCCCCGAGCTCCTAGCCTGCGACACGCGGCAGACATGCATACGTTCACTTAAAACGGCGTGACGTAAACGCGACGCCACGGTCTGTCGCGATCATAACGCGACGCTCCTCACTGTCGCGTTAACATCGCGACCCTCAAATCGACCGCGTTAAAACCGAGAAACAGAGAACACTTTGGGCAACTTCTCAAAACCTGCAGGATCACCTGCTACACACTGTCATCGGCCATACACTGGCCTCCATGTCCACACAGGGACTATCCGAACGGTCGAAACGTTACAGTATGTGTTCTAGATTATGCTCATTGCGGTAAAAGTGTGATCGAAGCATTTATTCCCCCCCACCCGCATCAGAATCACCTCCAAAAGGGTAAATGTTGAACAGTGCAACAGGGCAATCTCTTCCTCCGCTCATCGGTACCAAGAATTGGAGAAATGAAGACAAATCATGCTATTCAGCTTGATGCAGAAAATGAAAGAAAGTTTGAGTACTGAATTTATTAGACACCACCAATGTAACGATGAGTATAACCTCAGGGTTATAACAAATGAACAAAATTACGGAGCAAACTTGCTGCTTTTGAGTTAGATAAAGAGGAACCAAGTAGCAACAAGATTTTTTAAAACAAGTGAACCAAAGATCACTCTCCATTAGTGAAAAGAGGTACAAAAGGCTGAGCCCAGGAAAACAGAGTCAGAAACGAAGTCTAACAAAAGGAAAAGAACATGAAAGAAAATAGAAGAAGCCATAAAGGTAAAGAGGCGTGCACCGAGGTTTTTTATGATAAATGATGACCTCTACAGGAAAGGCTTCAGTTTCCCTCACCTGCGATGCGTCAACCAAAGCCAAGCAGGAGAAATCATCACCGAGGTACACGAAGGCACGTGCGGAAGCCATACAGGACCACGATCCTTGGTCCGTAGGGTAACTCGGCAGGGCTACTGGTGGCCCACTATGCTTAAGGACGCCGAAGAGTATGTCCGAAGATGCCCACAGTGCCAACTCTTTAGCAGGGTGGATCGTCAACCACCTGCTAACCTCCAGCCACTTACTGCCCCTTGCCCGTTCGCACAATGGGGAATGGACATCCTCGGCCCGTTTTCGCCCGCTTCGAGCCAGCGGAAGTTCCTTATCGTCGCAGTTGACTACTTCACCAAGTGGGTGGAAGCGGAACCCCTGGCGAAAATCACAGACTCCAACGCCTGGGGATTCGTCTGGAAGAATCTGGTCTGTAGGTTCGGGCTACCCCGGACGATCATCACCGATAACGGAAAATAGTTCGACAACGTCAGGTTTCACCGCAACTGCACGGAGTTCGGCATTAGCCATCGCTTCACCTCGGTGGCGCATCCCCAAGCCAATGGCCAAGCCGAGGTCACCAACCGGACTCTCCTCGACGGACTGAAACGAAGGTTGGACGAGCATAAGGGTCGATGGGTCGACGAGCTCCCCCACGTCCTATGGGCGTATCGAGCAACCCTCGTGAAGCCACCCAAGAATCTCCTTTCGCGTTGGCCTTCAGCGTAGAAGCGGTCACACCCGTAGAGCTGCTCGTACCTTCGGACGAGTCCTCGGTTTCGACCATGATGACAACGCTCGCTCGCTACGAGCCGAGCTGGAATCGATAGAGGAGCGACGAGACAAGGCTGCATCAAGGGTGAAAATCTACCAACAGAAGATGAAGAGAAGGTTCAACAAAATTGTAAGGCCACGTCAGTTCGGCGTTGGCAGCCTCGTCCTCCGAAAACTCGCGGTGTCGGACCAAGGTCGACGGTGGGAAAGCTTTCGCCCACTTGGGAAGGCCCGTACCGCGTGATTAAAAACTTAGGACAGGAGCATATCGATTGGCAAGTTTAGACGGTTCGGCACTACCAAGAACTTGGAACGCCGAGCACCTCAGATGCTATTATCCATGAAATAAAAATTGCGCGATATGCTATCTCTCGTCCATTGGCTTTCTTCGGTCATTAGAAGCTCTTACGCGAGGTCGCTTCGGCACTCCGAGCTCCGCGAACGAGTTCACTTCGGCACTCGTCTACTGGCCTCTTTTCGACCATTATAGCTCTTACGCGAGGTCGCTTTGACACTCCGAGCTCCGCGAACGAGCTCGCTTCGGCACTCGTCTACTGGCCTCCTTTCGGCCATTATAGCTCTTACGTGAGGTCGCTTCGGCACTCCGAGCTCCGCGAACGAGCTCGCTTTGGCACTCGTCTATTGACCTCTTCCGGCCATTATAGCTCTTACGCGAGGTCGCTTCGGCACTCCGAGCTTCGCGAATGAGTTCGCTTCGGCACTCGTCTGTCGACCTCCCTCGGTCCTTAGAATTCAAACAAGGTCGCTTCGGCACTCGTCCGCCGACTTCCTCGGTCCTTAGAATTCTCACGAGATCGCTTCGACACTCATCCGATCGGCCTCCGACCGTCTAGTCTCGCAAGCAAAGTCACTTCAGCACTCGTGCCCCAACCGCAAGGCTCCTTCACTCAAATTAAACGTACCCTCGACTCATTTAGACCACTAAAATTACCAAAAGGATGGTTCCATTCAAAAGAACGAAAACGTTCATTACAAAGGCCTAAAGGTCGAAGTCGGGTACAAAAGATTTTAAGGCTCAGAGGTCGGTGGAATCGAGGCAGAGACCCCCGCTTCGGGGGCAGCAGCAGCAGACGGTATGGCTTCCTCGTCGGCTTCATCGCCATCATCGCCCGGAGGCTGCAACGACGATAAATCCAGATCGGGGAAGGCCTTCCCAACCTCCAGCAGACAGTGCTTGTAGCCATCGGCAAACAAGCCAGTGATCTGCTCGAGGTGCACCTCAGATTTGGTGTACTCGGCCACGGCCTTCTGGCGCTCCTCGACGACGGCCCGAGCGCAATCCACCTTCGTCTTCTCATGGGCTGCCGCCTCCGCCTTCCGAGCGGCCTTCTCTGCGGCCAGAGAAGACTTGAGCTCTTCCGCCGCCTTCGTGAAGGAAGCCGCCCGTTCCTCCGACTGCTTGGCCCGAGCAGCGGCAGCGGCAACCGACTCTTCAAGGGCGGCGCTCTTCTTCCCGAGCTCGGTGACCTCCCTCTCCAAGGAACGCATGCGGCTCTCAGCCGACGAGCGAACTTGGTCCGTCCGGCGGTGGAGGGCCACGAGCGCACCCAGCTGCTGTTGAAGACCCCTCAACGCCTCCTCGAAAAGGTCGGCAGTGTTCATCGACACCGCCCGGGAAGTAACGTCCGCCGAGGCCGACGCCTGGCCCCACTCCAAGAGACTCGACGCCGAGGTCTGGGGAGGGCGGGCAGTCGAGCGACTCGGAGGAACGGCGCTCGATGAGCCGCCCTCGGTCAACCGCGGCCGCTTGGACGCCTTCTCCATCTCCCGGACGACCACGGCCGAGGAAGGAGTCGCCACGGTCGGTGCAGGAGGCTCGACAATCTGGATGTCCACCTCCTCGACGAGGTGCTTCTCCTTCGCCGCTTTCTTCTTCCCCCGACCGGCGACAAAGCGCTGAGCGGCAAGGGATCGGTAGTCCGCTGGCTCGGCCATATCTGTCAAAAGACAAGTATATGAGATCAGCGAACCTACGACGGAAACTAAAAAGAAAACCCCTCCTAGAGCAAACACCAGACCTATGTCGGCCCGCCGAATCAGCTCGAACAGGTCGGCAGACGGCTCTCGCAAATCTAGCACCGACACCGCCTGCAGCGAGTCGAAGTCCGAAAGCTCGGCATCGCTCATGTCGGCAGGTGGACGAAAAGCCTCATCCTGAGGGTTGATAGCCGACCAAACAGTTGGAAAACTCCCAACCTTCCGAGATATGGATAAAACAAAAACTCATCTTCCAGTGATGGATGGAGGAGGGGAAACGGCCAAGGAATTGGCGGCCCGTCCAGGCCGAGATAAACAACCAGTCCCCCGAAACCTTGAGGGAGAAACAATAAAAGAAAAGACGAATACTCGGCCGAACCTTGGCCATGGCACAAGCCACCAAGAAACCGACGACTGACCGCCAAGAATTCGGGGCCAGCTGGGAAGGAGCTACTTCTAAATACCACAAAAGATGGACCGAGAAGGGGTGAAGGGGATATCGGAAACTAGCTTTCACTGATTCCGAGTACAAGCAAAACCCGTTCTCCATGGTGTAGTGGGCTCGGAGGCTATCCGAGGCATACACCTCGAAGTCGGGGGGGGGAAGGCGATCCCAGGGTGCCTGGTGATCTTGTCAACGGTTTCCTGATCTATCTCCGTGACGGCGTCGGCTACAGACTCGGCCGCCTTGCGCACCCCGAAAGAAAGAGCAAAAGAAGCCTTGGGCACATACGTCCCAGGCATAACTTCAGGCTTGGCCTCGTCCTCTTCCGGCGCCGGTCTGGCGACGGGAAGGGCCGCGGAGGCCGAAGAAACGTGAGCATAAGGGGGGTGGACCAGAGTACCCTCGGAAGGAGAATACCCCGTACAAGAAGCAGCAGGAGAGCGGGAAGCCGAAGGCGAGCCCATGGCTTACCTTTGAGGAAGGAGGGGCCACGCGAAGGATCGTCGACGAGAAGCTCGGCGACAAACACTGCCGCTCGGGAACTCAGACTCGGGAACTCGGGCACAATGGATTAAGAAGACGCACGCGAGGGGCCCCATTCGTGACACCGTCAACGCTATTTATAGGGACCAGAGGATGCCCCAATCCAATGGCTACCCTCCGCAGCCTCAATGGAGCGATGAGATCCACCCACGTGTCACCATCCCGGCGACCCTCTTGCCCTACCGCGGATTGCGATCACCGGGAAACGGTCGGGAGACGGGACGTCGACGAGAACGCACGTCGCTTCAGAGGCCGTCATAATTGCAAACAGAGATCGAGGAGTCGCGCCGTCCAAACTGAAGTCAGAGGTCCACTGACGACCGTAGCATTTCCCCGCCATCATGACGACGTGCAACGGGCGCACGTCGGCATCAGCATCCGAATCCGAGTAAAAACGCTTTTCCCTCGGCTCACTGTCGCAACCCGAGCAAAAATCGGGGGGGGGGGGGGGGGGGGGCTAGTGATATGGGTCGCCCTACGGCCACTCGGCGGAAGAGAAGGACTCGGATCATTCCAGAAGTCAAACCAAGTCGGCGCAACCGACTCGGCACCACCATCACAGACGGCTCGTACGGTCAAGCCTCTTGCCGCCATCCGTGGCACTTATGGAAAGATCCGTTTACGGCAAGAGCCAGGGATCTCAGATCATTCTCGAGCGGCTATTATGAGAGGCCCATTAGCGGCAAGGTAGCGCCGGGGATAGCAGACGTGCAATCAGCGCCATCATCAGTGCGGGCCAGAATCGCGGGCACAATCTCAAGCATTCCCTTGACCTGCCTACCATAGTCGCCCGCGTGGAACCACTATAAAAAGGGGGAAGACGCCCCTTGCAGGGGGTAAGTGATTTTTGATCCTGAAACTCTACATTTCCGACCTCCCGAGCCTGACTTGAGCGTCAGAGTTCTTCCCCACCGAGCTCGCTCGGTCGTCTTGCAGGTACATCTCCAACAACGGGCGTGTGACTCGTCCTCCCTTGGGGCCTGCTCGGTTGCAACCGAGCCCGTTACTCCAGCAGTAACAGTTTTCATTCAATATTATCATATTTCTGCATAAATAAAAGTTGTAGTTTATAGTTGTTTTACTTACATAGTCTTTGCATCTAAAAATAAATTAAATAAGATGGAACAAAATAATGACCATTCACAAAAAGATGCTGAAATTAATCAAGATGATCATGGAACTTTTTTTTCTGATCTTCATGTTTGTAATCAAATCAAATCATTTTATTTTTAAAAATTATTCTAATTCCAATGGCTAGTAAGCTTATACATGAATTGGCAACACTCGACAAGTTAAATAGGATCAACTATGATATGTGATATCAGAAAATTAGATACGAACTTATCCATGACAACATTGAATATGCCATTAATACCACTGAACCGGAACTCAGTGATAATTCCACGGAAGTAGAAAAAGAAAGAGAACATTAATGGTTATTAGATGATAATTAGGCAAGAAGTTTTATACTCGCTCATGTTTATGGAGGACAACTTAACAAAGTTTTTTGAAGCTTACAAGACTTCCAATGAATTGTGAAAAGTTATCAATGAGAAGTATGACACCAAAATTGAGGTGAATATTCAACTCCTTTTACATCATTACAATATATATAAGATCATAAAGAAAAGTGATAGCGTGATGGAGCACATGAATAAAACGATTGTCATGGCTAAAGACCTATCTAATGTTGGAGCTAAAATTCTAGAGAAAATATAAGCGACAACTATATTGAATAGTTACCGACATCAGTTGACATGGCAGTCTCGACGTTGAAAATGAGTGGTTCTAGTTTAACTGATATAGGCTTAAATAGTTTTAACTCTATCATGAAACTATTTACATAATTTTTATTATTTTAATAAAAAAACTCCTAGACTCATGTATTAAAAGCGTTAAATTCGAACCTTATCATGGTATCGGCTGGCGCGTGTTTTGTTTTGTTTTCTCATCTTCTCCTTCCCATTCTATTCCAACCATTCGATGTGGATCTACTACTAAAGGTCATAAGCCACACCACCACCAGGCCCGGGCCCCACTGTTGCATATCTCCGTCTACCGTCTAGGGAGAGAGACATACAACTAGATCAAGGAACTTGTCAAATAAAAAAAACAACTGGAGCAAGGATCCCACACAGCTGTCAAACCATGATCCGCAAGTCCGGCCATAAGCGCCACCAGCCACTGCTGTGGCGGCGCTGCCGGAGCCTCCGCTCCCTGCGGCAGGCTCACGCTCGTATGGTCGTCGCTGGGTTCGACTCCAGCCCAGCAGCCGTGAGAGAGCTCATCTACTGCGCTGCGGTCCTGGTACGGGGCGCTCTCGGCTATGCCCACCAGCTGTTTGACCAAATTCTGCACCCGGACCTCTTCACCTGGAACACTCTCATACGGGGCTCCGCCCATGGGCCCTGCCCTTCTGATGCGGTTTCTCTCTTCGTCCGCATGGAGCGGCGTGGCAACTGCAGAGGTGTCCGGCCCAACAAGTACACGTTCCCCTTCTTACTCAAGGCCTGCGTCAGGCTCTGGTCGCCCTCACTGGGCAGCCAGTTGCATGGCAAGATAAGCAAGTTTGGCCTTGACTCTGATGGCTTTGTCAGGAATGCACTCATAAACTTTCATGCTAATTGTGGCGATCTAGCGGTGGCGGACACGCTTTTTGGTGGGCCAGCGAGGGCTGATGTGGTCGCATGGTCAGCAATGGTTGCTGGTTATGCGAGGAGAGGTGAACTGGATGTTGCGAGGATGCTGTTCGACCAAATGCCGTCAAAGGACTTGATATCATGGAATGTCATGATCACGGGGTACACTAGGAGAGGTGAGATGGATAAGGCAAGGGAGCTGTTTGACCTTATGCCGGAGAAGGATGTTGTCTCATGGAATGCAATGATTGCCGGCTATGTTGAATGTCGGACGTATGAAAAAGCAATGGACATTTATGAGGAGATGTTGCTGGTGGGTGAATGGCCGGACGAGGTCACAATGTTGAGCTTGTTGTCTGCCTGTGCAGAAATAGGTGTCCTGGACATTGGTGTGCGAATGCATGATTCGCTGTTGGAGATGGTACACTCATGGCATGTTCGGTTTACTGTCACCCTTGGCAATGCCCTTATAGACATGTATGCTAAGTGTGGGAGTATCGAGAAAGCTCTCAAAGTGTTCAGAGGAATGAGAGAAATGGATATCTCAACATGGAATTCGATTATCTGGGGGCTGGCTTTCCATGGGCATGTGGAAGAATCTCTTCATCTGTTCAAGGAGATGATGAGACAGGAAGTGAGGCCAGATGAGGTGACCTTTGTCAGTGTTCTGGTGGCATGTAGCCATGGAGGATTGGTTGAAGATGGGAGGAAATGCTTCTCGCTCATGAGAGAGTATGCAATAAAGCCCAATATAAAGCACTTTGGGTGCATGGTGGACATGCTTGGTCGTGCCGGACTGTTGGATGAAGCATTCAGGTTTGTGGAGGGGATGGAGATTCAACCAAATCCTATTGTGTGGAGGACACTGCTCGGAGCGTGTCGTCTTCATGGGAATGTGCAACTGGCGGAGCATGCAAATAAACAGCTTCTTAGGATGAACCAGGATGATAGTGGAGATTACATCTTGCTTTCCAACACTTATGCGGCCATGAGTAAGTGGGATGAGGTGCAGAAAGTCAGGAAGTTGATGGATGATAGGGGAGTTCCCAAAGAGGCTGGTCGTAGTCTGATCAAGGCAGACAATCAAGAGCTTATGCACTTCCTATTTGATATAAGGCCTCCTCTTAATTTGTATAAACAGTGATATCAGTTGGACCTCCAATTTTAAAGTTTATGTTATCCTGTTTGCCGCACAGGGTGACCTTACAATGAGGTTACAAAACCAATATGGTGATCACTAGCTTGTTCCAAGGAGATGCTGCGGCATGGATACTGGGCAGTAAACAAAGTGGAAACTTGGAACTCTCCCATGCAAGAAGGAGAACCTACCCTTGCAAAAGGTTTTGTCTGCCTGGCGACCAATTTGTCAATTGATGAAGCACTCTTACGTAGAGAATCTGGATTGAAAGATGGAAATGCACAAAGTGATAGAGGCACAATAAGGCAACTTTCTCCTGGTTGATTCCAATGTGCGTGATCTTCCAATTGAAACATAGCAAATGGTTACATACTCTCTTGCTTATTTACCTGAGCAGCTGACTTTAAGTAATAAAAGTTTGCAGTTAACGGTAGCATCAATTGAATTCTTGGGTCTTCAGAAGGAAAGAAAGAGTGGTTGCCTTGACATCAAAGGAGCTTTTCACTGCATGTGGATGCGGAAGAGGCTATTCATTCATTCACAGATGAGTTGCAGAGCCAGACCTTAGAATAAAGTAGAATAAAGTGAGTTCATCATTTCTGTAGGTTTAAGCATTATCTCTGAACAATGGATTATTTGTTTACTAGATATTTCTCTTGATGATAGATTGTGATGTTGAGCCTAATGCCGAGCAGAATAAGTTCTTGAACAAGCAGGTGATGCCTATTGTGTATGATGGATGGCTGAGCACGTGTAGATGTCTAACAAGACACAACTTTGGTGTTGCCTATCCAGATGAGTAAGGACACTCCTCTTGTCTCAGTGTTCATGGGCTCAGTAGTCAGCCTTGGGGGAATGAGATATGCAGCTTTCACGAAACATAGAGTTGGTGGCATATATGATAAACCGTAACCTAATGTGTACAAGCCACGATTAAGTTTCTCTGTCTGGTCCGGTCTTAACCTATTTGCCTCCCTGGTTTTATTTTCAGTCACAACCTTATGCACCAGTTTCCCTCCTTCCCACCTCTCTCATCTCACGCAGTTTTACCTGGTTTGCCTCCTCATTCTTTCCTTTTGGTGTGTTGTTCTTTTTCAGTCACTTGATCGTGCTCCAACCTTTCTTCCCGCAATCTGTTTTTGCCCCAACTAGGATCTTACATGCTGTTGCTTCTCCTCTCTCTCCATTATTCCTTCTATCTATCACCCTATGACTTGCATTCACAAGCACACTCGTCCTTGTTTCTGATTGTTCTCGTATTCTCGTCACCAGATTTGGAGTCCCCCACCCGTTTTTTTACTTGCTCTTCTCCAATTTCAAAAGGCTCCAATCTATAGCTTCCTACATTCACTTGGTTAACTTGGCACTCGTTGCTCCCTATTCCCCTATTCAATAGACCACTTCCCAATAAATCAGTATTCCAGTATCCACAGTGTCCAGGACCCTCTGCTCTCCACCCCCCTCTGCTTGTCCACCCAATCTCTGCATTTCCTCTCTCTTATTATATTATAAAAAAGCCAAGAACACTGGTCAGATTAGGCCTGGCGGAGGGTCCCGCTGCCAAGCCTGCCATCAGCCCACACCCTCAGCCGAGCATTAAGTCCTTATCTGTGTGAAAAGGATTTAATACTCAGCCACGTTTGATCCACCCGCTCTCACAAGTGGGGGGTCTCATTGGAACTTACACCCGTTTTGTGAGAGTGGGTAATACTTGGTCGAGTAATTCAGCTAGTAGTGGGACTCACACCCCTTTTTTCAGAGCAGATAATATTCGGTTGAGCAATTCAACTAGTAGTGGGGCCCACACCCATTTTGTAAGAGCAGATAATATTCGGTCGAGCAATTCAACCGAGTATTAAGTTTTTCCTCGTCGTGAAAGAGAAGGATTTAATACTTGACCGAGCTGTCTGCTCTGATGACAATGAGACCCACATCTGTTTTGTGAGAGCGAATAATGTTCGATCGAGCATGAAGTCTTTCTTTTCAGTAGCAAGGCCATACTCACTTTGTGAGAGTAGGTAATGTTTGGCCGAACGTTAAGTCCTCCTATTCGTGAAAGAAGACTTAATGCTTGGCTGAGCTGTCTACTCTCACAGGCAGGGGTTCCCGCTACCATGCTTTATGAGAGCAGTACTCGGCCGAGTAATTCAACCGAGCATTAAATTCTTCTCTTCGTGAAAAAGGTCTTAATGCTCGGTCAAACCGTCCGCTCACACAAACAGTTCTTCGTGTTTGCAAAATCTTAGATTATATGTTCCTATTAAACGTGTGTCATCAGTGAATCGTGTTGTTGGAGCTTCTCAGTCTCCTCCCAGAACAAGAATAATTTTATCCAAAATTCTACTGTTTAAGATTACTCATCCGATGGATCATATCTCACATTGTGTTTGATAGCAAGAAAAAACAAAAAGGTTTTGGATAACTAGTTCTTTGCCTGTGCAATGCATGGAAAATTTTTAAAAATATTAAATTTTAATAAAAAATAATATCTAAGAAAGTTAACATAGTTAGTTGTTTCTGTATATAAATAACTTTTATATTGAAATGAATTGAATTACACGTTTAGTCTGAATAATTTTTGACGATGGTTGTAAAAAAGTTTGTTCAAGATTCTATATGAATATAAAATTTCAAGTTAGATGTCAAGAAAATACAACTTCCCCAACATCTTTATCTATATAAAAAGAAACAACATATCTAACAAAATAGTAAGAAGCATAAGAAATATATATAGTGATAAATCCGAATTGTCAGTAATAAAAAGTCTTCACAAAAGTTTTCCTGTGTCATGAAAATGTAATTCACAAATAGTCATAACAACAGATGACATCTCAACTTCAAACATCTTCTTTTTCAATTTTAATTTTATTATTAAAGTCTTTCTATAGAATTTTTCCATTTTTTTGGTGGTGGCTTAATTGTTGACATAGAATATGTGTTTTTTTTTGTGTGGTTGATTGTAGGGGAGTATCTCTTTTTTCCTGAAAAGGTGCATGCTGAATAAAGCTACTCAACTACAAAAAGAACAATTGCCCTATTACAAATGTTATGTACAATTTGGTGCCAGGAAAGACCGTGTTGCTTCTTATCAACCAATATGTTTATGTACAAACTATATATATATATAGCTCTTATCAACCATATGTTTATACTAGTAGATGACAGAAATGAACTATATAGGCAGACATATAGACTAAATCATGAAGCAATATTTAAGTGCACAAAGAAGTGTCATATTTCAACTATTGTAAACATATAACGGAATTTCCAATCACCATCCTGAGCATTGGCAGCCGTCATGAGTGGTATGCTAGTAAAAACTCATGGATATCTATTCAGAAATTTCTGGGCATATAATAGTTTTTGGATATGGAGTTCATAACTGGGGGTGCTCATTCCTCTTTCTCAAGGTTGTCTGGGGACATGGGCACATGGCCTCTTCACCATCACCCATTTGAAGGGCTTTATGTAAAAGTTCCTTGCCCCATCTTGGCAAGTAGACTGTTTCCAAATGGGAGCTTGTTGGAGATATTAGATATGTGAAACCAGTACCCACTAACATGATGAAAAATAAAGTATTATCAAACTTTATTTTCCAAGTGTGTTACCGAATGTTGCTTCAACTGAAAGTCACTGAAACCATGTAATTAGATGTTGGCTTATGGACTGAGACTGTCCGAACCAAAGCAAACTTGGCCATGCCTCTGGATTTGTGAAGGAAAGTGGCAATTATAGGGGAGACATCAAATGTAGAACAATTTATTTAAACTCAACAAAAATAGATCATTTAATTTTAAAACAAAATCGAGAAAACAAACTAAAACCTTAAGAACATGAAATTGTATAAACTGAAATCAGATTTCAATATGATTCTGATGACATTTCAGTGACAAGTATAGCTATGTTTTATAAAATATATGACATACTCAATACTTTATACCCTTAGAGAAAGAAAAACCAAGTTAAAATATATAATTACATACGTACTTTACATTATAAAACCCAACTCATAAGATATTATTACATAAATGTATACAATAGAGCTAGTGCACTATATACAAATGGTGACCAAGACAAAGTAAGGTTGCTGGGATGCCAAGCGTAGAGGGAGAAGGGGTTTTTAGAAAAAAAAGGCAGGAATGTGGGGATTTGTGAAGGAAGGTGGCATTTGTAGGGAAGACATCAAATGTAGAAATATAGAGGGAGAGAAATATTAGTGAGTTCAGAGCGAGTGAAATCTGCCAATGAACATATTTTTGTATTGACATAAGGCTAAAATAATTGCACATAAAAATCGTAAGAACCAGAAACTCTAGGCCTAAAGCAATGTACAATGGACAAGATTGATATTGCAAAACTACTTACTGCCTTGTACTTTTGAACTAACCATTATAACTACTTACTCATCTATACAATTATCAGACTTTAAATCAGAGAATTAATTCTTATGATAATAAAGAGTAAAGGTGTCTATTCAGTCTCAAATTTGATGTCCTTGAGTTGCGAGAACTAAATATGAGTCAATCACTTGTCTCGTCTAAGCTCACTGCCGCTGCATCTGTGAACACACTCTAATCAAATACAAAAGCCTCATGCAGAAGCAAGCATACCCCATTCTGTTGCCTTCCCAGATGTGTATCCTTTTTAGTATATTCAATTCCAACCATATCTTTTTAGACTTGTACTCATATTAGTCTTCTTATCCCTTCTACTTAAATGGTGCTCTAACTGAAGTCCTGGATAGTATGCATAGTTGTCAAGGCGTCAAGGCGACCAAGGCGTAGGTGGGGTCTCGGATCGCCTAAGCGCTTAGGCGCTCGCCTAAGCGGTGCCTAGGCGTTTTGGACGGAACCAAGTATGAGTTGTTTTCAAGTGTCCCTCTTACATGATATTTATGTATCTATAAATATATATAAATGAAAATTCAATAAAAATATCATAATATGACAGACATAAAGACAACGAAAGCAACAAAAATTAAACTCCAATTAAACAAACTCACATTATATATCATAAAGTCATAAAAAATCTAAATTGACATCTTCAAATAAATAAGCACACTAAATAAGAACAAGAAGTGCAATATCATTCTATCATCAGAAAACTAATTTTTAACTTTAAAACAAGCAATACACATACATGTAAATATGTTTAAAAATAAGAAGTGCAATATCATAACACACTTAAATCAAGTAAAAACTAAATGAGTCCATTACATAATCCCACAATATGCCTAAAAATTGAAAAGAAACTAGAAAATGACAAGTCTCATGTTTTTGGGTGATGATGGTTTAAGTTTGACCAAATCCTGAGAGATCTCAAACAGACACTGTGTTGTCAGTAGGAGAGCGGCTCCCTTGGAGAAGTCATATGCACGTTTGACTTTTTTTACCGGACTTTGGATTTTTAGTGTTCCATATGTTTATTTGAATTATCAAATTTTAGATAGGTCAAATTATGAGAGATTAGAAAGTTAGCATTTCGCTAAAATCTTCGAAATCGTGATTTTCTTCTTCGATGGGAGAGTTGACTTTTTTTTGGTAAGAGATATGATTTTTTTGATATTTTTATTGGATTCAATGGGGGTACTTCCTTATTTACATGTAATATCTTAAGTAACATTCAGGTAAATAAGAATTACCTGGAATCGGGCTAGACTCAGCCCTGAAAACCGATCTGAATCTACTGTCTAAGTGGGATATTGCGGACCCCTAAACGGTCTAGGCGCGCCCAAGCGCCCTTGGCGTGCGCCTTGGCCGCCTTAGCGGCGCCTTGGGGCGCCTTTTCTCCTCTTATAAGGCGAGGTGTTTTAAGGCGGCTGAGGAAGCGCCTTGGCGCCGCCTAGGCGTCCGCCTTGACAACTATGATAGTATGTATATTTAGCTTTACAATTAACTTATATTACTTATATAAACTAAACAGGAAATATATAGCTTAAGATCAGGAAATATATAGCTTAAGATCTGGTGGATCAAGTTGTGGATGACCCATAAATATACATTTGATTTTAAATTATTAGAAAAAACATAAGAAAAAGTGAATAACCATGCATCAGGTGAAAAATAGTCAGACGCTTGAACCATTCAAGTTGCCAGGCAAGTGCTTTTACAAACATTACTGATCTCTAGCAGCTGATACTTGAAAAAGAAAAAAAAATAGACAAAAGGAGGAATCACATGAAACTAAAAACACTTTGCCATTTATCCAACATATCTTATATAATCTTCATTAGAATTCTATTGTTTTAACTGTGGTCTTGGGTTTGCCTATGTACTTGTATCTTGCAGCATGACACATATTCCTCTCTCAGACCAGTGCTTTGTATAGTTTGATTAGGCATACCAAGCTCCAAAATTTCAAATATATTGTATCATCCAGCACTTGCAACAAAAGGAAATGAATTGCTCTTAGAACTCTAAAGCCTTTGTAGGTCAATTAAAAGCCTTTGTAGGTCAATTAATTTATGTACAAAGGGTATACCAACATTTACACAATGTCATAGTTCTGTAAATCATAAAAGTTAATTGGAGAAACTTTCTAGTTACTAAAAAATTATATAGTGCACAGAATTCACAAGAAGCCTTTTTTCTAACCAAACTATGTTCGTGGAGGCAAATTTGGGCTGGACCGCAAATGATTTTGGGCCTGTCCAAATTTGTCCTCAACCTGCCCAACTCACCCAAGTTACACCTTAGTTGCAGTCTTGCAGACTTAATTTTGATATGGTATAAGTTTTGTTGTTAACATCTTTTGAGGTCTATAATATTAATATTGAAGTTGATTTGAGATGAAGGCAAAGGATAATCAAAGGGGGAAGAGAGAGCTAAGGGTGGAAAGAGAAAGGGAAGTGAGTATCGACACTCTCAAAAAGTAGATTCTAATATTTTTAAATAGGCTAAAATGTGTAAGTGGGGTGGCAGCAAAGACAATTCAGAAGGTGTTCTGTGTAGGCCTGAAACATAGGTGGTATGGGTGTGAGGAGGCAGACGAACCTGGCGGTCCTGGCTCTTTTAGGTAAGTGGCTATGGGATTTATTGGCAGAAGATGGTTCCCTGCGGGGATAGTTTCATTGATAAATATTGTAAGATACATTAAAAAGTCTATTTGGACATGGGCATTTGCATTCTGTGAGTTTTCTCAGAAAGGACTGCAGGCTAAAAGGCAGCAAAGGAGAACCAGAAAGTATGAACACACTAAAATAATCTGGATATCTGATTTTAATTGTAGTTAAGTTTTTCTAGAGTTTTCTGTTTTGTTTTATATTTTTTCTATCTTTTAGTGGATAGATTTTTGAGCTTATTAGGGGAATCCAAAAGGAGGAGCCAAAACCAATACCTGCTAAAAGCACCTCCCATGGACCTTGACTTCTATGTATGCTTATTACTGCTTATGATATCCAAATATAAAAAAAAACTGAAAGAAAAAAGTAAAGCTCCAA
Organism: Colocasia esculenta; assembly: GCA_014218235.1. Classification (NCBI taxonomy): domain Eukaryota; kingdom Viridiplantae; phylum Streptophyta; class Magnoliopsida; order Alismatales; family Araceae; genus Colocasia; species Colocasia esculenta. The sequence goes on along the minus strand of CM024755.1, from coordinate 702,963 downwards.
GAAATTTAATAAGACAACTGAAGATCCTAAAAATAAAAACATAAGCCTACAAACTATATATATAGCTCTTATCAAACAATATGTTTATAATAGTAATTGACAGAAATGAAAATCTAGAAATTCCAGAAACAGTGTTAACACTCAAAATATATGATCTACTCTAGTCTATTGCATGTTTATAGGCTTATAAGGGCCAATGGGTGTGGGGAGGACCACTTTTATCTATTCAACTGCCAATACAGACCAAAACTTGCACTTCTCTGCCATAACTGAACTTATCCAGGCACAATTGCCTGCTTGCAGACTCATTACATAGTATTTTTTTTGCTCCAAACCTTCCTTTATTAAAAACTAATAGAAGTCCTTCTTAATACACAAAATTCAGAAATGTTCCCCCAAGAAATGGGAAACACATTCTATTTAACAGAAAGTACAAAGAGAAATAGGAATGCTTTACAATTAACTTATATTAACTTATATAAACTAAACAGGAAATATATAGCTTAAGATCAGGCAATATATAACTTAAGATCTTGGTGGATCAAGTGGTTCTAAACTTCTAATGCACTGGTTGCATTGATTTATACTTTGACACACATTGCACATTTGAAGTGTCCTGATGTGCAAAAGCAACCATGCCCTCATATGCATGGCTGCAAGAACTGGCTGGCAATTTCCTTTTTATGGCATTTGAATGAGAAGAGGTGGTGAAGAACTGTTAGAAGAATGTGAGAAGGTGATGTGATGTGCAAAACATGAGGTGAGACATAAGGAACACAATAAATGGACAACAGAGCATATAAGAACAGAAAAAGGGAAATCATAAACATGTTCAAAAGTCACTACATGTTCCTTATAGGGATTCAAAGTTGACTTTTCTTCTGCAGGTAGTCAAAAAGATGTATTTATATGTAGATATATGTGCACCCTTTCCTTTTGTAATATTTCTCTTCTTCGTATCTGTAACAATCCAATACGACACTTCTCTTGCACTGTCTGGCACCATGAGTGAGTGATGTGTACCTAATCTGATTCTTCGGCACCAGGAGTGATCGATATGTACCTAATCGATGTAGCAATCTATGTGCTCTTTGAAACTGGCATTAGATAGGCCCCACCACTGGGATAAGCTTGATAGGTATCCGTTTCTTTGCTATTGCCTGTGGGGGCCTTGGACTGTCAAGGTCCTGCTTTATTCTGTTATCATGAATTCATGATTGACTCCCAATAAAGGGCCATGCTTCAGGCCTTCACCAAAACCGAGTTTGACTGATGGCAGCTCTAGCAGATTGTGCTAGGACATGTGCTACATGGAGGATGCTTGTGTTTTGCTGATAGAATACTTAGTGTGTAGAAAATTTCTTATCCCTCTAGAATTACTAGTCCAAAAGGTCGATACATACTGGGTGATTTATAATTCAGAAAAAAAAACAGTAGTTTGAATTGAATGCTATTTTTCAGAGGTTTGGTTTCCTCCTGTGGTATGCTACTGTGGTATGCTAATGTGATTGTGACGGATCTGATCTCCTTGCTTGGTGTGCTGCAAATGCAGAAAATTTTAGAGGAAATAACATGGTGTAATTTGTTATGAACTATGAGGACCGGATGTTCTAAGTTCTCTCAGTAGCTATTACTCTAGTCTTCATCTTGTTTTAGGTCTCAGGTTTCCTGACTAAAACATTAGTGCTTTCCATCAAGTAAATTTCAAATTCATGTCATGTTAACAGATTTCTTTGCTATGCAGATAGGTCAGCACTCAATTTGGATAGGCATTCAGATCCTGATGGACTTCCTCTCGCCATTACTGTTGCTGATGCAGTTGGGCCCAATGGTGTCCCCCTTGGAATTGGAGAGAGGCTGGTGGAAATGGTAAGGAACCATCTGCTGTGAACAAAAAACTGCACGGCAGATTTCTAATTGGGTTTACTCTATGAGAATCACATCTGCCATCAAGAAATAGCTTATTAATCATTGGGTTTACTGTGGAATTGTGGGGCCATTTAATTGTGGAAAATGGTGGCACGCTGTTGGAGGTGAACACGACCATGTTGCATTTTCTTGATATGGCTTATCTGATGCATACAAGTAAAATAAGATATGGGAAACAGCCAGAATATTTCCTATGTTTTATATGCATACAAGCTTGTTAAAATCATGCAAGTATGGCACCCATTCACCAAACTTGTCATTACTTCCTGCTTATTTCTTCCCATCTTTGTTGGCAGCCGGGCAAAACAATGTTTCCTATAATGGAAGAGTGATTTTGGTGAAGTGGGGAGATTACACTAGAAAATTGGCATTGATGCCAGTGCAGAAGCAATCAAGGAGGCTATAAAGTCAGCATTTGGACTGAGAACAAGAAGGGCATTTTGGCTGGAGGATGAAGATGAGGTGGTTCGTTGCCTCGACAGAGACATGCCCTTGGGAACCTACACTATTCACCTCGACGAAGGTAAATGGTTATTCTTGGTATAGACATAGTGTCTTATCCTGGTGAAAAGACATGCTATGCGCATTCTATTTTGGCTTATGTTCCTTCAAAGATACGTGTGACCTTCCGTCAACCCGGCCACCCCACCGTATTCCCGGATTCATCTGCTATGTTCATGAATGGATATTGGAGATTGCATCACTTCACTTCTCAGAAGCATGTATATAGTCCCTCTGTAATGTATAGTCCCTCTGTAATGCTTTGTGCTTGTTGAGGTGGGCAGGGCTGACGATAAAGATCTGTGTGTACGACGAGTCCGGGCAGCTGCAAGTGCATGCGGAGGATAAAACGCTGTACACAGAAGAAGATTTCCATGAGTTCCTGACCCGCCGTGGCTGGACCGCCCTGAGAGAGATTGGTGGTTTCAGGGCTGTCGACAGCCTGGATGAGCTCCGACCTGGTGCCATGTATCAAGGTGTTGTGAGGCTGGGTGAATGAGACATTCAAGTGTTAGCAGGCAGCAAGAACCGAGCATGTTTTGGAGTAGTAACAGAGAAAGACCGGAGTAGCCTTGGCGGGTTAAATTGTCGTTCATTTGATGCTGTGGTATATATCTTCTTCTTCCTCCTTTTTCAAGAACAACTGCCATAATATTGTGGCTTACGTTTGGAGGAACCCCCCATGTTATTTTAATCGTATCATGGTTATAGTAAACCATTGCAACATCGGATGAGATGGCCTCTCTCTGCATGGTCATAGATAGATCCATAGACCCATCCCAGCATTTTCTGATGTCTTGAACGTGATATTTAGTTAATGTCGGTGCTTAAATGCTTGTCGTAAATATATGTTTGCGATATTTGGACTACTTAGTTAATTGTGGACTTGTGGTGGTGGCTATGTTTCCATCCCTATATGTATGTTTCCTTTTGTTTCGAGAAGTTATGTTTAGAATTGTGAAAACCCATGTCGAGTAGTGTGTGGTGGTGATAAAATTTGGCACGCACGTTAGGGAAACAAAGAACCAAAATGTATGAACAAGCACACATGGATGGAGGGACGTCTAACCAGGGGGGCGCCTGCGGATTTTGACGGGCATTTGGTACTTGGGCAGACCTTTCTTTCTTGTCTTTCTTGAGGGGAAGGGATATATTTACCTTAAACAGGCGTGAGGATTTTTTTCCACTTAAAAAATTTTAGGACAAGTAGTTTATTGATGGGTTTTGATTTGATTTTTCGTTTTTTCTTTTTATTTTTTTAGATGACAGAATCGGACCTACATTTTAAAATCTGTTTGTCGTTTGTTTATGACATCGTTTGTGGGTCAGGGTCAGCCTATAATATCCAAATTCTAAACATGAGAATCTATTATGCCACTTGGTTATTGGAGTAGAAACTCTAAAAAAAAGAGGGGGTGGGGGAGATCAAGCGAAGCAACAGGGGGTGAATCCCGTGGTTGATGCCACAATCTATCGTTTTTCATGATAAATAATAAATTAAAGATGATGAATAATTTTAACATAATTTTTTTTTAATTTTTTGTAATCGATTATCTGTTATAATTAATTAAGAGAGATAAATGTCTTTTTTACATTGAAAATACGAGTTTGTATATTAAAAAAAACAGAGGGATCCGATAGAGAAATATTTGTATAAGTAAAGAACAGTAACAAATCATATGTGAATTCTTTGTCAAATAAATATATTGGCCGAAGGTCTTGTCATTTCTCGCTCTTCTTAACTTATTTGACAAGTAATTCACAGCGGAATCCCACCTTTGCATGTTATAATTGACACGTGTCACGTTATGCATGCATGAATCCGAACAAAAACCTGGGGCTGGATGGATAGAATCACGGCCATCCGTTGTTTTGGACCGCTCCCTCCTGCCGTCGGAAATCTCCGCCCACCCACTTCGGCGTCCACAACGGCATCAAAAGTTGCGGATCCTCTGAATAAAGAAAGAAAGATTAGTCTCTCCTTCCTCTTCTCCATCTGCCGTCCCCACATGGATAGAATCCAGATGGATGGCACGACGCTCCGGTAAATCGCCACGTACCCCCACGTGTGGAGAACGGGTCCCACTTGGCGTCCTTCTAGTTGAGTGGCCCATTTCGGTTCCCCCACCCCCGCGCTGCCCCCTCCCGCAAGCACCAACACCACCACCACTACTCTCTCCTATATAAAGCAGGCAGTCACGGTCACGAGTTGCTCGCCACCCTCTCTCTCTCTCTATCTCTCGGATCTATCTCTATTCGTGTTGCTCTTCTTCTAGACCAATTACATCTGCTGCGATCGCCATGGGTAACGAGTCCCCTCACCCTCGCTTCCTCCTTGTTCCCTCGATCGTTTTGTTGTTCTTCCTGATCGATCTGTTTTTTTTTTTTTTTCCCTTTTAAACGGTGCTTCGCATTTGTTTCCATGGGTTCTTGACTGATTCGTGTTGTGCTTCTTCTTCTTCTCTCTCTCTTTTTGTTGCCTCTGGGGGTGTGGATGCAGCGTCTGGCAAGAAGGTGAAGATCGGCATCAATGGTGAGTTTACCGACGCTCTTCCTCCTCTAGTTTCTTCCTTCTTTCGTCTTTGGGCGTCTCCGGTTTAATGTGATCCGTCTCCTTTGTGGCGATCTGGGGACAAGTGGAGATGTTCATCTAGCGGTGTTTGTGTTGGTCTTTTCAATTTTTGCCTCTCTCTTTTGGGAGATCTGGACTGTTGCTGCGATGTGATGATCTGCTCACTCTGTGGCTTTTGTTGCGTCGGCGTGGTGGCTGGTGATGCAGGGTTTGGCAGGATTGGCCGTCTGGTTGCGAGGGTTGCTCTGCAGAGTGAGGATATCGAGCTCGTCGCCGTCAACGACCCCTTCATCACCACGGACTACATGGTACGTCGTCTTTGAGTGAGGTCCCTTTTGCATGTCCAATTCTCCACCGTCCATCTTTGTGTGTGTATGTGTGAGATGTGACGATTCCGACGCTTTTCGGTTCGGCGTCTGTTTTAATCAAGTTTCTGTTTGTTTCGTTGGATTACATCTGTTCACTGAGATTTGGAGAAGCCAGACTGTGAATGAGGGGGCATCGGCTTCTCGTCTATGACCAAGCATCTCGCTCTCTTTTTGGCTTCTCGTCTATGACCAAGCATCTCGCTCTCTTTTTGCTTGAACTGGCCCGACCTGTGCACATCACATTTGTGTTTGGTCGCGGGCGGAGCATTTGCATATTCATTAAGTACGATGCTATATCAGCATTTTGCTTATGATATGCCTTTTAACTTCGGGTATTTTGTTCTGTTTTGTTCGAGTTGATGTGTTCGTGTACTGCGACTGCCAACATTATTACTATTAATGCCAACATATATGTTGACGTTGTTATTAGCTGTAAAAGGGTAGAACTTTCTGCTGCATTTTGGATTTCGCTTCTGCCATCTAAACTATAGGAAGACTAACGTGAAAATTTAGTTGCCTCTTTTAATTTGAAGCTTTTTCAGCAACATCTGATGTCCTGGAAATCTGGTCTTGTACAAAGTTTTTTGTTGGTGAATGATTTTAGTGGATCATAATGCCCTTTTTTTTCCGGTCTGCTGAGAAAGTGATGCCGAATTTATTTTGGGTGTTTGGCTTCCGATATTTTGTTGAATGTTGCTTTATTTTGCAACATACTAATTTTGTTCCATGCCACATTTTAATGCACGATGAAACTGCTTCTATAACATCCTAAGGCTGGCCTTCTTGGTGGCGTGTCCTCGTAAAGCTAGGTGCTATAAATCTACTGCTTTATCTTCAACGAAGTTGATCTCTTGTGGCTGTCTACGATGGTTTTTCCGTGTCTGCATGGTTTTGTCACACGGCTCGTGTCGTTTTGCAAGAGAAAAATGCCCACTAGCTCATTATACCATTCGCTGAATTTACCCAAGATTCATGCCATGTTTGTATGTCTTTCTGTGCACAACTCAGTTCCAAAAAGTAACTTGTGCCCTTACCATATGTAACACAGAATAGTGTAATGACATGTGCATTGCCATGAATGTTCATTGGTTCTATAGCCTGCCTTGATTGCTTTGCTCATATCCTTTTGACCTCTGCAGACATACATGTTCAAATATGATTCTGTCCATGGCTCTTGGAAGCATCACGAGCTGAAAGTCAAGGATTCAAAGACCCTTCTCTTTGGGGAGAAGGCAGTCACTGTTTTTGGAGTCAGGTATCATTCAGGTTTATGACACTATTTTCCATTTCGTACTTATTTAAGGTCACGTCTTTCCAAGGGATCAGCCTCCCACTAAATTCTAATTGAAGTGGTCACCCACATTTTGTCTGGACATGACGGTTAAATAGGAACCCTGAGGAGATTCCATGGGGTGACGCTGGTGCTGAATTTGTTGTTGAATCCACCGGTGTGTTCACAGACAAGGATAAAGCTGCTGCTCATTTAAAGGTCAGCACCTACCGTTGGAGATTGCAATGTGCTAGCCCATTTAATTTTTTGTCTCCAGCTGTTTAGTGTGTTCAAGGAATCTATTTTGAAAAAATTTGGATTCTTAATATTTTTGTGTCTCTCATGCTCCGTATTTTCTTTGATTGCGATGCTTTGCTACCATTCCAATGTCAATTATGTTGATTAGGATTGGATTTCTTTTAAGTTCCTACTGATATGCTCGCAATTCTTTTAACAATTCTAAACATTCTTGTCTCATTTTAGAGGAATTCCTGGATAAAACAGCTCGTTTCTTTACACATGGTGTTCTTGCTGTTATGTATTTTACGATGGTTGCCTATGGCAGTACAAAGGTACCTTTTAGGTTCATACTTGGATCTTATTTGATCCAGTAATACTACGTTTTTTTGTTCCCTTTGTATGTTTTTTTTTTAATATTTCTGAGAGGAAAAATGTTCTTTTTTCTTTCTTCGACCTCCTTGAGGCCTTTAACACTGATTGCCAAAACTTAGACGTAAATAAATTTGTTTTTATGCACCCAAGTATGACTGAAATGAGTTTAACAGAAAACTTTATCTCTTTCATCCCAACAGCCATTAATCCTTTTAACATTGTTGTCAATCATCTGCTGTTTTATGACAATCATCTGCTGTTTTATGACCAGGGTGGTGCCAAGAAGGTCGTCATCTCAGCTCCGAGCAAAGATGCTCCCATGTTTGTTGTTGGTGTTAATGAGCACGAGTACAAACCAGAGCTTGATATTGTGTCAAATGCCAGCTGCACAACCAACTGCCTAGCTCCTCTGGCTAAGGTAAATGCTCATGGTGTTACCTAAGTAGTCATTGATATTTCTACACAAGATAATCTTTAATTTGGTCATTTCTTATGTGACAGGTTATTATGACAGATTTGGCATTGTTGAGGGCTTGATGACCACAGTGCACTCCATCACTGGTGAATAATGAGAATGATATTACCTTGCTTTGGGAAAAAATTAAATTGTACGAGTCTTTTGTAATCTGATTCTGTTTATTCTCTTGTTTCAGCTACCCAGAAGACTGTTGATGGACCGTCTGCCAAGGACTGGAGGGGTGGAAGAGCTGCATCATTCAACATCATTCCCAGCAGCACTGGTGCTGCCAAGGTAATGAACATATGAATCTGAGGCTGCTTGGAATCTCCGATCTTGTTCCAGAACATTAGTGTTATGAAATTTTTCATTGCACTTAAACTCGGTGTCTTAACTGTTATTGCTTCCGTAGGCTGTTGGCAAGGTTCTTCCTTCCTTGAATGGGAAACTGACTGGTATGTCATTCCGAGTCCCAACTGTTGATGTTTCAGTTGTGGACCTCACTGTTCGTATTGAGAAGTCAGCGACATACGATCAGATCAAGGCTGCAATTAAGTACGTACTACAATTCCTTCGAGTCTTTTACACATGTTAGAAGTTTTCTTCCATAGGTGTGGAACCAATATTTGTAGCTGTTGCACTATTGTTCGAAAGCTGGTGTAATGGAATGCTGTTGAATTTTGTCTGGCAAACAAAAGCCTTCCTATGAAATAAAAATGCATCAAAAGTTTGACGTTTTAACGAAGTTCACAGCTTCACCTTCCAAAAAACAGAGTTCATAGCTTTCAAGATGTTTATCGGCTCGATCATTCTGTTTTGTACTTTGGTCTTCTGTATACTGCGTTTGTGGCGTTGTAGAGTTTAACACAGCGAAATGTTTTCCTGACTTTGCGTGCACCTAGCTTAGCATGGTCCTAAATTTTCTCCCTTGGTGCTAAGTTGAAAGCAAATCCTTGTATTTTCTTCAGAAAGTATTGTATTACACAGTATTGATTTTTTTTTCCATCTGTTTTCTGAACAGGGAGGAATCCGAAGGTAAACTTAAAGGAATCCTGGGCTACACTGAGGAGGATCTCGTCTCCAGCGACTTTGTGGGTGATAAGCGGTACGTGAAAGTTTCCAGTAGAGAGTGAAGAATTCCTTCATGCTACTCTGGACCGACATGACTCCACGTTTGTGGGATTTTATTGCAGGTCGAGCATCTTTGACGCCAAGGCAGGCATTGCCTTGAGCCCGAACTTTGTCAAGTTGGTGGCTTGGTACGACAACGAGTGGGGTTACAGGTGCGCATACTTATTGTGGGCATTGGGTACCACGTTTTTTCTTGCCGTACTCATAGGAGTGATCCACTAGTTTGATCCGTGGCCCTTTCAGAGGTCACCGGCATTTGATACATATCGAGATAGAATGATCTGAACACTCGTGTGCAAAAGAGTTTGGGTCATAACATTTCTCTTTAATTTGGTAGTCGACAGGCTTATCGCTGCGTTGTGGGAAGTTGGGCCACAATTATTTTTTTAATAAAATAAATACGTGTGACTTCCGTCGTGTTCATTCTAACAAATTGTTCATCTGTTGGCAGCTCTCGCGTGGTGGACCTGATCCGCCACATGGCCTCCACGCTTTGAAAGGTGTCGCTACAGACTAAACGAGGCTGCCCGGTCCGGCGGCCCGTGGTGATGATATAGTTGGCTACCATCAATTTCGGAATAAAAATAGAACTATTATCTGATGCTGTGTTGACAGTATCGAGTTGTTTTTTGTGTTTACTCAAGTTGACGAGTAAACTTCTCCTTTCCTGCACTGTATCAGATGCGAAGAATTTTGGTGTAACTGGAAGTTGATGCTTCTCTATCTATGTTTTTGTACTAGAGTGCTGCTATCCATAATTATTGATCGATAAGTTTTTATTCCAACACTCTGGTGTCATGATGAAGAAAAGTCTTCTCTTGATGTGCGATCTTCTGACATGTGCGGTAACAGTCATACTATCGTAAAGAGTAATTGGGTGAAGATGATCCAAAAGATTGTTCATTTTTCTGTCGATATCAAAAAAGCGACAAAAGAATGTGTATATTAAAATTTTGAGCAGCTTATTTCTCATTTATTAAACTGAAAAGATTCCTATGGCTGGAAGAGTAAATCTTACTGCAATTGCACTTTCTTATAGTGCATTGGTCAAGGAAAGAGAATATATAATTTCCAAGTGCAGTAAATTTTCCTCTTGTTGCAAAGGTCTTAAAGAATTGAAGAGATTAGCTTCCTACCCCTACCTTAGCATTGAAGCATGGTATACAATGGTAAATTATCTGCTTATCCTCGAGGGGCATCTATCTGGCCGGCGCCGGTGGGTGTCTCCCACCGGGGTTAGGTTACTCATATTGCAAATTGTTGCAATCTACGTAGAGTCCTCTGTTATTAACAATATCAATCAAACGAGAAAGATTGTGTACTTTCATGAGTGCACAAAGTGTAATTCACCTAGGTAAATTGTCCATGTGGCACTATGGGTAATTGCCATATGGACAATTTATTTAGATGGATTGTACTTTGTGTATTTTTGAAAGTGCACAAAGTCTTTCTCCAATCAAACTCATCTACTATGTAGATTTACGTCGGAGGACGATTTTCTTAAGGTCCTTCTCAGAGAATCCTTATTTGTTATGGACAAGCTATTCAAGTTCTCCAAATGGACGCCATCTTTCAAACCAGAGAAGGAGTCCTCTGTTATTCCGGTGTTGGTTGATCTATCGGACCTTCCTGTGAACCTTTATCAGGAGTCTTTTATCAAGTCTATTGCTTGTAATATTGGTCATATTCTTCAAGTTGCAAACTACTTGCACATGATACAACTAATCTAATAAACACCCTGGCTGCTAGGGTATGTATGGAAGTTGATCTTATCAAACCCAGGAAGGACAGAACATGGTTAGGTATTGGTGATTTTGGATTCTGGCAGGAGGCAGTTTACCCCAAACTTCCACCGTACTACTGTTCTTGTTGCTTCAAGATTGGTCATCCAACAGATGAATGCGAAGGCAATACAGAGCAACCCGTCAAGGAAAATCCCACAAAACAGCCTACCAGGGAGAACGATGATATCAGTAAAATCCGGTCTTCTACTTGGATTCCTGTAGGCAAGGTCTGTGGGAGGAAGGATGAGAAAGTTTTTGTCAATCCTGCTGTGCCGGTGAGCAACGCCTTTTGATCGGCTTCGGCAAGATTTGGAAGATACCAGTATACCCGTTGGTGTTCAAGGTTTGGTGAAGAAGGTCTTAGAACCTCCTGTTAGCCCTTTAGGGAGAGGTAGAATCCAATTTCTGGAAACCATGAATGAACCGGTCTCTGGACAAGTTGAGCGTCATGGAGAAGCTCCTGGCAAAGGCGAGCCGGGAGCTTCCAAAGCTGCCGGCGTCACGGTGGCTCAGCCCAACGCCCTGCCGGACGTGCCTCGTGCAGTTGCCCACGAAAATCAAGGTGATTCGAGGATTGCACAGGCGCTTTCAACGGAGATAGCTATCGAGAAAATTAATTCCAAATTCACCGGAGTTTGATCCTTCTACAGCTCCTCCTCCGGAAAATCTGATTTCTTCTTCTACGCCCAAGGATTCGCATCCTCCTATGATTCTTCTACAGTTCCAAAGGATCAAGATAATTGACAGTTTGACAGACGTTGCAGAAGGTGCTGAACTTGAAAACATCTTCATGTCAAGTTTTAAGTTGACTAGTTGAAAACTATTGCCATGCACCGTAGTTGTTTATAAAATATTAAGATAAATAAAAATATTATTTATAAAAGTATATAATTTTTATTACAAAAGTTTTGTTAAACTAAACAGGGAAAATTTGTTCTTAAAACAAAGAAAGGTGGACTGCACGAAGGTAGGTTTAAAATGAATTTTTTCTAAAAAGTTATGGTCTGCTCAGTTTAACAAGATTTTTTAGATGTTGAGTATCTTATCTTATTTAGAAAGATTTCTTCGTTGATTTAGGTGACAATTAATGTTTGAGACTTGCCTTACGGGAGGTGTGTTAAAGTTGATAGATTTATTATTTTATGTTAGCTGCTATATGTTAGGATTTGTTTACCCGAATTTTGCTTAACCATATTTAGCTGCGATATACATAGATTTAGTGGAGAGGTTTAGGCGGGAAAACTCTACTTCTGGTGCTGCCACGTGGCTGCTCTAGAACTGAGTTTATTAGAATAGTATAGATTATGATTTATTAGATTTCTGATAAAGAGATTGAAGATGATGATGGTGAGCGTTGCCACCGACGTCTGGGTCTTTGTTACAGCTCTTCGACCTATTTATTCTTAGGATAAACACTGTCTATAGATTTCTAGTTAGTTTTGAATTAGACACTTTTTTTTATGGCCTGTGCCATTTAGTTTGTAATTTGCTTTTGCCACCTTTCTCCATTCTAATTATAAATAAAATGGCCGACTTCTGGTCTTTAGCTTTTTTTTTTTTAAAAAAAACATGGTATACAATAATTACAAGATAATGAAGCAAAACTTCTCTATGTACTTATGTTCACTCTTGCCACCTCTAGTTTACCAGTCAGTCTCTAATTACACAATAAATCCTATGAAAGGATCTAGACTATGACTAGCCCTAGAGGGGGGTGAATAGGGCTTTAAAATTTTGTCTTGAATGGACAATGGAAACTAATGCAGAAATGATAACGAATACAAAACAAAGAGAACTGAGAGGGAAGAAGGAAGCAAGCACACGAAGACACGCAGATTTATCCTGGTTCGGTAAGACCCCCGTTGGTCTACCTACGTCCAGTCCTCACCAACACGGTGAGATTTTCCCTCACTAAGAGATGAACACAACCGCTGGTTGAAACGGTGCCCAGCTCACCAACAAACCGCTAGTTAGTCCGGTGCCTAGCTCACCAATACATAGCTAGTTGATGCGGTGCCTAGCTCACCCAACAATAGAAAAGAACTGAAAGAGATAATGATAAACAAGCAAACACAATGCCAAGCTCAAGAGGATGATCTTCAGATGTTGATGAAGCTCCGATGAAGTGAAGATCTCCTCAAAAAGAAGCCTTCTACAAGGATGCAGCAGATGGAAGCTCTAGAAGGCAAGAAATGCTTGAAAGAGAAGCTCTAGATGAAACACTTGAAGGAGGCTCTCTTCCCAACGAAAATCCTTTGCCTAGGGTTTCCCCCAGGTGTCCTTTTTATAGCCTTTCTAAAGATGTAGCCGTTTGAGGGAAGGTGGAAAGTGGTCTTGGTCAAAAAGGTGTTCAAAAAGCACTTTTCAGAAGGTTCTGCAACCCGGGGTCGACTCTCACTTTAGCTGGGGTCGACTCCAGAACAAACTGGGGGTCGACTCCCTTTGGAGAAAACTGCTTTTGTTGAACTGAGGTCGACTCCCTTAGAAGGCTGGGGTCGACTCTGAAAAACTGAACACAGTCGGGGCGACTCCCTTTATAGGCTGGGGTCGACTCTGGTTCTTCTGCAGGACAGACTGTTTCAAAGGAGGTCGACTCCCTTTATAGGCTGGGGTCGACTCTGGTTCTTCTGCAGGACAAACTTTTCTGAACTGGGGTCGACTCCCTTGAAAAGCTGGGGTCGACTCTACACTGTAGCACTTGCTGAACATTTGTATGGAGGTTGACTCCTTTAGAAATCTGGGGTCGACTCTGAAAAACTGCAACCTCTTGGGGTCGACTCCTTCACATTTGTGAGGTCGACTCCAACAAACATGACTCAAGGTGAGCCTCTTTTAAGGCCTTTTTACCTTTACAAAATGCCATGTTTTCTGCATACAACTCGCAAACTTGTTAGCAAACATAACAAGTGTTTTGTGATCATCAAAAGACAAAGGGTTCCAACATCCTAAAACTCTTATTTGTGTTTTTATACAGTTGTGGTGTCTCTACGCATCACAGGTGCGGAGGTTTCACAGGAACTATGATAGGATCAGACGAGTGAGTACAAAACAAAGAAGTTGGGCAAGCACCCATCACCATCCTCCGTCACTGATGAGGTCCAAATCCACTCTTGGGCTCAGGATGCAGATTGGGCGACTATGTTTAGGCTAATCCAATTGCTGACCTGCTCGTTGAGATGGCCTTGTGCCTACGAAGGTCGGCGGCCCATGGTGATTTGGCCCACCCAGACGGTACAAATATCTCCAGCTGCAAACTCCCCCACATGTCCAGGAGCAACAAGTTGTTTAATGTTTAGGCTAATCCAATTCCTTAATGGGCCCTGCCCAAAAGCCACCTGAAAGAAAAGGATACAAGAGCAAGGCCTCAGAAAGAGCCATTTTAGTTCCATATCGGGAGCTACGCTTCACCTCACTTCTCAATTCTCTTCAAAAAGATCAACAGTTGCAAGTAAAGACAAACAAAACACGTGTCAATCAGACATAATCTGGCTGACAACTTCTCTTCTTCTTCTTTTTTGCATTTATCAGATTTAAAGAATAGATGACAAATAAAATTTAAGATTTAAATATTAAATTTTATCAAACACCACCTTAGTCAAGCACCAGCTGTATGGTTTCACAGGAGTGGAAACCCTTTCTCTTCACAAAGCAAAACAGCAGATGCTGTGTGAAGTGGCAAGGAAAAGTATAGGAAAAGTATCAGAAAAGTGCAAACCAAGTTGCTGTTTGTTTACTTACTTTGGAGGTAAACGCTCGTTTTCCTCAACTGCCACACTTCATCTTCTGGGGGTGTGGATTACTTCACCTGATGGGCAACTCTCTTGCTGTAGAAACTGCCAATGTCGTCCAATGCCCTGTTGCTGATTTGTTATTGTCAGATGACGATGACGATCAGGGAGCATGTGAGAACCTTTCCTAGTTATATCATCATGATGATCCCACACCCAGGAAACATTGGATGAACCTTTAGACTTTACGCGCTCCTCAAAATGGATTAAAATGACAAGAGAAGGAAGAATTTCAAAGAGAGAGAAGACAATTGCCACAATATTGGCTTCATTTCTTTTCATACATACATGTTAGCATCTTGGATATTAATTCAAAGGCACTATTCCTTTCTACATATAACAGTTATATTAAACATATATACCTTGTTCATGGGCATCTTTGAATCTTATTAAGTTGGTAACTTTAAGAAATTTGCAAAAAGTAATTAATCATCCCAAGAGCAGGTTGCTTGCTTTCTCCTCCATAAGGTGAAGGGTTAGTATGGTCAGGAGGGAAGGTGTGTGCAGGAAATCTAGCCAAGAACTATGTGTAATTATATATAGTTGCTTCTTAATGGGAGTTTGACCACCCATAATTAACCCACGTACTCTGCAAGATGGTCATTGGTTATCGCTTGTTTGTCAAAAAATTGTCCAACATATGTGATATTACTCAGAAGATACTTGGAGAATCTGTTATATATTATGCATGGTCATTGAGAAGATGATCTGAAATTTCTAAGTCTGGAGAGAACTGATGGCCACCTCAGTATATGTCCACATCAATCAATACTAAATTAATGGCCCAATGGAACATGAGAAGTCGCAGCCATGGGTGTTTTCCTCTTGGATTTGTCTGCTAAGTCTGAAGTCATCAGATTCGGAGGAATCATCTGCGAAACATTTCTGATGTTCTGGCCAAAAGATAACAAATCTAAACTTCGTCGCAACTGGCCTAATTATCTCTCTCTCTCTCTCTCTCTCTTTCTCAAGTCCACAAGAAAAGTTTGAAAAGCATGGGAGGAAAGGTTAGACAGGGATAGCACAGCTGCACAATGGAGCTATATATTCAACACCTGAGACACCATGAAAGCTCTTCCCTTAGTAAGTACAGAAGGGAACGCAGGGCTTGCATTAAAGGATTGCGGCGTGTATGACGCTGCTAAGCAGTACATGCTTGTGGTTTCTGTTGTGAAAACAGTGGGATAATGGCATCGAACATGGTAATTCAGCAACATGAAAATCAGTGCAAACCACATAGTAAACACAATAAAAAATAACATGTACATAGGCGCATCCCACAAATGGAAATATGACATGAGATTATAGATAATAAACATGGCGATTACAATAAAATGAAAGCGCGAAAGACGACTGTGGAGGCGTTCCATAATGGAACTTGCCTTAGAGAAAGTATCGCCCCACTATACGGTGCGATGGGGTCCGACGACCTTCTCCCAGGGTACAACCACGAGACACGGAATCGTTCTCGCACAATAGCGATTCCGTAAAGCGAAAGTTATATAGAAACCAAATCCTCTACTACGGAAAAGGTAGGGCAGGAAGCATGCACCGAACACCGGAGAGAGCATCCGACGATAACCGCAGCGGCCTGAACACCGGAGAGTGACGGCGAAGACCCACCCGGACGGGAAGGCGACGACGGATCGCGGAGACCTCGCTGGTAGACAGTCGGGACGGGAAGGGGCGAGAGAGAGAGCAGCAGGGTCGCGAGCGGTTCCTCCAGACGAAGAGTCAACGGGCGTTTCAGATTTCGGTAACCACGATGAGGAGACCCTAATCACTATATGAGACACCTCACGCCCGCAGAACCCAAGACAATAGGCCGGTTCAGGGAAAAACAGGCCCATTCTCTTCAAGAAAAGGGGAAAAACGCAAAAATAAGAAGCAAAAAGGTACCAAGGCAAGCCGGCTGGATCACGTCATCACACGCGCGCGCGCGCCCCGCCCGGCCCGGCGGCGCGCGTGTGATATGGTCTAACATAACTCCACCCTTGTCTATAAGACATAGTCCCATGGACATTAGGGGTTATGAAGCCCTTAACTCCTTAGGGTATCTCATGTGGGACTAAAGACCCCTCACATAAGGACAACATAACACAACTTTTGAGGTACCTTTTACTTTATCAAACTTTTGTGTTTCTTTTCTCCCTTTCTTAAAATTGCCCCTCATATAACCCCTTTTTACCCAACAGTTCTTTAACCTTGAACCTCCACAACTTTGACTTGTATCTCTCTCCGAATTCAGGCGAAGGTGTGCGTGCAAGAGCACACGAAACCGTGCAGTCAATTAAGTTTAGTTTATGCCTCTCCAAGCTAACTTACCTTTGTATCCATATCCATTTAAACATCCAAACTTAAGTTTTAGATCATAGAATTGTCAGTGATGGATAGATTCATGAGGGTTCAAATATTAAGATAGTTTCCCGGCCGAGTAAAACTTCAATTTTGCAGGCTTTACCAGATGAAGTTTTTGTTGGAATCCGTTGTAAGCATTGATGAAACTGATCAGATGCATTATCCTAGCTCCTAAGGTGTGTACATGACCTCTATGATCTGAACTTTATCTTTTGGAGTACCACACCTGATGAGGCCAACTGAGGTTTTGAGTTGGATGCTCTAATATTAATGTTAAATTAGAGCCAAGTGATGATGATTGTCTTCAACTGATCAGTGCATCCTGCGAAAGAGTTCCTCTGGAAGTGCATCAAATTTAAAGAAACCTTTATGCTAGTTTTTTTTCCCCCCTTCTTTTTAATCATGCATATAGCGGAGCCGTGTGCATCTCTGTTTTTTTGTTGGAAGGATTACCCATTTCTATTGACTTATATATATGTTCCTGTCGGGTGACAAACGCTGACAGCAGAATGATCAGCCACCAATTGAAAAACCCTTCATATATATAGTCATCATGATCCACCAGCTGCCCAGGAAGGTATGTATACAAGTCTGCAGATGGATGGAATATTTTTTTAATATCAGAGCATACATGCATATGGTGAGCCAGGACAGTCTCATGGCCCATACTCCAACTTGTCCATTTCCCCAAAGTCTAGTTCATTCCAAAAGCTCGGAGGTTTCCTTGCATCTTTCCCCAGAATTATAGGGATAACGTGTTTAGATGGGAGAATCTTAACGTTACATACTGCAGCAAAAGAAATATTTCTTTCCTTTTACATATGGGACATATATCCCATCCAAACGGTTAACTGGCTTGTTAATTTAGTTTCTTAATTCACCAGTACTATATGACATGCAAATTTATGGTTCCAGTATGTTGGATTATTTGGTGTATTGACTTCCTTAGAGATTCGTTGTTATTATATGTTGGTCCGGAATCGGGTGTGTGTAGTGGCATCAGTGTGTGACAGCCTAGCCCGCCGCAAAGATTAACCGCCCTGTGCGAAGCCCCTCAGGCCGACCACAGTGTTTAGGGGTGTTCATAAATCGGTCAAAACCGAAAAATCGAATCGAACCGAACCGAACCGAACCGACCGGTTCGGTTCGGTTCGGTTGGAGAGCAGCCCAGTTCAGTTCGGTTTGGAGTTGGAGAATCGAAATGAACCGAATATGTGTATATATAATATAAATAATATAATATATTATAAACAAAACAGTGGCGCAGTGGTTGGAGGCCCCTGGTATCAAGGGGGAGGTTGTGAGTTCGATGCTCACAACCCCCTCCGGTTCGGTTTTATGAAAAAAAGGGTGCAAACAGAACCGAACTGTGAACACCCCTAACAATGTTGATGTGGGGTTCTGAGCCACCATAAAGAAAATACGATCCGCCTTCACTATCAGTTCGAGCTTTTGATGCAATGATTGGGGCTTGATCCAACAAGTGATATCAGAGCGAGGTTGCGGGTTCGAATCCCCCGGGTGTCGCTGGAGGGGAGTTTGTTGGATTATTTGGTCCATTGACTCCTTTAGGAATTCGCTGTTACTATATGCTGGCCCGGGATCGGGTGTGTGTAGTAGCATTAGTGCTTGACAGTTCAGCCCGCCGCAAGGATTAACAGCCCTGTGCGAAACCCCTCAGGCCGACCACAGCGTTGATGTGGGGTTCTGGGCCACCATAAAGAAAATACGAATCCATCTTCACTATCAACTCGAACTTTTGGTGCAACAGTTGAGGCTTGATCCAACACAGAATTTAAAGCTGTCGGAAGCACATTAGCGTCGATGAACTCTAGAAATTAAGTTTTCAGATCCTAATACCAAACATACCCTCATGAAAGAATTAGTATTATCCATATCAATTAAAGTGATCCGGCTTGCAGACGTGCATCCAAGGCTCACATCCACTTCATCTTGTAATCCCCATTAATGTAAATCCTCCCTTCCGTACCCAGTTATATATATATATATACGATCGATCGATTTCAAATTGATATATATCAAAACCTTGCTGTTGAAGTCTTTTTTTTTGGGTAGGTGAGGTGTAGGATGGAGATTTGAACTTAAGACTTAGGTTGAAGAATCTTAACCACTGACCCACTCATTGTGTATTAATTATGAAGTCAAAAAGAAAGGATTGAAAATTACAAAGAGAGGGAGGCAGCCAGGAATATGCACAGGTTTATACTTGTTCAACAACTGAGACCCCATGAAAGCTCTCCCGTACGCACCCAGTACTGGACGGAATGTTGACTTGCATTAACGGAGTGCCGCGTCGATTCTCCAGAGGAAGAAAAACCAGAACGTCTGTAAGGAATTTACTCGTGTGGGAGATGTTTTGTAGTCCTCTCTCTCTCTCTCCTCTCTCTCTCTCTCTCTCTCTCTCTATCTCTTTCACAACTTAAAGTGACCTTAAATAAGATCACTTACCCACTCTTGTACAGATCCTGCAAACTGCATTGTTGCCGAGTATGAAATTGATGCTTTTATGCTCTTATATACATTTCCAACAGCTTGACCTCTCTCCCTCTTTCACACACAAGAAATACTTAGTGCGCAAACTTGGTGTAATAGAGTTATGTTATTATCTCACCCTTAGCCCTTAGGGTTTAAAAAAGTAGAGATGAAGAACATAATAAATACTCCAAAATTAAGGTGGCATAATCCTGCTAGATGTATCTATTTTAATGCACACATTTTTGTGTGTGCGCTAATTAAATATGTGCCCTAAAATAGGCACACCCAACAGGGGTGTGCCACCCCACCCTCACAGGTTTAAAAAAATAGGGATGTGAAATATAATAAATGCCTTAAGATTGAGTTGACTCAAGTCTATTATTAGATGTGTCTACAACACATTTCAATATAATGTACTAATTAATATTTCTCCACACACAGAGCACGCGGCACTTTTTAACGCTCATGGTTGATTTTTGTCCGTTCGATCTAGGGCATCTGTCCTGGTTTTATCTTGTTGCATCAATGTCCAGAAAGTTTCCCATCTCCTTCGTGGTCTCAGACATGGACACAGCTCAAGCTGCCGATACCCATCCCGTGCTGCTGCTTTCATATATCCTCCATTGTGAGAAATACTAATTAGTGTTCTTGAAGGAGGACAATTAATAAAAGTAATGTGAATTATCTCTCAAATAATTTTATTAGTTAAAAAAATCTGATAAGATCTTTTTATAGTTATCCTCGACATACCCAATTACCACCGACAGACTGATCAGAGTTTCCTAGCTAGTTATCCTATTTCCCTTGCGGAGTGGGGACATTTAAGAGTGACCCATATACATATGGATACCCTATATAAATATTTAAATTTTTGCCAGACTTTTCTTTTCTTTTCTTTCTTCTTTCCTTTTTTTTTTATATGAAAGAGCGAGCGACAAAACTGTCGGCTTCGAGACTTGAATGCGCTGTTTCCTTCTATATTTAATTTGGTTTCATATATATATATTAGTCTACCTGGCTTGTAGCAAGCCATCAACTTCGTTCCATAAATTAATTTGTCCGCGGTCTCATCACCTTTCATCCTACAGTTGGGGATTGCGTGTAACCTCTTACTGCACCATTTCGTCCTTTTTTTGAGGCTTTGAAATGTCCATGATCCGGATTAGGAAAACGCCAGTTAAACGTCAATTTCTTCACAACTTCGATCCCCACAATCGATTAATTAACTATGCACGAATGATAAATAATTAATTAGTTTACGGTCAATCAGCTGCAGGTCGATCGTGCTATATATGCGGCCTCGATTAGCCACACCTTTTGCCGGTTAATTTCTTCACCAACGATGACATATTCATGCGTGGACGAAATGATCAACCGCGACAGCAGTTGAAAACATGGGCACCTTCTTGGATATTTACATGAATATATTCGCTCTGGTTTCTTGTCGTGCGAGCCAATTGAAGATATACACAACGACATGAACGTCGCCAGATCGATGTGGCAGCGGCAGGGTCATGCAGTAGTACTGTATTGTCATGATCAGGTTCTATGACCTGTTGTCTTGTTATATATTCTAGGGAAAGATTTATTGTATTTGTATATTATATTTTAACTATAATATGATTAGTTAATAATTTATATGACACTCCTCACATGAAGAGTGATAAAGTAACAATCTAATTATTAGATATCACATAGATTTGTTACATAATCATATTACACTTAAAGTGTAATATACAAACTAATAAATCTTTCTCTATATTCTAATATTAATATTATGTTATATGCTGATTCTATCTAGTTAGTTTGAAGAGTCCGATTCCTTTTAGTAATGGGAGGATCGGGCTCCATAAATATTAGAGGGAGTTTTATAAAAAACTTAAAATTTAAAATTTTATCACGTTCCTATTTAAATTTTTTTTTCTCGTAAAACATAGGTAACAACACCCGAACCCCCTCATCTCATTGGTGACTTATGGAGTCCGGTCCTCTCATGTACTGAGAGGAACCGGACTCCTAACTTGAATGACACAAGCAAGTTTAATGCAATGTCACCATATAACTGTTCGATATATATATTCAGGAGTAGCTCTTTTGAGTAATATATAGTATGACAGCAAAACGTATAATATATATGCATGGCTACGCGGTATCATCTTTTGGCTATTGCAAGAGTGGCAATCGTAGCATGGTAGGATATAGAACATAAATACTGAGATTAATTAGTCATATATACTTACCGAGAAGAGAAGGCTATATATCAAAGATGAAAGAGATCATATATAAAACAGCTAAGATACGTATATATATTCTAAGACATTGCACGTACGTATAAATATGAGGTAGGGAGTACTGGGGTTAGCTAGCTAGCTAGTGTAGTAGTATTCCACGTACGTTGAATTTGACATATATATATATATATATCATCTCTCTTCTTCGATTGCTTCACTTTATCATCTGTCAAATAAAGAAGACTAACATGCATCTATGTACTTGAACAAATTAACATGTTGCACGTATGAACAGCCGCACTGAGCTTTAGAAGAATGGAAGCACGAGTGGAATAATGAAGAAGATCGAAAGTGATCAGAGTGAAAGAAACACATGTGTGTATGTATGAGGTAGCTATATGCGGTGAACGGGTCAGCAACGCCACCACACCACTAAAAAGCGTGTGAAACTAGTTGAAGGAAGAAACAAACGTTGTCGTCGACAACACAAAGATAAGTATGAAATGTCCAACTATGTATTAACTTAATTTGGAATTCAAAAGTTATGATAGGAGAATCCATATAGAGATGACGAGGGGTTTCCTTGTCTACGTACATACAAGCGTTAGGTCGCAAGGACCTAGTACGTACTTTTAGTCTTTTGTAGTTTTCTAGTCTGATTGTTTTGAAGATGGGTGTTAGTTTTTGGCAACTCATGCCGGCGGTGTGGTTTTGACGCCTGAGTTGACAATTAAAGAAAAATAATTTAGTAATACTATTTTTTTGACATCTCAATCTAACGCGTTGAGATACATAGCAAAAAAAAAAAAAGAGAGAGAGAAAGAATAGGCAAGATGGGGAAAACATATATAGGGGATTTAGAAAATGAAAGGAAAATAAAATATTGAAGAATATTCTCTCTCCTACAAAGATATGTGATTTGCACCATCACCATATGATATGGCACTGCCACCTCAACGTCTTAAATTAGGATATCGGAAAACGGTGTTATTAAACCATGCATCTTTCCTTTCTAAATTCAACAAAAATATATAGGTATGTATAATATTGGTAGGAGATGATCAGTACTGGGATAAAATAATGTTAGCTAAGATGAGCTGTGTGCATGTGCACATCTACCTAATAATTAAATTATTAGTCCACCTCGTTACGAATTATTATTTATTTGTTCTTATTTGAGTCCCGCATGCGTTAGTAATTAATTACCGGTAGAGGTACGTAGATGGAGTATTAATTTCACTGTGACTGAGCTGAACAACAAAAATATCATTTTAAGGTGCGCTTTGACGAGCGGATAATAAATTAAGTCCTATAACAGTATCTTTTTATTAATAATCAATGATATGAACTGTAACCTACTTTGGTAAGTCAGATAGAAATATTAATTTTATTTTATCGGACATTAATTATACGTATAATCTTATTCGTGCTTAAGTTATATATAAATTGCATGTGGAACCCATCACAAAAGAACCCATGAAGATAAATATATATAGTTCGTTACACAAGTCTGAAACTTTATGAATTAATTAATCAGCTTGCGGAGGGTCTTTTTTAATCAGAACCCATGCATGGGAATTAAGTACCTGTTAAATTAATAATATTGATCACCGCATTAACAAGGACCACAAAGGAGTGAGGGCTGCAACCGGCTTCGGCTAGAGTAACTCCATGGGAATAATATATATAGTATTATGTTAAATAAATATGTTACATTTAAATTTATATATGAACAGCTCTTCACATGGGAATAACTAGTGAGCATCCCAACAGTCGACTTATAAAGAGGATATATACAGCAAAGTGTGCCGGTGTTGGCATTTGTTTAGTCACCCAATTTATTAATAAAATAAAGTTAAGAAAAAATAGACAAAAGTCATGCATCTTTGTAAGAATGGTTACTTGGATTGCCCATGTTGACATTAATTGATTAAGTAAATAAAAACAGCTAGCTAGCATGCATGTTAGTTTTTCTTGGGCAAAAACAACAACAAAGAAATTAACAAGAATATTATAAGATTTATTAAGGTTTTGGATCATATTGGGTTCTACTGTATTTGTCATTTTAAATCTTTCCATGCATGCTCCGATTCTGTTCACAAGTTAATTATTATTGTGGTTAGTTGACCTTAGAATATGGATTGTTCAATATTTTATCTTCCTTTTATTTTCTAATTTCGCCCCGCTTTTTCTATCTTGCTTTTTTCGCCCTGTAATATTACTATATGATGTGATAGTGCCACCTCAACGTGTTAGATTGAGATATCAACATATGTTATTATTTAATTATTTTTCATATATATATATATATCATCAACAACAAATACTGAAACAAAATAATAATAATAATAAAAGAGCCACAAGGTGCGGAAATCAGAAAGGTGGGAACACTAACTCCACCGAGCGAGGGGCGGGGTTGCCATTTGAAAAGGCCCTGCGCATGGACCACCCTTGGTTGTATGTATGATGTCATCATCATGTGAGCTTGTCAACGACGTCGCCACACGCCCTGGAGTGGGGGGAAGCAAGCGTGAGCTTGTTGGTGTCTTCTTCTCTTCGTTCCAGCTCCAATTGCTTCTTGTCCAACCCATTTAGACCGACCCACAACTTTGGAATTCAAAAAGAAGGTAGACTACTCCAACGAATCCAACCAAAGCACATGCTACCAAAAAAAAAAAGAGAATCTTTGATGTATGGGTTATGACCCCCATACACATGGCTTTTTTCCCTCTCTCTCTCTCTCTCTCTCCATTCTTATAATGTTACTACTAATATTATATGTTACTAATTAATTACCTATGTGATCAATTTTGTTATTTTGTTTTTTTTTTTTTTTTTTGAGGTGGAAGGGGGGGAAGGGTTTGTTTCTTTCTTTATAGTTAACAAGGACAGACGAGCACGAAAGATTGTAGATTTCTTTTAGATGTGGAGTTTGACTTGGAGTTCATGGTTAGCTTTTAGACCAAGGGCGACCGGCCGGCAGTGGAATTCAAGGTTGCATTAATTTTAATTAGGGGTGCTAATTGGGTTGAGTAGATTTGAAGACCCGATTTGATTTTATCTGGATTTGAGTCAGATATTTTTACATTTCTTAAATTTTGAACTCGGTTTGACTAGTTCGGAATAAGATTGGGTCGGGTCCGAGTTTGATTTGGCCTGACCAGGACGGTCTGATAAATTTATTTTAAAAGGCAAACGATGTAGTAATTTTAATATTTTAAAATTTTGCATTAAAAATCATGTTATAAAATTATGTTTAATGACTTAATATTTATTTCATATTTGTAATAATTAAAAATAAATTTATTTACATTGATCTAATATTTATTTTAAGTTTTTCTGATTCAATAAATATCAATTTTATTATAAAATAAAAAATAAGAATAACTTAAAAAAATTAAAAACGAGATAAATCAAATCTGGATCGGATCTTACTTAATCGTACTCTTGAATCAGATCTGATTTTAAAAAATCGACCTCACCCCCGAGTTGAGCCTGACCCCCAGCCCTAGGCTGATCAATTAGAGATTGGATTAAATCAAGGCCGATTCAGACCCAATCTAAATCCGATCTATTGCCACCCGTAATTTTAGCTAACTATAAGTGTTTGGTGTGGTACAATATTTTCTTCTTTGTTAACCACGGTCACATTACTATATAGAGAAAGATTTTTTACGCATCCTAATTAAGGGCGGACGAATATTACCTACCTACATGTATATGTAAGCGGAGTCCACAAAATTTCACGTCTAACTTATATGTATTTGAGGCGAATAGCATCCTCCCATGTAAGAATAGAGCAAAAAATAACATGTCTTTATCATATATGTGTTATATGAACCATCATCTGTAACATTTGGATTATCTAATCGTCTCCAGTACTTATCATTTCTCTTATATCATTGGCGAACACGTCAGTCGAAATTTTATCCCTTTTTTTTCTTTAGTTTTTTTAGGTGAGAGATCTGGTTGCCGGCGGCGGCGGCGGCTCCTCCGTAGCCGCTTGAAACCCGGCGCGTTTGGAGTTGACTCCGAAAGCGAACCCGTGGGCCGCCCGGATTCGCCCGATTTGTTTGACCGCCGCCGATGCGCGTTCCCCAACACGGCTGGCCATCATGAGATCCGTCGGAACGGCCCATGGGCCCATGGCTGTCGACAAGCTGTGCGGGCCCCGCCCCTCCCCGGCCGGCAGTTTTAGTCAAAAGGCAAAGAGTGTGCGCCGCGGCACTGGCCATCCTTGGGCCGGGCCCGCGATTCCCGCAAGTACACAGACGAGGTGCCGTCCATCCTACGCGGGCGACGACTTGGGTGGTCAACGCTGGTTTGCGGGCCCCACGTCGGGAAGAGAGTTGTACATGGCGTGTAAGGACGGGGGCTCAGCTGAGGTGTGAAGTCCGGCTACGTCCCCACACACTTCTCTTATACAAAACTGGGGGACAACGACGGCTGGCACCTTCCTGTGGGGTTCGGCAACCAACCCAAAAGGGGAACTCTTGTTATTTTAAGACGAAGAGTACAGAATATGCATGGTTAAAATAAAATTTATTAGAAATGATAACTCTTGTTCTTGAGATTAAAGATTATATATATCTTTATGTGATTATAATTCACATGTAAAAATAGATGTTATTTGTCAATATTCGAATTCCAGATTTGAACGCAAATCACTCAAACTCTAGAGATTTGAGTATCATTCTACATTACCTTTGTCATAAATAATATTTACATGCTGATATCCGATGAAGCCGGACCTGTGTCTACAAAAGACGTTGTAAATCAAATTTTGAAGGGTTTGAGATGAGGAATTTAGATCTTCTGATGGAGAGAAAATAGAAGTTGTCAACACTGTGGATATTGGTGTCAACCCTATTCGATCGATAAAAAATCAAATTCAAGAAGAAATTTTCAAAATCGACAATTTGACGCTCAAGTCAAATGTTTGCAACGGAGAGAGAGAATTTGAGTAGGTTGGGCTGCCTAGATTTATAAAGATATTTAGAACCTAATTCCCTTTATCAGTGGTAAAAAGGACTATTTTTATAGGTGAAAAGTTATAAATCATTTGAGATTGATCAACATCCCGATTGAATTGGGAGAAATCTTACGGATGATTAATCTCTCAACGAAGACTCCTAATCAGAATCAAGGAAAGTTTCATTGTTAGATCTCCGATGTAGAGGAAGGTCGTGATAGACCTCAAAATCTGTCGTTGAAAGAACTCAAACTAGCCGTAGTACAACTCGAGTGTCGACTTGCGTCTTGGTTCAATCAATCTTCTCTTGAGTTATTGAAATTTTTAGGTTGATGTCGGTTGATGACACACAATGATCTTAAATTGAGCTGGGTTGAGAACTTGATATCTCTATTAAATTGTTGGATCCAAATAAGATATCGAGACCCATCAATATATCAGAATATGAAAATAAGACATATTTTTATATCCCGTCAACCCTACGATGGCATGGAAATAGATAATGGCATGGAAACAGATAAGTCACTTAAATATATAACTAATTTGTTGCATATGTTTAACAGCGTAATATTACTCCATCGTAAATATTATTCAACAGGAGAAATATTGAAGCAGCCGTCACATTTGTGACGTTAATGTCCCACATTCAATTAATGATGTTAGCAGACAAACGAAAAGGTGGTGGCATGTCATCAGCCAGCCTTTCTCCAAGTTCTCGTGTTCACATGGTCACAATGTAATAATTGGGGGGGGGGGGGGGGCGTAATTATCTATATATATTATGTTCTAATTAAGTTCAAATTTTTGCACACACTTATCTACCAAAAAATATTTTCTCAATCAAATGAAAAAACGTACATGGAAATTGGGTATAGCTGATAATGACATGCCTACCAAGTTAATTGTCTTGAAAAATGGCCAGACTAGAAGAGTGCACTTAATTAGAAAGGCTTTTACCATCGAATATTAGTCATAAAATATTTACTTTTATTAATTATTTGAGGTGTAAATGGGTCGGAGTCGGATATAAAAAGTGTATCTAGATTTGATAAAAATTAACAGAAAATATCAAATTTGAAATTGGATACGGAAATAACAATATTGTATTCGAATCTGTTTCTTCGAATTATCGAAAATCAAATTAAAAAATTGAATAGTATTGAACATGAATGTATTCAAAAAATTAGATTAAAAATAGATAATCAGATAATATATAATATAGATTAAAAAATCATGTTATTTTAAAAAAAATTATCGAATATATCTGAATCCAAAGTCAAATTGCTATCGGACGTTAAATGGGTTTTTGAATCTTATAGTTTCTATCAAAATCGGATAATCAAATGTGGACACCCCAAATCCGCTAATGGGCTCCCACCGCCGGCCCATTATCCTCCACCACCGATCCAAGCTCTTCATGGGCTGTGCAAAAAGGAAGAAACAAAGCCCATTCAAAGGACTCCAGAGGCCCATGTGAAATTAGGCTTATCTCATCCCATAAAGTGGGAGGTGAAAATAAGCTAACGAGACTCCTCCCAAAAGGGAGTTCCAAATGTGGCAAAAAGTTCCCTGCCACCCTGTTGGGCCAAGAGCTTGGTTGGAGCGGTTTTGCAAGCCTCTCTTCTAGAAGACTTGGGAAGGAGGCCAGAAAAAGGGGGTTACGCAAGAGGCAAGGGAGAGGGGGCTGAAAGGACGTGGGTCTTCTCAACGAAGAGAACAAGCAACCAGCAGAGGAGGAGCTCCTGCGTTTTCTGCTCAAAGGGCTCCCCACCCGTGAGGCCATCTGCAAGAAGAAGGCAAGGAAGAGAGGGTAAGAGAAGGAAAAAAGAGAGAAAAGAAAAGGGAGAGAGATGTATTGTGTTGTCTTGTCAAAGGGGAGAGGAGTGAGTGGCACGTTGGAGCTCTCCCTTCCCCCTCTTCTCTTGGGTTCCTTTGTACTCTTCTCTCTTTGCATAATAATAGTCTATTCACTTTCTCCTCTTCCCTTTTATGTGAATAGTTTAATCTTGTGCATTTAATGCATATTCTCTCCCCATCTCATCTTGGTTTAAATATTTCTTTCTTTGCAAAAAGAGGTCACGGGATGGGGGTTTTCTCTTCATAGAGGGATGTTTCCTTCCCCTTTAACACCTCCAAATGAGGCCTTCCATGCCTCTCATACCTCAATAAATGAGGTCATGGAGGTATGGGACCCTTTCTTCCATTCAATGCATGCATAGCATGCCAAATTCCTCCCACCAATGAGCCACGTTTCTTGCTGTTTTGGACCTGCAAAAGGATGTTCTACCACTGTTTTAACAGCCCCTTAGGGGTCCCCATTGCGGTCAATGCATGCCCATGGTAATAGTCAAGGTGTTGGGCAAGCAATGCTCATGCCTTCTTGTATAAACACCATCCCCAAGAGACCCATTAAAAGCCCAATAGGACATTGTTTGCCCTCTCAATAGATGATTCCATCACGGTTTTTCAGCCCCCTTGATGTGCATCTAAACCAATATCAAACAGTCCCCTAAGAGTCCCATCTCGATCTTTGCATGCCCAATTTGCTAGCCAAGGGGTTGGGCAAATAATGCCTAGGCCTTCTTGTATAGCTCACCAAGCAATAGGTTACAAATTCTTCTCAAGCAACAAGACCATCCCTGCCATGAGCAAGGGTGCTCTAGGAGAGAGGCGGCTGTCACCATTTACACAGATAACCACACGCGCCGATTCGACCCAAAACTGATCCTGGCAGCCTTGCAGGACCAGGGAGGGCTGCGCCGATTTGACGTCCTCTGGTTATCATGACGGCTGAAGTCATATGAGCAAAATCATTGTTCGGTGTGACATCAGCCAATCAATAGTCAAATAGCTCAATATAAGACCCATCCACACCCCCGGGTTGGACAGTATAATGTCTATGTCCGGATGGGTGGGTTTATATGTTGTTCATCCGTCCCGTGGGTTGCTTGGTCATGATATTGCTCGAATCTCCGTGGGCGTGCCTGGGGGATCGGGGTCATGTGCCATTGGAGATATGTCATTCTATGACATACACTCTCTCTTTTGGTACCATCTCCGCATATGGTGGATGAGTACCACGCTTTCCCCTTATCGATCACGATAAGGAGAAATGCTGCCGAATTTTCCCCGCGAGGGTTGAGTTGGCGCAAAAATCCCTAAAAGAGGTCATTAGCTTCCAATTGAGTTGGCAACATTGCAAACGAGCACCGATTCATTGAAGTCTATCTCTTCAGTGGGGTTGCGCTGATTCAGTTTTTTGTTTTCTACCGCGCCGAATCAAGGCTGTCCCTGAGCTGCGCCGTATCGAGTGTGCCCCGGTTGCCAAGTGACTACTAAACGGCCCAGCTGCGCCGAATCGTGAACAGAACTTCATTTTAAATGTTTCCAAAAGAACCAAGTGACAAATTGAAAGCTTTTCCATGATAAAGAAACAAAAGATTAATTTAATCACCCTATGTCTTAAATGCCTCAAAAAGAAGCAAAAGACCAAATTGAACATTTTTCAAGCAACATACAACAAAGGAGCATCTCATGTTTTACAAAAGAACAAAAGACCAAGTCAAACTTTTCTGAGTAAATAAAAGATCACCTCATATTTTACCACGGGGTAAAAGACTCAAATCAAAATTGTTTTCACCAAAAGACCAAATTGGACTTTTTCCCAAGCAAAAAGTCACTTCATGTTTTGTAAAGGACAAGAGATTCAAATTAAGATTGTTTTCGACAAATGATCAAATAGACCATTTCTTGACTTGTCTCTCTCAAATGGATCCAATGGATCAATTTGAAGTTTTCCATGATAAAAGAAGCAAATGAGTCAATAGGCAAAGAGATTCGGTAGTCGACCAAGTAAGAGATCAAATGAGTCTGAATAGGCGTTCGTTTTGCTTAATAGTGCCTTGGCTCTAATTTAAATTACGTTTTGCACCTCTATCGGATGTCTTCGCTTCAGGTCATGAGGCTTTCTAAATCTGACGATTAATCAAGGGTTTTCCCTCTCAGAGGGATGTAATTAACGTCGTTGCGTCTAGGCAACGGCGGGATTTTGGTCCAGGACCCGACACTTCACTTTCGTTTGACGAAGTCAAACGGCGCGCACAATAGACCTAAAGCCCTCCGACTCTCGGAGGCAAACCAACTTGTTGTCACTATGGTGACTGGCACGCCCGCGCTGTACGAATTGTGGATTCATCCCACGCCGCCATTGCTCGTGTAGCATTCGACGAGATTTGGATTCGCAATACGCATGCATCCATGAGAAAAAGAACAACATGATAAATAGATTTTAAAAAATTTAAAATAATTCCATTTCTACATCAAATTTTTGGTTTTTTTTTTTGCATCCCTCTTTATATATATATATTATATATATAATATATATATATATATATATAATATATATATATATAACAAATTGGTAGCTTGAGCTGTTTTTGGATGAGCTAGAAATTTTGTTAACTCATTTCAAAGAATTTAATGCTTGCTAATTAGAAAAATAAATCTACATCACCATGCATGCATAGAAAACAAGTGCTAGCTAGGATAGACTTGGATATCTCATCATTTAATCATAGACGTAACCCATCGTCCACAGAGGCCTATATATATAAAGAAGTTAAACAGCCCAGATTCGTTCCTTCATGTTTCCGGGGGAAAGAATCATGACATCTATATATATACAGATTCTGGCCCCAGCGAAGATTCACGCATTAAGAAGTACGATCTAATTTCTTTTCCTCTCTTGAGAATCCTTTTCAATACATTCTTTACTTGTGAAATAAAGCCTTTATAAGCTTCAAAATATAGCACGTCACCTCATTAATATTGACACCCATGATCTCAAGAGAAGGTAGAAGAAGGGTTGTTATATTCATAGATTGATATTGTCCACCTCACATATGTATGTGGGTGGAGTTCCCATACAAAATATGTCTGAGAACTCTACCCACATATTATATTTAAGAAGATGGACAATTATATACCAATCTATACGAACAGAGACAAATCCTTGTGACCAGGGGAATAGGAAGTCAGACAAAGAGGGGACGTCAGTTTCAAGGAAACTCCAGCCGTCCAGCGCACTTTGCTTTGCTCGAGTCTTGGTTTGCAGGGTTAATTCCCAAGTCGCTCCTTCGCTGGCTGGCTCCTCTTATTTAAGAAACACAGCGCACCCTCGAGCACCGGAGCTTCCAACGCAAATTCCTCTCTTCCCTTCGTTCCTTCCAAACAGCTAGTAGCTGCCTCTCTCCATCCTTTCATCATTCTCTTATTAGTATTGGCCGGGGGGTGGTCTTCCAAAGAGGGAGACGACCTTACCTCGGTCGCTCCTCACCCCTTCCCTTCTTCCACCCTTTCTTATCTCTGCACAGGTTTGTCGACGTCCACACTCGTGATCTCTACTGCCAATCATGGGAACACAAGCTCCTTCCCCTCCCGAGGACTACGTCCACAACGGCACCCAGGTACGGAAAAGTGCATGTCTGGTTTCAGTGTTTTTATTTTTGAGATCCAGAGAGAGCCATCGAGTTTGGAGGCTACCTAGCTAGCTTTCTGGGTTTCTGCAAGAGATTCCGATTCCTGGGTTCCACCGGTGTGAGATCCTCCATCTTCTCTGTCCCATCTCTTTGTGCTGCTGATCCCCTTTTCGGGCGTACGTGCGTGGGGGCGGCCTACTCTTTCGGGTGTCTTTTCTGAGGGGTTGGCCGAGGCCGCGCGCCGGGAGTGAAACCTCTCACCTTTCCACTGTTGATACACAGTACTTGATAGAACTCAGGATCATATATATTGGGGAGGCCACTGCACCTCCCCATATTGACGTGCAAGTCTCAACGATCAGCTCCCTCCTTTAATTTCGTCAAATTTCTCATGTTTGGTCCCTTAATTTGGGCTTCTGCTCCAAGTCCTCATGTCCCGGCCCCCAGGCAAGTTAATTGGATGGTGGGAAAACTAACTAGCTAGCAAGCAAATTACGTACGTAGAAGATTTCACATCTTACATATATCTTGCATAACATTGAAGACCTCTATGGTGGGTGAGCCCGGAGGAGATGTACCATGACACCCCCCTCCCTCGTCAGAGTCTAACAAAGATCGTGAGATGAGTCCATGACTAGTGTTAAGGAGTACTATAGATTAGACATGTGGATGTAGCTAGCGTCTGATCTACAAGGTCTGGACACGGAATCTAGCACGTATGGACACATGTTGCACGCAGCCCAACGCAAAGGATAAACTATAGTACCCTTTAAAGAGATCTGGATATATAATCGTATGTACATGTGCTCCAATTTGTTGTGAATTGTGATGCCACCACCGATTTCTAGCTCGGAAGGCTACAAGATAAGAATCCCCCCTGCAAATTAAGCCTTCTGAGTCAAAGAACGGTGTGGAAATTAAAGAGGAGCTGCTGGGTCGATCGGTGCTGCTGCCGCCGCTGATTTCATCAGTCTCCCAACCCAAATCGTCAACATCTTGCTGTATATTGTTTCCATCACACGTTTCTGAAGAGCTAGCTAGCTAGTACCCTTTATATAAATCGACAAATTTAATCCCTGGCGTCGGTGAGTGATGGCTTAGTTTGACTTGTCAGCTATGAGAAGAAGAACTGAAGAGGATCTCAGACTGTACTACATCCTGGGGTGGGTGGGTGATCATATTCATATATACGGCATGGCTCGAGGAAACTTCCTGATCCTCTGCCAAACATGTACTTTCGTTTTCAAATTGCTGTTTACAAAATATGAGAAATACTTAAAAATTGCTCTACGTGCCCTCTCTTCTCTCTCTCTCTCTCTCATATAGGAGATGGAGCAGATATCAAACGGGTACCGGCCGTAACAAATCATTAATCTCTATAAATTAACATATATAAGACATACGAGATCTATACTACTTGTATCATCTCCTCCGGCCTACTAAATTAATGGCCTCGTCAGACTTGTGTCCTACTAGCTATATATAGTTGACGGCTTACAAGTACGTAATTGGTAATTGACATTTTCTTTTAAAGACATGATTGATCAAGATCACGCATGCATGCAAATTAGTTACTAGTTGACTTAAGTCCTGTTAAGTAATATATACACCAGATCTAGAAGATGCAGATCCATCCATCTTTACATGATGATATCTTATAGTGAAGTCTATTATATCTCTCTTGTGATTTCAAACTTGCGAACATGCTGCCATCTTAATTAAGAATCTGTAGCATATCGTGATCGGCTTTATTAAATATTTTGTTTACTAAGATCCAGCTGGTTCATCCTTTCGCTGGGGATAGCTGTTCTTCTCCCCTTCTCTTTTGCCTATATATATTTGTAAAGGGAAGCTAGCTACTTAATTAAGCTTAACAGCTGTGGATCGAAGCATGGCTATCTGTCAAACGGTACGTAGAGATCGGGTATTCAAAATCTGAAAAGAATATATCAGAAACGTAAAATAGAAACAAAAAAAATATTATGTATATAGTAGTATATCTGACAGGATTCGTACTCACTGTTTGAATAAATTCGTCTGACAGTGGAGTGGGGGAGAGGTCATTAAGGTAAGGTAATTTTAAGATACACGCATGCTCCTTAATTAACAACTGCCGGTAACAGTACCCTCAGAAATATATTATAAAATTCGTTTATCCTTTTTTGAAAAGGGCCCATCCTTTTTGATAACCTGAGAAGCTCTGATAAATTATTTGGTAAGACAGATAGTTTATCAAAGACTTTATCTCCAATAGGTGATGATAAACTCTCTCACCCTCACGAGGTTGATAAAGTTATCAGTCTTAATAACCTTATCTGCCAAATAAAAAATCTTGCATTAAATCAGATATATCTATCCATGAGTAAGTTATCTGGTTATCAAAGAGGTCTGGTTACCTGGCCTGGTAAGAAGAACTTACCAGGACTTAGTTACCTGGTTACCAAACACCAGTAATTGTGTTGTATGTATATATTTATGTTCTTCTAATTCTTCTGCCCTCCTCCTCCCCTATACGTTTGATTTTGATTGACTCGAGAGTCTTGGCATGTGGTGGGCAGTTTGTGCATGCATGGCTTCCATTCTCTTCTCTTTTCTTCTTCTGAATCCCTTCTTCCGGGCTAATTAAATCATCTTAATTTGCCCTTTTCATTCCTCTAATTAGCTAGTTGTTGTTCTGCTGCTGTCTCGATCGCATGCATGCTCTTTTTTTTTTTGGGTGTGATTTCTTCTTCTTCGGATGATGATGATGGATATATAGTAATAATAATCTTCTTGGCCCTGCTGCAATGGCCGATCCACGAGAGCAGACCAGCAAAGAGAAGGCCATCGACGACTGGCTCCCCATCACGTCCTCCCGGAATGCCAAGTGGTGGTACTCCGCCTTCCACAATGTCACCGCCATGGTCGGCGCCGGCGTGCTCAGCCTTCCCTTCGCCATGTCCGAGCTCGGCTGGTACACCTAGCTCTCCTCCCTTTCTCACGCTATATGATCACCTTCTTAGTTCTCTAAAGAGCAGAAACACTCGTCCTTGATGCTAATTAAGCCTGCTGCTGATTAATTAACAAGAACAACAACACGTACGCGTACTGCGCAGGGGTCCGGGGATAGCGGTGCTGGTGCTGTCGTGGATCATCACCCTGTACACCCTGTGGCAGATGGTGGAGATGCACGAGATGGTTCCCGGGAAGCGGTTCGACCGGTACCACGAGCTGGGGCAGCACGCCTTCGGCGACAAGCTCGGTCTCTGGATCGTCGTCCCCCAGCAGCTGGTGGTGGAGGTGGGCGTCGACATCGTCTACATGGTCACCGGCGGCAAGTCCCTCAAGAAGTTCCACGACACCGTCTGCCCCGACTGCAAGCAGATCAAGACCACCTACTTCATCATGATCTTCGCCTCCGTCCACTTCGTCCTCTCCCAGCTCCCCAACTTCAACTCCATCTCCGGCGTCTCCCTGGCCGCCGCCGTCATGTCCCTCAGCTACTCCACCATCGCGTGGGGCGCCTCCGTCGACAAGGGGAAGCAGGAGGGGGTGGCGTACGGGTACAAGGCGTCCACCACGGCGGGCACGGTGTTCAACTTCTTCAGCGCGCTGGGGGACGTGGCCTTTGCCTACGCCGGCCACAACGTGGTGCTGGAGATCCAGGCCACCATCCCCTCCACGCCGGAGAAGCCATCCAAGGGCCCCATGTGGAAGGGAGTCATCGTCGCCTACATCGTCGTCGCCCTCTGCTACTTCCCCGTCGCCCTCGTCGGCTACTGGGCCTTCGGCAACGGCGTCGACGACAACATCCTCCTCACCCTCTCCAAGCCCCGCTGGCTCATCGCCATGGCCAACATGATGGTCGTCATCCACGTCATTGGCAGCTACCAGGTGCTTTCGCATGTGCTGTGTCCTCAACATATCATACCACTTCACCTGCATACATATATGCACATCCAATTTCCTCCTTGAAAACTCTGATCTATAAGTAGCTAGCTAGGCCTGCCTTAATTTTTGTTCTAAATCATTAAATTTTGATGTGGTGGTGGTTGCTGCTGCTGCATGCAGATTTATGCCATGCCGGTGTTCGACATGATCGAAACAGTGCTGGTGAAGAAGCTCCGCTTCCCACCTGGTCTCACCCTTCGTCTGATTGCCCGCTCACTATATGTTGGTAAGGCTGCCGCACACGCTATGATCACGAAGAGAATTCACACCTTGGAGATATCTGGTTCCTGTCGAAGCATCTTCTCACTTCGCTCTATAATTTTCTTGGTCTGGATGCAGCCTTCACCATGTTCGTCGCCATCACCTTCCCTTTCTTCGGCGGGCTGCTCGGGTTCTTCGGAGGATTTGCGTTTGCCCCCACAACATACTTTGTAAGCAACCCCCACGTCCCTGTCCAACTTCTCTGCTTACATATATTGCAAACCAGGGTCGGCACCTGAACAGCCGTTAGAATTTGTCAAGAACCCTGTGCTACCTTTTATTCGGTTACTTGGTCGGCCGGTGGAATTTTCAGAAGATACCCAGACTAGTTCCAGGATCCTCAACCAGCAAATTTCTTACTGAATTTAATTAGATCACGGTTCCATAAGCATTCCAAGATCTGGGTCTCTGACTGAAACTGTTCTTTCCTTAGCTCCCCTGCATCATGTGGCTGGCCATCTACAAGCCTAAGAGGTTCAGCTTGTCATGGTTGGCAAACTGGGTGAGTTCATCTCCCTTTCACATGCTCTCCTCTCGCTGAACATGTAATTTGATGCCTTCTTCATGAGTTTTAATGACTTGGCTCGCCGCTTCTGGAACATTGTTGTTGTTCTTGTTTCCGCTGCTCAGATTTGCATCATACTTGGGGTGCTTCTGATGGTCATAGCCCCCATTGGTGGACTCCGGCAGATCATCATGCAGGCCAAGACCTACAAGTTCTACTCGTGAGCTCCTCCTTTGGTTGTGGAGATTACTGAAGGCGACATATGTAGACAGGGGACCATTTGAACCCAGATGAAAGAAGAAGATGAC
Source organism: Colocasia esculenta (assembly GCA_014218235.1). Lineage (NCBI taxonomy): Eukaryota > Viridiplantae > Streptophyta > Magnoliopsida > Alismatales > Araceae > Colocasia > Colocasia esculenta. The sequence continues at coordinate 666,013 of CM024755.1, read as the reverse complement.
GAGACAGAGCTGGCGGTCCTCTATCAAGTGTGGTAGTGTTGTTTGCTTTCACAGGGACAAGAATTCAACAGGAGGAAGATTCCGTCGCAAAAAATCACTCTTTTCCATCGGTTTGCAACCTTTGGGAGAGATGACTATCTTACCTCACTCATTCCTGTGTGCTGATTCCCATGTTAAGGTTTATTATGGTATACAAATTATGTCCTTTTGTATGGAATGCTGAACAATTTTTAAAGGTTTGAAAGAAAAAAAAAACACTGAGGCACAGCATAGATGGGAGTATGGGCCCAAGGAACTTACCTCTCTTCCTTTATCTCTCTCTAGAATGCTTAGTGATTTGAACTTGAAGATGACGGAGACATTACAGCCAATCAGGATAGCTGAGGATCTAAATTCTGCTGTTCACATTGATCAATCAACCAGTAACTCAATCCACAGAAACAGGGCCACAAGCGTTGTATTGACCTGTAGCTAAAACTAGTTATTAGGACGCACAAACACAAACTCTGTTTCTTCCTCCCCGAATCTGTTAACAGCTACATTACATGTTTTCTCCCCTAAGATACTGGGATTCGTATTAAAAAACAAAAATATATTTAAAAAAAAAACGGAAACAAGAGTATCTTGGTATTTGTCAGATACAACGATAAATGAAATGTATAATAGATCCAAACTTTGCATGCACAATAGACATACAAGGGGGAAAGTTTCTACAGATTTATTTCAGAAAGCGATGGTTAGCAACAGTTTCAGGCCATCTACATGCTATAAATACCCGGCGCCAACCAAAAAAAAGGCTCGGATTATTGCTCGCAATCTCACGCGAGCCTCTTTACAAGTTAAAAGGCAAATGATAGCATCCCCATGATTTGTCGAGGCCCGAGCCCTAAATCATCTGGTATCAGTAAAAGTAGAAAAAAAGGAAGAACGTTGGCATTTCATATAGCAGACCATAGGGCAATCATTGTTGAGAATAAATTGCAGCATCATGGAAATTTGTTCTCTAGGTACCTCACTCCTCTTCACATTGTTTCACGTATACATTAACAGAAGGATCGTACGCTGCAGCCATCCGAAGATATCTTGCAGCCTCAGATTTCTGCCCTTCATTGAATAGAGTGCTGAAGAATAAAGTGCATTCAAATTAAGAAAGCAGCCTATGAGTGATTGAGAAATGATAAACATCTAAACATTCAAGAGGGATAATTAAGCAATGACAAATAATTAGTAGGAAACAAGAATTTTCACTATATCACCCATGTACCTTCCTAGAAGCACCAATCCTGAGTAGTAACAAGCTCTGTCAGCAGGACTCTCCGGCTCCTTCAACTGTGCTATTCTCTTTAGATGTTCAATTCCCTCTTCCTTCTTTCCCTGTTAAATTTTGGAGGCAGACACAACAAAATGAACAAATATATGCATCTAATAACTACCACAAGCAGCAGCCAAATCACACCAAGTCTTTTGGAGAAACCCTTAGTAATATCACAAAAGCAGTATATTTCAGTGGCGTACTTAATATGTCATTTTGAACCTTAGATGCATGCATAGATTATTACCTGATTGAGATGGGAGAACCCTGCACCAAAAGATGCAAGAACTAAATTGCCAACCTCCTGTTCTTTAGTCTGCTAGCAACATAAAGGTACAAAACCAGAGTTCATATTCCTACTATCCATGTATGAAACAATCTTAAACTTGACAGCTTGAGCTCACTAATGTAGCAACAACAAGAGTGGACCTTTGAAAGAGCACATTCAAAATACTCAGCAGCCTCTGCCAGTAATCCTCTAGAGCATGAAATTTGTCCCAAGGCAATCAGAGCTTTGACCAGTCCCGGATCTTTTTCAATTGCAAGTCTGTATAAGAGAATCACCATACTTGAAACAAGTATTTAATAGAATCAAAAGAAAGGACAACTAAAAAAAATTGCTGATCAGAAAGAAGAAGTAACAAGTTACCGTAACAATGGGAGAGCTTTATCTTGACACTGCATGCTCATATGATTGAGTGCAAGCTATAAAAATATTTCACAGCAATGTACACAAGGAGGATCAGTTTAAAATAAATAAAATACATGCCAAGCAGCTAGATAGATGTTTCTCAATTTTCAGGCAAAGAATAGTCTTGTTCACCTGAAGAAGTTCCTCGGAGAAAGATGATCAATAGAGATTTGATTATGTACTGGAATATTTTGCTGAAGCTGATGATTTTCACTTGACTTTTTAAGATCAACTGTGGAAACATTCTCTGGTAACCCCAGATTCTTGCGAATATACGGATTTCGAAGACAGAGTTGCTGTAAATTAAGTTGAACATTACTGGTAATATCAAATCTGATGCCTTCAAGCAAGCCCTTTTTGCCTTTTGTTTTCTTCCAAAATTGAAGCAAGGGTATAGCAGAGAAGGAAAGAAGTTATTATGAAAAAGTGATATCATGCATGTAGACATAACATATCGTTGAGGGACAAATTTCCGTACGCAAGCACACTTTCGATACCAAATCTTCATGGTTGCCAGAACATCTCAAAATGTTTTTCTTCAAAAAGTTTAAGCCTTGAAGAACATTGACCAGCATTTTCTGAACAGTTGTGTCCATCTGAAGCAGGTAGTCTACACATGGATAAAGCCCTAACTACTGTGGATCACATCCCCGATTTTATCCCCCTCTGTTTCCATGATGGAACCTACATACCTGAAAAGACCCTCATCATTAACTCATGATTAACTGAGAAAAAAAATATTCGTTCTCATTTATCTACTAAAATTATACTGCATACATTCCATCCTCAAATGACTATCATGGAATCCTTAGAACGAGGCATCCCTCTACCATCCCAGATTATGCTCTAATGTGTCCTTAAGTCATATCCATCAACTACATTGTCTACAATATGCATCAAAACCCTTGAAAATGCCCATAATGGTTTCATCAATTGTTTAGTGGGAAAATGGCTTCAATAGTTGGAAGCCAGATTTTCTGTAGCCCTGTCATTATGGATTTCAACTAAACAATACAGGATCTTTTATATTTCTCTTGAACATAAGATCGAGCTGCCAAGGTATTTTCAGGACAAGGGTTGAAGAAAAGTTATCTACCCTCTTTACAGAGTAAAAACAAAAAATATGTCCTTTTTGGATATTTTGGAATTGAAATGCCCCGAGTAGTGAAGTATAGATGTTTGTTTCCCTAAATAATAATCAAGTACAATGAAATCCCCATTATTGATAGGAAAACATCAGTTAACATTGATAAGATAGAAAATAAGAGTGATACAAACCTGAACCAAAGTAAAAGAACTGTTCGTCACCCAGTAGACTAGGCTCCCCTGTAAAAGAAAGCATGTGTCTCAAGCTTTTGGAGATTTACATAATTGGCAAGGTAAGCCAATGAATCAGTAAAAAATGTTCATGTATGGTATTCTTTCAATTTATTAGATTCCATAGCAATTATTTAAATTAGAAAAATGGGTTAAGTCATTGCATAAGATGCAAAATGCAGAAAATTAACCTAGCAGCAAAACATACTGATATCATGTTTTCAGTGATCAGTTTATTTTTTGTTGATATTGGCTAATTCGTGACTTGTCAGTCTGGGACCTGGATGCCCATATCCAAAAATTGTCTGATTGCACCAACTATGAGTTCATGTATGGTATTCTTTCAACTATGGACCTGGATGCCCATCAACCATCTCCTCTCCCCCCCTCCTTCAACACCACCAACAGTATGAGCATCACAGAGAGTTTCCCTGCTTGCTGCCTCCCTCAGATGAAGGCTTTATGAGATGATGCCAAGTGCATCCAAAGCATGGAACAGGGAAAAGGCCTGTGACGCCTGTCAAAGGTTCAAGAGCTACCTAGTAGATACTTCATAAAGGAATGCAGATTTTAAGCTCGTGCAACAATAAAGATGCCTTCCTACTTCCCCTAGTCAAAAGCAAATCTTGTCTACTAAACATATCAAAGCCAAAAAGAACACTATACATCATGATCTTTACGGCCAAATTCATCAATTTATCTTGACTAACAAGATGGAAGCAGGAGCCAAATGCATGTTCGGCTATAATAATGACAACCTAGGGACATGGAAAAGAATAGGAATCTACCTGTGGAATGTTGAATCCAACGAGAAGAAGTGGAAAAGAGAGGATGTCCAGATACAACTTATAATACTGCAAAATATTATATTAAAATTAGTCAACTGAAACTGAAACATCTAAAAAGGTAGAACGAAACATGAAGAAGCTAAAATGTATTTTTTGCGAAAGCTCATAGGTGATTTCTACCAGGGGAGCATGGTCCAGGAGGCAGATAAAGTATAGACACAGAAATAATTAGTTTATCCACATTTTATGTTAAGTATAAACTATGAAGTATCCACCAAGAAATTTCTAGGAAGTAGTACACAAGAAGGACAAGGAACATGTTCGTAGTTATCAACATTGTTTGTGCTAAAAGTTATTTTGTAAAACTAGGTTTGCTGAAACTTTAAAGAATCTTGATATCCATGAATTAGATGCAAAGAGAAATAAGCATGTGCAAGGAAGAATATACTTAGTACTTGGCTTTATCTGTCCAAAAAAAAATGCAGTTAGGTTCACAGATGGGGAAGAGAACAGCTATGCCAATTAAAATAACTCACTCTGGCCAGTAAGCCAAAGATGCCAGGCATTTCTTTAAGCTTCACGCTCTGAAAAGAAATCTGCAGACATTGGTGATCAAATTAGAAAATTTGAGAACGTGCCACATTTAACACGAGATAACAAAAAATTGATAGTCATGAAAAGCGGTTCCATGGCACTGAGTTAAACATGGTTCTATCAGAAGAAAAACCTATCTTTCTATTTACACTTTTATTAAAAAAGGACCCAAGATCACAGTTGCTCCATAACATGGTTTACCGGATCGGAATCGGGAGGCGAATCGGGTTTCTCCTAATTTGCCCCAATTCCCCCTGAATCGATCCGCATGGGTATAATATATTATATATATAATATCATATATATCATATTTATAATGTATAATATATTACAAGTCTGATATAATATTATCATATATATGGGGCAAATCGGACCGAATTGATGGAATCGAGAATCGGATTTTCCATGATTCCCGCTGATTTGGGTAAATCAGGCTGATCTGATTCGCCACGGCAAACCATGCTCCATAAACATTCAATGACACAACAAACTGAATTAGCCAAGAACAACAAAATAAAAAGTAACGTGGCATCTCCAGGTTGGGACTGGAAACATTTTGACACAGACATGGATTCTTCTAACTCTCAGTACTCTGAAGAACACTATGTTAATGTAAAACTTCATTTCAGATGTATGAAATTTATATAAATTAGTTCCATAAAATTGTTTATGCTTGACATTTGAGTCAGAAAACATCAATGAAGACTCAGACATCATCTCCAGGAGTAAAAAAACGATCCAATCTAATACCTGGACATTGACAAAATGTAGTCCAGCAACCAATAGAGGGAAAATGGCACCCATGACACCTTGTGGAAATTCAGTCAAATTTTGGAACCAGAGCACACCACCCTGAAAAGCATTTTGGAAGAAGAAGAATGAGAATTAGCAGAAATCAGGCAAGTAAAATCAGCATCCATCTACCACAAGTGCAAAACTATATATATCTCCTCTCATCATACTTACTCAGAAACTTCTACCAAAAATATGATTTTGTTTCTTATTTACATGCAAAGAGTTAACATTACGATATGAAGAAGGCAGCAATATTTCCTAACAAAATATTTCCTGATGTATTCATTTTGACTCCTTCACTCATGCTCAGCAACCTCAACCGGAGTGAACTGATCCTATGGATTCTGACAACAATATTTCCTTATTGTTAGCTCCCACACAAGAAAGAGCTGAAAGAAGGCAGATGCATAACTAGATACGAAGCAGCCCAGACAGTGAATAATATGGAATATATCAACCTTGCTACGTTTCGATGGTGTTAAAAGAAGCAATTTTTTTTTCTCCTCGCCTTGGGATCATTTATTCCTTCCTTCACAAATGTATGGATGTCATCTTAAAGAAACTTCAAGAAGTATAGATAAAATGGATGAAGGACTTAGGCTTTAGTTCATAGTTAGTAAAAAGAAATCTGCAGGATACACATTTTGCCTCTACACCAAGAAAATTTTAAGTGTTCAGCGTCAAGAGGACTCTAAACACTAAATCCTAAAGCCTAAACCCTAAACAATAGAAAGGAAAAGATATATAAAAATTGAAATAAAATCTTCGAGATTTAATTAAGGCACATTGTAAATGCCCTTAAACAATCAAACTCCGGGTGATTGTCCAAAGACATTCTCCGAATGCCAGTCATCCATGTCAGAAAGCAAGGGAACTGCAAAAAGATTGAGCAAACCAGGTCACCACCATAACAACAAAAATTGTAAATAAAAGGGAACCATCTTAATTAGTAACATGAAACATTTGCTAGTAAGAGCCCCTAGCAAAGAGTTCAAACTAAATAATATCTCTTTATTAAAAAGGAAAACGAACATGTCTTTACATAAAGTGGTGCCAAGGTCTGCTGAAAGAGAAAGGAAAAGGTAACAATCACATGCCAAAACAAGCCTACATGACATATGAATATCCTACATAAGATACCAGTGTCATAGTTCACATTATAAAAGCAGTTACCAAAATGAGGACTAACCATGACAGTTAGGATGCACATTCATTCTTCAGAAGTCCATTATCACTATCCAAAAGGAGGCATTGAACTTGCTGGTATAAACTGAAACCAACTAGTCAAGCAGCACATGACCAACTTACCAAACTACAGACACCTTAATGTTTAAAACATGACTGGTTCAAATATTGCTATCTGACCCATGCCACTGGCAATTCTAGTATCACTGTGGCTGTATTGCTAGCCAACTAAAAACTTGGTGCTACTACCATTGGGTCAACGGCTGTTGGAGGTAGATACTGGGTACTCCGTATTATGCATAAGGCCCTAAACCACCTGTCTTAACTGAACAAATTCAACTGAGTGGATTGTCCAGATTTAAAAATTAAATCCCTGACATCTTAACAAGATTTTGGCATCATTTTCCTGAGATCCCAGCCTGTATTGGAAGAGATGAGGAAAAACCAACCCCCCGCAATGCCCTACCGAAATGTTTTGTCAAAACCAAGACCTCACACAAGTTAGATACGCAACTGCAGGCCTGCAAGCAGTGGAAGGACAACGACAGGTAGTCAGTCTTGCAACTATCATTTTCCAATGTTATGGTGCTCCCATATTGATGGCTTATAATTATATCCCACCAGTACCTGATTCACAGGATCGACAATTTTCTGACCAGATCAGCAAGAGCCTTGCTGATCCAATCTTGGGGTGGGGACAAATCACATGATGGCATAGATTTTCCACCATCTATCCACACGAAAGAGATAGAAACATAATATTAAGAGTACTTAGACCAGGAAAAAGAAAGTACATAAATGAGTTTTACCTGCACAGAAACAAAGGCAAAGTTCCACAGATATGAAGGACATCCAAGCTCCAACCTTTTCTTCCGAAAAAGTAAAAACTGTTCTTTAAAACTCTTTCCTGAAAAAGGTGGTGGCAGGGGAGGAGGCACTTTGAGAAACAGATGAATGGTCAGAAATGATTCTGCATATGTCATTTAAACATACAAAAAAAAATCAAATCAACCCTCTAAGAACGCAGCATTACAACAAAATTTCAAGATAGAAAACAAAGCCCACATAAAAAGTGGTGGAAAGTCCACTGCCAAGCCTGCGGTTCAAGACAACAGTTACCCTCCCATTCATTTACTTATTGATGGGATGATATTTCAATCAAAGCTAAGTGAACAAAATAAAGAGAAGACCGAACATAACAGAACGTAATCAAAGACAGAGAAATATAGATTTTTTGCTCACATTTTGGGAATAACTGGGACATTTTTTGCGCCTTTTTAAGTTGTACAAGCAGCACAGGGAGTAATAACACCCTAAGTGCCAGCGTGGAGGTAGCAATTGTTATCCACCTGCAATGCCATTCAGACTCATAAGAATGCAACTCGAGTATTTAACGAAACAGCACCCCTATTGGTCACTTGTTGGTCCTGAAATTTGGAACAAATAATGGTCAACTTATTTTGTCGAGCAGAATTCAACATCATGTTCCTCGTTCATGGCTTAAGTTGAGAAAATTATGGATCAGATTGTGTCACATGTTTCGCCAAACTGTTCTTGATATTTAAGAAAAACGTTTAAATGCTTAGATGGACAAGGGATTGTTGTGTCACTAACTTGGAAAAGATTTGCTGACAACTTAACATGCAAAAGAAAAAAAGAGAAAGGACCAAACTTTAAGCCAAGTCGATTAAATTTAGTATATACCATCCTGAGTCAGATATGTTTATTCTACCAAGTAATCACCTTTTCCTCAGCAGAACATAGCCCATGCCAAAAAAAGAACGAGTTCTCCGGCTGCTAAGAGCTTACCAAGGAAGACCAATGGCCTCATGGTACCCGTCGAGTAGCGAGATGACAACCCGCACGGGAGCATACCAGATGCTGTCCTCGCCGCCGTCGAATGCCGGAACCGACAAATCCGCCCCTCCCACGGAGACGACCTCCCCCTCTCCCGCAGCACCGTCCTCCGCAAATCCGGGGCTGGCGGATTTGGCCCACGAGGAAAGAGCCCTCCGGCCTTCGAGGAACGGAACATGGTCGCCCGGGGGGGCAGCCGGCAGATGGCCGCCGCCATGGAGGCAGAAGGCGCCGCCACATCGTAGCGGGAACGTGCGGGGGTTCTGGAAGGTGTAGAACAGGACCGCGGCGGGGGATGATCGTAGGCGGCGGAGGTGGCAAAGGAGATGGGTTGCTCCCATGGATCTCCCGAGAGAGAGCGAAACGGTAAACGGTGAGGACGGAGGCTGCGACCAAGCTGCCGTCGGCGGAAATTGTTGGTGTTTTACATGTACACCCTCAACTTCTTTAATATTTGGTTTATTAACCCTTAAATCCTCCTAATATTATTAGATGGATGTTCTTTAACTCATTAAAAATAAAACCAACCAAAACTTGCATTTATAAACTACCCGCAGTTGGTGATGTTTCGAGCAAGGTTCGTCGTATCGTTCGGATCGACTGTATCATATTTTTCGTGGTACGGTACGTATCGAACCGTACCGTACCGTTGAGGTACGGTGGAAAATTGGCATGTTTGATTTATTTTTTTAATTTTGTGACTTAGTTAATATTGAAATGAGCAAATTTAAAAAAAATAAGTAAAACATAAGAACATCACGTAAAGAGGTTGAAAAATATAAATAAATTTATTTACTCATTTAAGTCAACCCACCACAACCATTTGATATTCATTTAACATACATACAATCCACCAACATGTTATCAGTTCTGATACCTTTTTGAATAGCTTATTGGAGCACCGTGATCTCGACCATCTTGGTAGTATGCGTGAACTCAGACTCCAATGAAAAGCGCATGCTACCACCACCACCGTCACCACCATCCACCACCACTACCCACCACCACCACCACCATCACTGCCGCCTGTAGCAGATGGAGAAGAATGATTTGACGTAATTAACTCATAAATCAGCTAGTCCGAGATCCCAAAAATACTTGACGTAATTAACCCACAAACTAGTTGACCCGAAAATCCTCTTGTAAACACATTCAAATAATATCCATTTGTCTTGAAATTTTAGCTATAAGCTAATGTAATGGTTTTATAAATTATGATGATTTTAGTTTAATATTTAGAATTTATTTTACACTGGGTGAAAAATCACCCGAAAAATAGTTGCATCGGCTTAATATCGAAATCCGTATGTCAACAATTCTAGATATTTACATTTCTGATATCATCACATTTTTCTGAAAATTATGGTGTTCTCAAATTTTATTTTCATTACAGTTTTTCGGTGTCGCCCCGTCGGAGCGCGCACTTCTGAGTATGACATTGGGCTATCATTTATTAATGCTAATTAATCCCAGATATTAATAAAATTACTATAATTTGTATCATCTCTTAATTAGTTTATGTTTGAAATTTTATCTCAATTAGACACTAATTAGACTCCTTAAGTACACACAGATTTGTTGCGGTACGACGAACTCTCTGTACACGTACTTCAACGGAACGACATTTGGTTTAAAAAATAAAGTCAAATATGAAGTCATCATAATTACTAAAAAATGTACTGATTATAAAAATATAAATATCATGAGTTATTGATGTATACATTTCGAGATTAAGTCGATCTAATGATTTTTGGACAATTTTTACTTGGTAAAAAATTAATTTAAAAAATTAAAATAAAAGTATTACAATTTGTATCACATATTAATTAGTTTATGTTTGAAATTTCATCTCAATTAGACACCATTAGATCCCTTAGATGTTGAGATTAAGTCGATTTATAATTTTTAGGATAATTTTTACTTGATAAAAAATAATTAAAAAATTAAAATAAATTAATGTAATTATATCATCTCTTAATTAACTTATGTTTAAATTTTTATCTTAATTAGATACCATTTACATCACTTTAATACACCTAATAAGAAAGTTATAAAAAATAAAAAAAAAAAAGATGACGTGGGCGGCCGGTCCGGTGTGTACCGGACCGGACCGTGGCGTCCCGCCGCGTCTCGCGGCGGGACCCCGGTCGACCCTGGTGGTCGACCCGACCGTGCCTGGCACCGCTGCCGCCCAGGCACAGTGCGGTTCGACCGTGCTGCCCCGTACCGGCGGCACGGTCGAACCATGGTTTCGAGCGAGGTGACACTTGGGAATTTATATTAGATTTCCATCAATTATAGAATTGATGCAACTCTGAGAGGCAATTCAACACTCTTAAAAAAAAAAGAGTAACGCCCATGTCTTTTTTTTTTTTTTTTTGCGTTCCAACTTGCAAGAGACGGTCGAAAACCCGGCATATAAATTTATCAGAAGTTTTAGAGCCTCTTTTGATAATCAAATAATTTATTCATAGATAAATTATTTGTGATACTACTTATAATTAAAGTTTTTTATTTGACAAATAAGTTATCAAAGTAGATAAGTTTTTATTGGACCTAAGAGTGTGAGATAGAGTTATTAGAATTTATCAATATTTATTAGTAATAAAATCTTGATAAACTATGTGTATTATCAATTTTTTGATAACGGATGGTTATCCAAATTTATCTGATTATTAAAATAGGTCTTACTTTGTATGGAAGATGTTGGAAGAATATTATTTAATAGCCTTAGGTAATAAATAAATCGGGGGTTTCAACATAACTTGATTGAACCGGTTTAGCCAGCCCTTGGCAGGCCCAGCCCAGCCAACATGAATAACCAGATAACAAAAGCAAAATGGGCTTGGGCTTTAGTTGGCCGGACCTCGAGGCCCCTAATTCGATGGGCCAAGTAATAGCTCATCGGTCTCTGACAAACATGCTGTGAAGAAGAATGGAGCCCATGCAGTCAATCCATGAGGACATTAATGACTTGTTGCACCGGATGGGTATTTCTCTGATATCTATTTTTACTAGTCACAGAAACGCGCCACGCACGTATAGTATATGTATAGGTGTAGTATTTAAAAAATTATATATTAAAAAAAATCACTACATGGTTCATATTTTTGAAATTAAATATATTATTTTATCTTTTTTCCTTAAAAAGATATTTATTATATTGACATATATTCTATAGTATTATGTTCATTAATATGTTTGATTGTCTCTTAGAGTCTTGTAGAATCAAATATTTTTGACTATCAACTGCTATGATATTTAGATTCGATGGTATTGAACTTTATATCTTACAAACAAGGTTCTAAGTAAAAGCAATATTAATAATATGATCATCGTTTAAGCCACATTTTTTTCAACATAAAATATAGTTTGAAAAAATTATGTAAATTTCAAAAGAAATTATTATTTTGATAATCAATGTAGACACAACATATATATATGAAAATGATAATTAATCTAAACATAATAGTTATCGTAAAGTTACAAAATAAAATGAACAATTCCATGATTGAAATGAAAATCTCAAAGTGAGGTCTAATTGTATTGTTTGTATGTTAATCATCTCGCAAAATAAATATTCTTCCTTTTGATTCTTTTGTTATCTTTTTTATCTTCTTCTTCTTCATTTGCATCATCTAAGTCTTCATGTTGTTGAACTTTTATTTCTGATTTGTCCACATTGACATATGTATAATTGTAACATTTAAATTTGTCAATATTTTTTTGTCACTTTAATTGTCAAGAGAGATTAATTGTTAATACAACTTTCTATTGTAGATATATAGTCTAAAATATTTGTATCTTAATGCAACTTTCTATTGTAGATATATAGTCTAAAATATTTGTATCTTACAAAGATTTAAAGAGATATTAGATGACTTTAGAGATTACTACGAATATATAAACAAAGCTTAGATAGTAATAGTTTTAGAGATTAAACAATGTCATAAATTACTTTCTTTTCTTTCAATTGTTGTACTGAAATTTTAAAGATTTTTTCTACTTTTTCATTGAAACATGTAATCTAAATTTTTGATGTACCATCATCAATATTCATCCTTACATTGTATCTATGAAAAGAAGTTATCATTTAGCATATTGACATATATTAAAGTTTAACGAAAAGTATACATGCACTTACCTAATTGTTGGCGTTACACCATTTCTTACGCATTTTGTACATGAATATTTTTCATTATCCTTCGTAATTGTCTTGTTACAATGTTCACATGCTAAGTATCACATGTCTTAATTTGTATTGACATCAGTTATAGATATTTGGACCTCATAAAGATTATTCTGTATGAAGAAACATCATAACATATAAACATTTATAGATATATATGAACATTTATTAGATGTATGTGTCAATAGGTATATCTTTGCATGTCCATTTTTTGTATATTCTTTCAACTCGTTGATTGAAATTTTTTCTGCTTTTAAACTTGCAATATCATCAGCTTTCTCATGACCAATTCTTCTTATTATTTCTTGTTTATTTTGTGTTGCCCTGATTAGAAAATAATAAAGAATATTACATTAATTCTATTAGTATAAAATAATATATAATAAAAATATGTTTATAATATTTTTATTGATAAAATGATTTCTCACAAATATTTTATTGTAGTTGTTTAGTCATTATCAGGATTAATGTAAATTTGAGTTTGATGTGTTGTTTTCAACTTAAATTTTTTTTGTGAAAATAATAAATTAATAAGTGTAATCAAAGAGTATATTCACAAAATAGATAATGTTACGCAAACAATAAAAATTTTAGAACAAAGATATTAAACATGAATTGTGAAAAAAAAATCCAAATTAATAATGATTTTAGAGCAAAGACAATGTTTATACTTTAAAGCATGGTTCGCCGTGCCGCCCAAACCGGGGCGGGTCACCCCAATGGGGTGACCCGGTTAAATTTTTTTTTTTTCATAATTTTTTTATATTAAGTATATTAAAATGATGTAAATGGTGTTCAATTAAGATAAAAATTTAAACATAGGTTAATTAAGAGATGATACAAATTATAATAATTTTAATTTAATTTTTAATTATTTTTTTATCAAGTAAAAATTATCTCAAAAATTAGCAAATCGACTTAATCTCAATATTTAAGAGATCTAATGATGTTTAATTGGGATGAAATTTCAAACATAAGCTAATTAATATGTGATACAAATTGTAATAATTTTAGTTTAATTTTTTAAATTAATTTTTGTCAAGTAAAAATTGTCCCAAAAATCATTAGGTCGACCTAATCTCTACATCTATGCATCAATAACTCATGATATTTATATTTTTATAATCAGTACATTTTCTAGTAATTATGATGACTTCATATTTGACTTTATTTTCGAAACCAAATGCCGTCCCGTTGAAGTACGCACACAGAGAGTTCGTCGTACCGCGACAAATTCTGTTTGCACTTAAGTGGTCTAATTAGTGTCTAATTGAGATAAAATGTTAAACATAAACTAATTAAGAGATGATACAAATTATAGTAATTTTATTAATATTTAGGATTAATTACATTAATAAATGATAGCCCAATGCCATACTCAGAAGTGCGCGCTCCGACAAGGCAACATCAAAAAACTGTAACGAAAATAAAATTTGAGAATACCATAATTTTTAAAAAAATATGGTGATATCAAAAATGTAAATATCCAGAATTGTTGACGTACGGATTTCAATATTAAGTCGATGCAACTAATTTCCGGGTGATTTTTCACCCAGTGTAAAATAAATTTTAAAAAGTAAACTAAAATCATCATAATTTGTAAAACTATTACATTATTTTATAGCTAAAATTTCAACACAAATGGACATTATTTGAATGGGTTTACAAGATACAGAATGAGTTTCAACACAACATGTCAATTTTCCACCGTATCTCAACAGTACGGTACGGTTCGATACGTACCGTACCACGGAGAATACGGTACGGTCGATCCGGTTGGTACGGCGAACCTTGCTTTAAAGTAAATTTTAAAGTGATTCACATAGAAAATTTTAAAGTATCTAACATTTCGTCTATTTTGTTGATGCAAAAAATTTAAATGATCATATTTGTTAGTTTAAAAAGTGTATTGAAGTTTAGTTATGACCGAAATCTTCCATCAACATAAAAACTATTTGAAATGAATAACATATTTACCACAATTTATAGATATATACATAAAATTATACATAATATGATTAGCAATGCCAAAATAAAATATAAAAAATGCTACAGAATTATAAAAACATAAAAAATTAATAAGAATAAAGAAAGTAGCTCAAATAATGTAAAAAAAAATCCACCAATGAGCCTATCTATACTATTCTAATAAAACTCAGTTCTGGAGCAGCCACGTGGCAGCACCAGAAGCAGAATTTTTCCCCGCCTAAACCTCCCCACTAAATCTATCTATATCGCAGCTAAATATAGTTAAAAAAAATCAGGGAAACAAATCCTAACATATAGCAACTAACATAAAATAATAAATCTATCAACTTTAATACACCTTCCGTAAGGCAAGTCTCAAACATTAATGTCACCTAAATCAACGAAAAAATCTTTCTAAACAAGGTAAGATATTCACCATCTAAAAAATTTTGCTAAATCGAGCAGATCATAATTTTTAGAAAAAAATTAATTTTAAACCTACCTTCATGCGGTCCACATTCCTTTGTTTTAAAATAATTTTCTCTGTTAATTTACAAGTTTTTTGTAATAAAATTATATATTTTTATAAATAATATTTTTTATTTATCTTAATATTTTATAAACAACTGCCGTTCGCACGAGTTTTCAACTATTGTTTCAACGACCCAGATATTACCCCTAAAATCTTATCACCATGCCCCAAATTAAACCGTGCCCTAAATTCTCTTAACCGTGTCGCCACTGTGCTCCAGGAAGTGAGGGAGATGCAGAGGGAGAGAAAAGAGAGGGAGAGAGGAAGAAGGAGAGGGCGACGATCGAAGGATCTCCGACTTCCTCGCGGCCGAGGTCGACCATACCGTGCAGACAGGCGGCCACGGCGAAGGCGCCCGCCGGGTACGCTACATCCGCCGGTGTCAACCCCACTGCGACTGCATGTGCTCGCCGACAGGACCGCCGCAGCGCATATGGTTGAGGATGGAGGGGGCAAAAGAAAGAGAGGGGCTGATGTCATCGCGGGCCCTGGGCCTTCTCCTCCCACTGCGCGGCGGCTTTGTTCTCCGCCTTCCCCCGCCGGAGCAACACCCTCGTGATCTCCACGCACAGGGGGGTGTTCCTGAGCGCGAACTCCTCATACCGGCTGGAGAACACCACCTCTTCTGCGTGCTCCACGACGGCCGCCATGGCGCTCCACTTCAGCCTCTCGTTGGCGCAGACCTCCGAAACCTCTCCAGCACGTCCAGTGCGTTGGCGGGGCTCAGGGAGCCCAGCACGTGCCGCTCGTGGAACTTCCTCAGGAAGGGGATGTCGTATTTGTCGGCGGCCAGAAGCAACGCGTAAGCGTGCCTCCCGGCGTGCTCCTCTGGCAGGCTACCCCGGTAGAGGAACTCCAGGAGGCAGTGGAGCTGCTCTTGGTCCAGCTCCAGGAGGGAGATGGCACCGCTGGCCGGGGCTTTGCACTCGTCTGAGCCCAGCACGGTGTGGAATATTATGATTTTGGAAGGGACAGGTAAGGGCCGGTTCCGATTCGCGAATGTCTAGTGTATTTCACACTCTGTCCTTACTTTTGCACTGTGTCCAAATATTAGACGGGGCAGAACCCATGGCGTTGTTCCGGTGTTCTTGCTTTCTGGAGCGGTCTTCATGTCACTGGCCCAGACATCACATGTTTTCTCCACAATGCACAATAATAATTGAGCGGTCTTGGTCTGTACATCTCGTTTCTGGTAAGGTCCAACTTCCTCATTTTCCTCACTTGCTGGATGGATGGAAAGGGTCACCTTTATCCTCACCATAGTGCTTGATTTGTAAAATTAATGTATAGCATTTCTGGTGGGCATTGGGGACATCATGCGGCCCTCGCAGCTAGTCGGTGGGCGTGGAAAAGGAAGACGACGATGGCATCAATGACGCCGCAGATGTCATTGACACCCCCATGGTTTCTCGACACCTCCATCCGACAGGTAAGGCGATGGTAGACAGATATTACAGATTTGGAAAGTTTCTATACTTCTCGTTACTGCTATCTATTCTTCCTCTCTACCAATTTTCATACATATGCTAAAATATTAAACAAATAATGGAAAATGTCTTCCAACGAATTACCTTAGGCAAGAGAGTGAGCCTTTTGTGAATCCCTGTGATCTACAAGTATCCTTGTGCTCATTATCCTTTGCAAATGTGTTAAATTAAACTCCAGGAAAGCATGTTTCACAATATAAACAAATAACAGAGTATCTGCAGAGGTAATGATGGATTACCTTAGAATTTGGAGAAAGTCACGTCTTCCTGCACTTCCGTCAACCCATTGGTCCACGTCAACAGGGTTCGTTGGTCCGCGCCATGTCACCGCGGCCCCCTCCACGCCGCGGATTCGGCCCGCCACGCCAGCGCTCGGACGCCCCGTCACCTCCACCCCCCTCCGCCGCGTGACATGACCGAATGTCATAATGACATGGTCAAATCCCACTTCAAACGCCGGCTTCCCAAATTACCCTCTCTCACCTCTTTCTCGCGTTCGCCCTCCCCTCGCCTCCTCCTTCCTCTGCTCTTCCGAAACCGGAAGAACACCAGTGCGAACCTCCACGGATGAGAGGAGGAACTTGTGCGAACATCCCAAATGCGGGATTCCAGCATGCTGTCGAAGATGATCCTGAGAAGACAGACACGAAAGGCTTCTGGTGAAGCCGCACCATCGGCGCTTCCGGCAAAAGAACGGAGGAGGAGGACACTGCGCCATCAAGTTTGAGTTCATCAGACGATGGGGGAAATGTCAAAGTACGCAGAGAAAAGTTTCTGGGGCACAGAGAAAGAAGAATGGTGCGGTGATATTTTTGAATTAAATTAATAGAACCTTAGTTTTTGCGTTTGTCTCTCAAGATTTGTGTTTTCTAAATCTCAAAAATAAATATCTTTTGGAGCCTAAAATGAGTATTTTTTTGTTCATGATAAGCATTTTGGAGACCAAATGTGTGCGTTCTTCACATTTTCATATATTTTTTAAATTTTCTCATGACCCGTACTTTGAAATGTTTAGAAAATCATCAACTATTAGACCCCAAGAACATTATTTTCGTATCCTAATATGAGTATTTTGGTGTACATCTTAATTTGGGATGCTTATGAGAGCTCTACATTTTGGAGTCCAAGTACTGTATTTGGAAGCCTAACATGAGTCTATTGCAGCTTACATTGAGTATTTTGGACCTCAACTTGCCTTCATATTCATCTCAACAAAATTATTTAGATCTATTTTTTTTTACTTGAGCAGAGCATGTGAAGCACGTATACAGAATTATTTAAAATTTCATTTGGCATGACTTGTTAATTTGTGATGTTAACGGGTTTGTAGTAATTTTGTGTCTGTATTTTAAGAAATGTTTCACATTTTGGAGCTAACATTCCTGTTTGATAGCTTAACAGTAGAGTTTGCAGTCTACACATAGTATTTTGGAGCTCATCTTTTATAAAAAATCATCTTAATGTAGATTGTTTGGATCTTTTTTTTACATGGCATAAGCATGTTAATATTTTGGACTCCCCAATTTTGTGCATTCTTCACATATACAAAATTATTTCAATTTTCATTTGGCATGGCTTGTTAATTTGTGATGTTTAACCAGTTTTCCTAGATTTAGTGTATGTATTTTAGGAAAAGTTTCTCATTTTGAAGCCCAACTTTCCTATTTAGTGGCCTAACAGTAGTGTTTGCAGGCTATAGATAGTATTTTAGAGCTCATTTTTTATAAAAAATCACCTCTATAGGATTGTTTGCATCCCTTTTATTTTTATTTACATGGCATAAACATGCTAAGCATTTTGGACTCCCAAATTTTGTGCATTCTTCACATATCCAGAAATATTTCAAATTTCATTGGCATGGCCCATTCATTGGGATGTTTAACGGGTTTTCCTATATTTTGTGTCTACATGTTGGAACTTGAAATTTGTGTATTCTTGACATATTTAGAAATTTTTAATTTATTTGGCACCACATTTTGGAGCCCAACTATCATGTTCGTAGCATAACATAGGTCATTTGCAGCCCTACTGTGAGCAATTTAGAATTTGTCCATGACATAAGCATGTTAAACAACTGTCAACTTGAAATTTGTCCATTCTTCACATGGGAAGACAATTTCAATTTTTTGTGCATGGATTGTTAATTTAAGGTTAGAAAATCTCCACATTTAGAGCGCAAGTACCATATTTGGTAGCCTAATGGGTGTGTTTTGCAGATTATATTGAGCATTTTGAAGTTTAACTGTCTCAACAAAATTGCTTACATCACTCTTTTTTTTTGTTGTAAACTTGACGTCAGCATTCTTCACAATATCAAAATATTTTTAATTTCATTTGGCATGACCCGTTAATTTGAGATGTTTAGTATTTCAGTAAAAGGTTTCCTATTTGGTAGCCTTATAGTAAAGTTTGCAGTCTATAGACTGGAGCTCAAAGTTTTTAGAAGATCATTTCAATAGTAATATTTGGATTCCCTTTTTTTTTTTGACATGGCATAAGCATGTTATGTTAATTAATTTTCAGCCCCAAGTTCATGCATTGTTCACATATTAAGATTTTTTTGAAATTTATTTTAGAAGTTGGCCCGTTAATTTGGTATGCGTATGGGATTTTGTATTTCTTGTGGCTATGTTTGGAACTATGAGCACTTTGAAGCCCAAGTACCTGATCATTTTAGAGCTTAATTTTCTTCTTAATCATCTCAATAGACTGTTTTACATTTTTCGTTCACATGGAACCTAACAAATTTCTTGAAATTTCCTAGAAAATTTAAAAATGTTTTGAAAGGCATATGCTCCTTGGAGAACTATGTGAAAGAGAGAGATCAAATGGGCTTTCGTGATTGCCATAGGGCCATAATGAGGACAACCCCGTTTGCTCTTTTTGTTGATAGCAATCATCGAGCCATTTTCAAGATGACTCTTATAGAGGAGATTGCTCATTCCTATAAGGGTACAAATAATTTTCAGGTAGGCGAGAAAACTCTTACATTTACTGTTGAAGATGTCGCCCTCATTTTGGGTTTGCCTTGCTGTGGCTGAGGGTCCCACATTATTCTTCACTAATTAAGTTGTCAAAGTTGTATCATCGGTTTGGGGCGAAGCTAAGTTTTGATCGGAAGGTGGTGACAAAACTTATCCGACAACTAGTACAATCGGATGATCCTTGTGATGTTGAAGACACGACACGACTTTGGATTGTTTGCTATTATCCACTTTTCTATGCCCACGGTCTTCCTCATCTTGTCCACCACAAATGTTTATTTGTTTGGACAATATTGACGAGATTGGCCGTTATAATTGGGCGGCTGCAATCACGGAGATTACATTGCACAAATTTGATGACTTTGTGACTGTAGTCTGTGAGAAGAGATCTGGTCGGAACACAACTCCTAAGAGAAGGATAGCTGGGAGAGAGCATGGCAGTGCCAACATTTTTGGCTGTTCGGTTGCTCTGACTGTAAGTTTTTATAAAACAATTTTAGGTTTTTCCATCATTTTGGAATATATGTAAATAAACCAATGGTCCATACATGTGTGGTTCTTAGAGCACACAAGATTGCGGCAGCCGATTGACCGAGAAGCAATTCCTCGTCTATTTAGATGGGGATTTGTTTTGGACAAGAAGCTATCATTCTTTATTGATTCTCTATAGGGGCAGCATGTAATCCACAAATGTAAGCTTTATTTTTAAATTTATGTAATAAACTGTTTCTGACTTTTTTAAAAATTGATGCGTACAGATAATTAAGCATTTGAAGTTAGCAACAAAGGAGAAGACATCCATTACATGTGTTAGCCAGGAAAAAATGCATGTGCAAACTAAGGGTGTGGTTGCTCCCCCCCATCCTGCTCTTATGGACCTTCTTCAAGGTTTTGGGGATGAAATCAGGTTACTCCTTGAAGACTTCAGCAGTCTAAGTCGTCTAATGAAGTCCAGTTTGAAGCATTGACAACTGCTGTAACCATGAGGTTCGACAAAATAGAGAAGTTGATAAGTTCGACCTCCATGGCACAAGACCAACCTACATTTGGCACATATGCAAAAAAATTTTCTCCACCCCACCATCACTCACTCCTACCCCCGCTTATGATGATGCAAAGGCATCTGTTCTGATCGTGGATCAGGGGATTATTGCACCTGATCCAGTAAGTGTGGTCTCTACCACCTCACTGCTTAGCCCGACGTCCTTAATAAAGAATATCAAGTGTCGGGACGATCGACAGCCTGGAATATATGACCAATCACCATTCAGAAGACTGGATAAGGCTACAAAAATTAACATCATTTCAGCGAGAGAAAGGGAAGAAGGTACAGTTGCAAACTACATTATTTGATGTCCTGCATTAGTCATTTATATTTCTTTGTTTTCTAACTTATCTTTACATGATTTATGTTGGAGGCAATGAGCAAGCTTCTCAGGTTTTATAAGCAATGGACATGCAAATCTGAAGCCAGTGAGGCAGAGAGCATTAGTCGAGGCCTTTCTTGCCGAGGAGAGATATGTTGACCACAAGTAAATACTTCTGGGACAATACAATTTATTTATTGTCTTCGATTTTGATAATTTAAAATGTACTTCATTGTCATACATTTCAGTCACTGTCTTGACCTTCACTAATGATTGTTCGTTGAAGTGGTCACATATTTGGGATATACTATGGGGCAATATGACAGATAATGAGGTAAATACTGGCTATTGCACGAACAGTACCTTCAATTACATTGTCCATTAATTTTCTTAATGTCTTCTTTTCTATTATTTTTGGTGGTTGCAGGTTATTAATATTGTCTTACATACTATGAAAGAGAGACAAAGAGATGAGGAAGCCCTTATCCCACATTCCTATCACCGATGAGAATTCCTTGGTACCATTTTCTGCTCATGGATTACGCATACAGATGGCTCTAATGATGACAGGGGCCACAAACTCCATACTTCCCTCGGGCATGAAAAACTAGGATGCCCAATATCAGATTTTCAATTCATTTTCTTTGTTGTCCATGTATCGAACCATTGGTTTCTTCTTAGTCTACAACTGGAGCAACGCCGCATCGTAGTCTACAATTCCTGCAGAGGACATGCAACTTATGACACATGCGCTAGGAATTGGGTATGCCCAACTAACTTTGCAGTCGGTTATAAATATTATGAATTAATTACATTCTTTGTTTTATTGTTCACATGAACCAATTCTCAAAGTATATCTCCGATACGAAGGCTACAGAATGTTGATGAATTTCAATTAATATTTGATGAGATATGTCCTCAACAATCAAATTCTAGCATGAATTGCGCTATGTATTGTTTCATGTACGTAGACCGCTTAACGAAGAAGCATGAATTATGTTGGGACTTCTCTGACAATGATGTCATAAATTGTTCATACATTGTTTAACACATTGACAGAAAATCACAAGTTAGTAGGAGTCGAAATTTATTGACATCATTGTCAGAGAAGTCCCAACATAATTCCTGCTTCTTCGTTAAGCGGTCTACGTACATGAAATAGTACATAGCGCAATTCATGCTAGAATTTGGTTGTTAAGGACATATCTCATCAAATATTAACTGAAATTCATCAGCATTTCTGTAGCCTTCGTATCAGAGATATGTTTTGAGAATTGGTTCCTGTGAACAATAAAACAAGAATGTAATTATTCATAATGTTTATAACCGACTGCAAAGTTAGTTGGGCATATCCAATTCCTAGCGCATGTGTCATAAGTTGCATGTCCTCTGCAGGAATTGTAGACTACGATGCGGCGTTGCTCCAGTTGTAGACTAAGAAGAACCAATAGTTCGATACATAGACAACAAAGAAAATGAATTGAAAATCTGATATTGGCATCCTAGTTTTTCATGCCCGAGGAATATGGAGTTTGTGGCCCCTGTCATCATTAGAGCCATCTGTATGCGTAATCCATGAGCAGAAAATGGTACCAAGAAATTTTCATCGGAAAGAATTTGGATAAGGGCTTCCTCATCTCTTTGTCTCTCTTTCATAGTATGTAAGACAATGTTAATAACCTGCAACTACAAAATAATAGAAAAGAAGACATTAAGAAAATTAATGGACAATGTAATTGAAGGTACTGTTCGTGCATGGCCAGTATTTACCTCATCATCCGTCATATTGTCCCATAGTATATCCCAAATATGTGACCACTTCAACGAACAATCATTAATGAAGGTCAAGACAATGTGACTGAAATGTATGACAATGAAGTACATTTTAAATTATCAAAATCGAAGACAATAAATAAATTGTATTGTCCAGAAGTTATTTACTTGTGGTCAACATATCTCTCCTCGGCAAGGAAGGCCTCGACTAATGCTCTCTGCCTCTCACTGGCTTTAGATTTGAAATGTCCATTGCTTATAAAACCTGTGAAGCTTGCTCATTGCCTCCAACATAAATCATGTAAAGATAAGTTAGAAACAAAAGAAATATAAATGACTAATGCAGGACATCAAATAATGTAGTTTGCAATTATATCTTCTTCCCTTTCTTTCGTTGAAATGATAGTTTTTTTGTAGCCTTATCCAGCCTTCTGAATGGTGATTGGTCATATATTCCAAGTTGTCGATCGTCCCGACACTTGATATTCTTTATTAGGGACGTCGGGCTAAGCAGTGCGGTGGTAGAGACCACACTTACTGGATCAGGTGCAATAATCCCTTGATCCACGATCAGAACAGATGCATTTGCATCATCATAAGCGGGGGCAGGAGTGAGTGATGGTGGGGTGGAGAAGAAATTTTCTGCATCTGTGCCAAATGTAGGTTGGTCTTGTGCCATAGAGGTCGAACTTACCAACTTCTCTATTTTGTCGAACCCTATGGTTACAACAGTTGTCACTGCTTCAAACTGGCTTCATTAGACGACTTAGACTGCTGAAGTCTTTCAGGGAGTAACCTGATTTCATCCCCAGATCTTGAAGAGGCCCATAAGAGCAGGAGGGGGGGGGGGGGGGGGAGCAGCCACACCCTCAGTTTGCACATGCATTTTTTCCTGGCTAACACATGTAATGGTTGTCTTCTCCTTTGTTGCTAACTTCAAATGCTTAATTATCTGTAAGCATCAATTTTTAAAAAGTCAGAAACAGTTTATTACATAAACTTAAAATATAAGCTTACATTTGTGGATTACCTGCTGCCCCTATAGAGAATCAATAGAGAATGATAGCTTCTTGTCCAAAACAGATCCTCATCTAAATAGACGAGGAATTGCTTCTCGGTCAATCGGCTGCCGCAATCTTGTGTGCTCTAAGAACCACACATGTATGGACCATTGATTTATTTATATATATTCCAAAATGATGGAAAAATTTAAAATTATTTTATAAAAACTTACAGCCAGAGCAACCGAACATCCAAAAATGTTGGCACTGCCATGCTCTCTCCCAGCTATCCTTCTCTTGGGAGTTGTGTTCCGACCAGATTTCTTCTCACGGACTACAGTCACAAAGTCATCAATTTGTGCAATGTCATCTCCGTGATTGCAGTCGCCCAATTATAACTGCCAATCTCGTCAATATTGTCCAAACAAATAAGCATTTGTGGTGGACAAGATGGGGAAGACCGTGGACATAGAAAAGTGGATAATAGCAAAACAATCCAAAGTCGTGTCGTGTCTTCAACATCACAAGGATCATCTGATTGTACTAGTTGTCGGATAAGTTTTGTCACCACCTTCTGATCAAAACTTAGCTTCGCCCCAAATCGGTGGTGTAACTTTGACAACTTAATTGGTGAAGAATAATGTGGGACCCTCAGCCCACAGCAAGACAAACCCAAAATGAGAGCGACATCTTCAACATAAATGTAAGAGTTTTTTCGCCTACCTGAAAATTATTTGTACCCTTATAGGAATGAACAATCTCCTCTATAAGAGTCATCTTGAAGATGGCTCGATGATTGCTGTCAACAAAAGGAGCAAATAGGGTTGTCCTCATCATGGCCCTATGACAATCACGAAAGCCCATTTGATCTCTCTCTTTCACATAGTTCTCCAGGAGCATATGCCTTTCAAATATTTTTAAATTTTGTAAGAAATTTCAAGAAATTTGTTAGGTTCCATGTGAACGAAAAATGTAAAGCAGGTTATTGAGGTGATTGAAGAAAATTTAAGCTCTAAAATGATCAGGTACTTGGGTTTCAAAGTGCTCATAGTTCCTAAAACATAGCCACAAGAAATACAAACTCCATACGCATACCAAATTAACGGCCAGCTTCTAAAATAAATTTTGAAAAAATCTTAATATGTGAACAATGCATGAACTTGGGGCTGAAAATTAATTAACATAACATACTTATGCCATGTCAAAAAAAAAAGGGCGGAATCCAAATATTACTATTGAAATGATCTTCTAAAAACTTTGAGCTCCAGTCTATAGGCTACAAACTTTACTATAAGGCTACCAAATAGGAAACATTTTACTGAAATACTAAACATCTCAAATTAATGGGTCATACCAAATGAAATTAAAAATATTCTGGATATGTGAAGAATGCTGACGTCAAGTTTACAACAAAAAAAAAGAGTGATGTAAGCAATTTTGTTGAGATGAATATGAAGACAGTTAAACTCCAAAATGCTCAATATAGTCTGCAAAACACACCCATTAGGCTACCAAATATGGTACTTTCGCTCTAAATGTGGAGATTTTCTAACCTTAAATTAACAATCCATGCATAAAAAATTGAAATGTCTTCCCATATGAAGAATGGACAAATTTCAGCTGACAGTTGTCATGGACAAATTCCAAATTACTCACAGTAGAGCTGCAAATGATCCCTGTTATGCTACGAAATATGATAGTTGGGCTCCAAAATGTGGTGCCAAATAAATTGAAAATTTCTAAATATGTCAAGAATGCACAAATTTCAAGTTTCCAACATGCAGACACAATGTAGGAAAACCCGTTAAACATTCCAAATGAATGGGTCATGCCAAATGAAATTTGAAATATTTCCGGATATGTGAAGATTGCACAAAATTTGGGAGTCCAAAATGCTTAGCATGTTTATGCCATGTAAATAAAAATAAAAGAGATGCAAATAATCTTATAGAGGTGATTTTTTTATAAAAGATGAGCTCCAAAATATTATCTATAGCTTGCAAACACTACTGTTAGGCTACCAAATAGGAAAGTTGGGTTTCAAAAGTGAAATTTTTCCTAAAATACAGACACAAAATCTAAGAAAATTGATTAAACATCTAAAATTAACAAGCCATGCCAAATGAAAATTGAAATAATTTTGTATATGTGAAGAATGCACAAAATTGGGGAGTCCAAATACTTAACATATTTATGCCATGTAAAAAAAGATCCAAACAATCTACATTAAGGTGATTTTTTTATAAAAGATGAGCTCTAAAATACTATGTGTAGACTGCAAACTCTACTGTTAGACTATCAAAGAGGAAAGTTGGCTCCAAAATGTGAAACATTTCTAATATACAGACACAAAATTACTACAAACCCGTTAACATCACAAATTAACAAGTCATGTCAAATGAAATTTTAATAATTCTGTATATGTGCTTCACATGCTCTGCTCATGTAAAAAAAAAATAGATCTAAATAATTTTGTTGAGATGAATATGAAGACAAGTTGAAGTCCTAAATGCTCAATGTAAGATGCAATAGACTCATGTTAGGCTACCAAATACAGTACTTGAGTTCCTTCTTCTATCTGAGGCACTTGACAACACTAAGATATCCCCTGGTATGAGGATAGCAGAGTTTGGGATGGAGGAAGTGGAGAGGTCGGAGAAATTCTCAGTCAATCAGTGGTCCGTCTGCTTATTCAAGAGGGTTGAAGGTCAGATGGCATAAGCAAGTGTGGGATAAGGGGTTACCTTTGAAAATCAGGGTCTTTATGTGGAAAATTGCTTGGAAGAGGCTATTTACTTTGGTCAGGGTCAATAAGTTCAGAAAACAGTCGAGAAAAGAATGCATATTTTGTGCATGTTTCCAGAGGATTTGGATCATCTATTCATTGCTTGTGGAGTTGTTAGAACTGTATGGAAGCTGTTTTTCAAGACTATTAATGTCACATGTTGTGTTCCCCTCAATTTGCACCAGTTTATTGATTTTTGGCCAAGGTATAAACCCACAGGAGTTGAGGACGACCTTTGGAAATTGTGTTTACCAGCGATGCTCTGGTCTATCTGGAAGGAAAGGAATAAGAGGTTGTTCAACCTGGAGTTCAGAAACTTGTTCCTTATTCTAAATGATTGTATCTCTTTTGTGTATCAGTGGCTTTAGTGTCTATGGTGAGTCAGTCAAGTTTTCTGCCCTGTTAGATCAGTTGAAGGGGTGGAGGAATTTACCTTGTAATTGGGTGTTTTTGGTTTTTTTAGGGTTTGGGGTTGGGGCTTCTACCATCTTGGTAGTCATCCCTCTTCCTTTTCCTTTCTTCTGGTTTCTTCTGGTTTTCCTCTTTCATTTTGTATGCTTTTTGCTTTTTCTTGCCTTTTGGCTAATGAAACATGGCCTTCGGTCAATTTCTAAAAAATGTAGAGCTCTCATAAACATCCCAAATTAAGATGTACACCAAAATACTCATATTAGGATACGAAAATAGTGTTCTTGGGCTCTAATAGTTGATTTCCAAAATATCTCAAGTACGGGTCACGAGAAAATAAAAAAATATGGAATGTGAAGAACGCACACATTTGGGTCTCCAAAATACTTGCCATGAACTAAAAAATGCTCATTTTAGGTTCCAAAAGGTACTGTATTTTTGAGATTTAGAAAACACAAATCTTGAGAGACAAGCGTAAAAACTAGGGTTCTATTAATTTTAATTCAAAAATATATCCGCACCATTCTTCTTTCTCTGTGTCCCATAAGTTTTTCTCTACGTACTTTGGCACTTCGCCCCATCGTCTGATGAACTCGAACTTGATGGCGCAGTGTCCTCCTCCGTTCTTTTTGCCGGAAGCGCCGGTGGTGCGGCTTCATCGGAAGCTTTTCGTGTCTGTCTTCTCGGGATCATCTTCGACACATGTTGTAATCCTGCATTTGGGATGTTCGCACAGGTTCCTCCTCTCGTCTGTGGACGTTCGCACTGATGTTCTTCTGGTTTCGGAAGAGCAGAGGAAGGAGAGGCGAACGCGGGAAAGAGGAGAGAGGGTAATTGGGAAGCCGACATTTGAAGTGGGATTTGACCATGTCATTATGACATTCGGTCATGTCACCCGGCGGAGGGGGGTGGAGGTGATGGGGCGTCCGAGCGTTGGCGGGCCGAATCCGCGGCGTGGAGGGGGCCGCGGTGACATGGCGCGGACCAACGAATCCTGTTGACGTGGATCAATGGGTTGACGGAAGTGCAAGAAGACGTGGCTTTGTGCACTTCTCATAGTATTTTTAACCGGCCCGTTCAAATTAAAGTAGCTGCGCGCAGGGGTACTTATCATAACGCATGCACAAACTTCTTCACATGGAAATTAATTTAGCTAGCTAGCTGGTGCCTCTGATCACGTTTTCCTGCTGATCACATTGAGAAAAAGACGTGTTTAACTATAATTAACATAACATATATGGTTTGTGCAGAACAAAACAAAGGCTTTCACTTGCTGTTCGATCGGTAGCGTACGTGTTTAATTAATCCGTCTCATTTTCGGTCTGTCGAGCTCATGTGCCTTCGAATTGAACAAACCTTAAGGGAGACGGTGTCTTCGTGAAGAAGACATTCATGTGATGAAGAATAATATATATTGTACGTGCTTGGTTCGATATGGGCAACGTGGCAACGTCGATCCTAGCAGCTAGTTGATATATATATATATATATATATATATACGCGTACAGGAAGCTTCTTCCGTCTCTATAGCTGCATGTCGGATCGTACGTCTGACATTTTGTGCGTGCGTGCGAATATTGTGTCTCTTGACATTAATAATTAATACTGTTCGAACAATTGGTATTCTGTCTCTTGTTTTTTGACGGGTTATGCCTCTTGGCAAAACCATCATTATATATTGTTCGAACAATGATGGTAATTTTGTCATATTCGCACGCACAAAAATGACAGATCTACGACATGCAGCTAGAGACGGAAGAAGCTAGCTTCCTGTGCGCGTACGTATGTATACCAGCTATCTAGGTTGCCCATCGAACCAAGCACGTACGTACAATATATCTTCATCGATCACAATATGGCCTTCTTCACGATCCAAGACAGTACCGTCTCCGAGGAACAGCTCGACCGACCGGAAACACGTACGTACGCACGCTACCGATCGAACAGCGCATGTGAAAGCCTTTGTTCCACACAAACCATGTTATGTTAGTTACACTAGTAGACGTCTTTTTTGAATGTGAGCAGGAAAACGTGATCAGAGGCACCAGCTGGCTAGCTTAATTTCTATGTGAAGGAGTTTGTGCATGCATTAATTTTTACATTAAAATTCAAACAAAAACGTGATAAAATTTAGGTGGGATGGCTTCTTAATTTACACTTTTGCCTCGAATACTTATAATGGAGCTGTCAAGTTCTCTTATATATATATTGAGAGGCATTAAAATTTGGTGTCTTTGATAACGAGATAATTAAAGAGACCAAAGATAGATTAGTCGTGTATATGTTATTCATGTTTAATGATTTTTTTTTGTTTGAAATGATTTAAATGAGAGATAATTTATTAGTTATGAAGGGAGATAATTTTTAATATGATGTAATATGACATAGTGTGTATAGTTATCACATCTTTATATCTAATTTAACACCATTTATATATCTATGTATAAGGAGAGATATTTGATTTTTAAAATAAATTATAATAATTAATAAGTTATCTCTATGGATAACTCTTATCTCCCCTCCATATACAGGTGGGATAGTTATCCCCCTTTATCACATTTTTTTTATCATGAATATTTTTATCACTCGGAGTTAAACTAAACATGTTATCAAATTATCTGCTGAATTAAAACATGTGTTAAAAATGGGATAAATCTCTTTATCATGTTATCAAAACCCCATGGAGTCCGGACTTCTCAGTACATGGGAGGATCGGACTCCATACGTATTAGAGGCAAAAGTGATGGGCCCACCGATGTTTTACATAACAATCCAAACAGAAACGTGATAAAATTTGGGTGGAATCGTGGATGGTCTTTTTTGTACTTTTATCTCTAATATTTATGGAGTCCGGTTCTCCCATGTACTGAGAGGAACCGGTCAGTACATGGGAGGATCAGATTGAGAGCCTGATTTTTCTCAATACATAAGAGGACCGTAGTGGGTTCGCCTATGTTAATTTTACATAAAAATTTAAATAAAAATGTGATAAAATTTGGATGAAAGAGATTTTTGTACTTTTATCTCTAATATTGATGGAGTCCAATTCTCTCATCTACTAAGAGAAACTAGACTCTTATGCATAACCCCACCTACTTTGAACGGGTTATAAACACTACATAGCGAGCAGATCTAGCGAGACTCCAGTTCCAGTATAAATATGTTACTCCTCTCTTGTTGTGGTATCTGCACGTCTCTCAATTACAAAAGAGTACTCGTGTTTTCTCAAATCCTTGTTCTCTCTCTCTCTCTCTCTCTAAAAATAACTTTCTTCTCACCATCATATATATACGTACCTTGAAATATATATGCATTATCCAATGTTTGTTCGCACCAGTCTGCCATTATAATTCAGGAGTGCTCACTTAGAATTGTAAGATTTAATAATTAAACATATATAAACAGAAGAGGCAGCCAGGAGCATATAATTAAGAAGCTCAACCTCTAATTACTGCATGTGTACTGAACCATATATCTCCTTTCCAAAGGATTGCGGGGAGACGGCCGTGAAGGTACGCGCCAGTGTACAGCAAAAGGTATGTGCCCTCCCTAGCTAAACTCTCATAGTTTATGTACTCTAGCTTGTAATCCATTTTTTATCATAAAAAATGTCGCCACATGTAATAAATTTCTGTCACTTTTTGAGAGAGAGTATTTGCCTCAAGAGGACTTTTTTTATATATTAGATCTATTTTTTTTCAAGAAAACTTCATGACACAAGGTACGTGCGCTCTTCTACATATAAGCGGTTGGGAGTAGACTAATATATATTTAGAAAGTGTAATATACAAATGAATCAATGGTATTTCAAGTATATTATTTAAGCATATGTAATTTAAAAATATTATATGAGTTTAGAAAGCATAATATGAAAATTAGTAACTTTTGTTTCAAAGAACATGACTTTTACATTATGGTTAAATTGTTCTAAATATTACTTTGCTAATGATTTATTCATGGAAAATATGATGAGATGAAAAGTTGTGATTTAATCATTTTTCTCAAAGCACCAGAGGTCTATATTAACTTGAAAATTGTACTTTAATTTGTTTGCAAGAAAGTTTGCATAGGATCCAACGGTGAAACTAAAGACAAAACGGATGAAATTTATTTTGGGAGGATAGTCATGAATATTTAAGAATATATAAATATATATATATAATATAGACACCTTATAATACCCAACTTTGCTCATACCCACCTTCTGTTCACATTGCAGGAGAGCGTCCAAATTTTAGCACCTGGCAGGCAAGGAGCAACACGTAGACGATAGTGGCAGCTGGAGATCAATCGAACATCTAAAAGGCTAAAAATGGCTGGTCCGGGATCAATTACTACCAAGAACTTCATCGTCGGTCTTAATTTGCTCTTCCATCTTTTTTTCATCCCGTTGACGAGAGGTACGTACGTCAGAGACCTGACGATCAAGTGATCATCTATATATTATACAAGAAAGAAAGAAATAATTTTTTTTGACACGTAAGAAATAATTGACATGTGGACGTACGTACTCTGTTAATTATTGGGCTTAATTAATATATACTATTTTCTTTTATATACATCTATACTATATGTATATAGGGAGAATTAATTGCAGGTCCCTGGCAGGGATCTGACATTAATTTCAGGTCCCTGTCAGATTTTACCTTCATGTCCGCCCCCTGTTTTATGGGGGACTTTTTTTCCAGTCCCTGGAGCCCTGTAAGTGTGTAACTGTGTAACAGTTACACAGTTACAGTTACGCAGTTATACAGTTACATAATTTTATTAAAAAATAATATAAAGATATTAATGTTATCTCAATGCTAAGACGATGAAAAATATTAATGTTATCTCAATGCTAAGATGATGAAAAAATATTTAAGAATATTTCCAAAACGATAACTACCATCCGCACTAACTAACACATTTATATGTATAACTGGGTAACTGTAACTGTGTAACAGTTACACAGTTACACAGTTATTTTTCCAGTCCTTGGAGCCTGTAAGTGTGTAACTGCGTAACTGTAACTGTATATACAGTTACGCAGTTACACACTTACAGGGCTCCAGGGACTGGAAAAAAAGTCCCCCATAAAGCAGGGGGCGGACATGAAGGTAAAATCTGACAGGGACCGGAAAAAAACCCCCCAATAAAACAGGGGGCGGGTATTAATTCTCCCATGTATATATGAGGGCCGGTCGGCTTTAACGTACGTACATCAGCCAGCTAGCTAGCTATAGCTAGTGTATTAGTTACAGCATCATCGTATTATATATAATATCACAGAGAGATCGAGAGAGGGAGGGCCTGCTTTAACGTACGTACGTACGTACATCAGTTAAGTAGCTAGTGTACATTAATTACAGCTTCATATCGTATTATATATATATATAATTATGTTGTTGTTGCAGGAGTGGTGTATGTTGATGTACCTGGTGAACCGACGATCCACTGACGTTCGAGGTTGACGAGTATGACGGTCGACGTTGGGAAGGGGCTTATAGAAGGCTGATCGAATCCTTGCGGACTCGGTTGGCTTCTGGTCGATGGGTGCGCCTTGGTGTTCCTGTGCTTCGCCCACAGCCACCGGATGGTCAAGATCCCACCCTATGGCTCCACCTTGTGTTGCAACGCCAGGGTGGCACTACTATTACCCTGAGGATCCGCGGGGACAATCTCTACGTGGTGGGCTTCCAAAGAGGGGGAGCTAGAGGTGAATGGTGGGAGTTCGATAGTGGTAAACAACTAATCGCGGGCTCTAAGTCACTGGGCTTCTCTTGTAACTACAACCAAATCGCGAGGGCTGCCGGTTTGGGTGAACTTACGGAAGTAGACCTTGGCCAGCACGAACTCAGGAAGGCTGTTGCTCAGCTTGATACGGTCCCTCTGCCCCGCGGCAATCAATTAACGGCGAAGTCGCTGTTGACTGTGATCATAATGGTAGCTGAAGCCACCAGGTTCACAGCAATCGCCGACCTCTTCAAGAACGTTGTGAATCATAATAACCTGCGTCATTTGACCCCAGAGATGAATATCCTCGTTCGCTCATGGGAAGAGATATCCACACGCATTGTCCATGGGGACCAGAATCCGGAGACTCGTGCCTTCCCATTGAGGCTACGACGAGGAGAGACCGTGGTTGAGTTCATTTCACCTGTTGAAGCCATACCTGCACTCGGCATCTTGCTACTACCCCGAAACTGCCCATGGTTTTCCGGACCACGCATACCAATTACACTGGCGCCGGCACAGGGATCATTAGGCGGCGGCGACACCAGACACTGCGCGCAAGGGCGGCCATTGTTGGAGGTCATCTCTGTCATCATCAATGACATCGACGGGGAGGATCCTGGGCAGCTCTATGGCACCATCAGGGTCACCGATGCGCTGGGACCCCAGTACATCTACGATCGAGACCGCTACAACTATGAGCATGTCTCCCCGGGGAAAGCCGCCACGCTCACCGGCCCGGCAGACAGAGCCATCTCAGCCCTGGCGACCATCACCATCGATCTCGATCTCTGGGATAGAGACTTGCCTGCTTGTAACCCCGACGACCAAGTTAGCAAAGGCACAATCGAGTGGGATCACTTGGCCTTCGCCAAGAGATACGACACTCCTCTGAGTCAAAAGGTTAAGGGCACATATGGCTCTGCCACCGTCCACTACGTTGTGTTCAGTGATGCCGTCGAGGCCAAGTTCGAGGTCACCCTCCTCCGGGGGAACGATGGGCAACAAGACCAAGTTTATGGGCGTATCGTTGCTCGGATCGGTGACCTTGGGATTGAAAGCGTCCTCCTCTCTACCACAAGCAGTGATTACTCCCAAGTGTGGTACGGGAACCGCATCCCATTGCAAAGAACAACAGTAGCAGTGCCGTTGTCATCCTACGTTCGAGTCTCAGCGTTGCTGTATAATTATGACATCTCCAGTGCCGATGACGAGATCGCGAGTGGGAGCACCAGAATTGGAGCTAAGTCATCTGGAACAACCAAATGGCATATCACCGGCCAATCTGGTGAGATCCAAGTCAAGGTCACTTGGAACCCTTCTTACTAGCTACATACCTACCTACCTACCTACTGGTGATATGGGTAACAACAATTCATCCATGTTAATTAACATGGCGGCCGGTATACGTACGTACGTACGTACGCATTAAAGGCCGGCCCACAGTTCCATGTAATAATATATATATATATATATACACTGTTGTATTAATGTTACAGCATATATGTTCCGTGGCCCTGTCGAGGCCTATGAATGAATTAAAGTCATGTAGTCGCTGTCTTAAAATGTATGAGTATAATATTTGTTACAGTACTGCATGCGGTTTTTTATATGATTTTTACTTTTTTTAATCACGTCCAGAACCCAATAATTAATCATCCCGTACAATGGATGTGATAATTACAACGCCCGGAAAAGATTAAAAATGAAAAAATGGACAGATAAAAAGTGTTTGTTCATCGATCGGTCTGTTTTTCTTTTTTTCTTCCCCATTTTTAATCGTTTAATTTCCAGACGCTGCCGTATTAATTAATCACTTCTAAATAGGCGTGATCTTGAAAGGGATGCTGACGGAGGGTTGCGGAGCACCCAAGGGATTCTTCCTTCAAAACAAAGGAAGATCATTAGGAAGGTGTTTTCTAAGGAGGGTCTTCCAAGGAAGGAGACGGCCCTCTCGCTCGCTCTTCACCCCTTCTCTTCTCCACCCTTCCTTATTTATTTAAATTTTTTTTTTTTGACAGGAGAAACAAGATATTATATTAAACATAAGGAGCAGTACAGAGTACAACGGAGAACATGGCTGACCATAACCTGCTGACACAGGTAAGGTAGCAGCCCACTAACATCAAACCACTAGCATCAAACGTATAGAAATTTCTAGATAACATTGCTTAGATGAGAAAGAAAAGAACACTTCAGCACTGTCACGGTTACTCCAGGTCAAAGGAAATAGCAGACAATGGACATTACTGGATTTAGCTTGAAGGGAGAAGACTTCAAACAAGCGACGATGATCTCTCAAATAGGGTTGCTGCAACTCAGATGTGCAGCTAAATAGAAGCTCGGAAGACGTACACAAACAAGTTGTGCACGGATGAACCCCAAACGCGAGCATAGCTAAACCCCAAAGTCCCAACTGAAGGGAACAAGAGAGGGCAACCACCACCGGTTGGAGCTTCAAACCTTCAAGATACACTGCTCAAAACAGACCTGAGAGCGGAACCACCAACGAAGGGGAAGCCCTAAAATCGTCGGAGCCAACTCTTGAACTGTCAACGGTGCCGGAGAAGATCTCCACGGATACGGTTCCGCAGCGAAGGCGACGAGGCGGGGGAGAAACTCCACCTGAGCAAAAGTCGGCGGAAGCGCCGGAATCAGCCGCAGCCGAGGCTTCGAGCAAATCCCCCACGCCGGCGAAGACACCGGAGATCAGGGGGAAGAACAAAAACTAGGGGAACCCAGAACAGAACGGTTAACACTACCTCCGCCGCGACACTGGGGCCGGAGACGAAGACGGAGGGGGAGGGGGCAGGGGCCCCCTCCCCTCCCAGCACGAACGAAGAACTCTAACTTTCCTCGGAGCCTTTCACTCTAGAAAAGCTAGAGAGAGAGGGCCCCAGTACCTTATTTATTTAATTTAATTATTTTCTAATAATCTGAGTTGCTACATGATCTGACTTTGATGTTATGAAACTCACCAGAGAAGTCTTGGAATCGATTGAAATTCTCATGGAGTTGGAGAAACTTGAATATGTATTGCAAATTAAACCTGAATAAATTGGAAGAAAGGTGATTCTCACTAGTTCTTAATAATCTGTGAGACAGGAATCAGAGAGGCGGAGAAGTTTGCTTGTTTCTTTGATATATATATGCAAGAAGGGCAACAACATTCTCATTACAGTGGAGACATTTAAGCTGAAGGAGATGCCATTTGACCACTGTCAAAATTTTCTTTTAGAAAGCAGGCTTTCTTTGATGGAAAGGAGTGGTCAGAAATTTTGAGACAACAAACAAAAGGAAAGACAGGGCATGTCATGGACATAAGAAATGAATGAAAAAGAATGCGAAAATAGGCAAGAAATCTATAGTGCTGCAGGTCAGAACCTTGAATCCAGCAATATGATAGGGTATTGAGCAAGGAAAGCATAAAAATTTCAACGTCTCAAATCTGTTGAAGAAAATAAAATGAACTTTAAGTCTGTCCAGAACTCCAAGCAGATTTTTTTTTTCTTAAAAAAATGAATGTACAAAAAGAAACCTCAACAAATGCAATCTGAAATCTGACGTTGAACCCCAACACTAGAATGAAATTTCACAAGTTATGAATTCAAAGATTGCTATGCAAAGTTGCCATGTTCATCTATTTCTGTTGGCCAAAAGAAAGGTGTTTTTGATTGACTGGAAGCCCTTTGGGCTGACCAAAGCTATTCAGGTCAACCAAAATTCCGTGTACGTGTTTCTGAAGCCTTTATTATCACGCCCTCGATTTAGTAGTGGAATAAATCGAGAATGTGAAGATAATGAGTATCGATCATTCAGTCAACCATTGTGGAGAAGACAACAATAACATAATACTAAAATTCTCAACTTTATTAATGAGAATAATCGAGTCTATCACATCCACTGATCAGAGCCAAAACATAGGACCCATTTATTCTATTACATTTGACTTTCCAAAATAAACGACTACCATAGACTCAATATTAATCTCTACTCCAAAGACTCTAATGCTTCAGTAGCTTCTGGCGAATAGGTCACTCTTCACTCTCCAGTCTGGTTCCATCAACATCAAAAGTCTCCTCTTCACTATCTGAAAAATATTAAATAGGCATATAAATTTACATCTAGTAAGATTTATATCTTGATTTGCGAAAAAGATATAAGTGATTAATATTTTACAAACAGAATTTCTATCATGAGAGAATAACATGTAACATATACAAGACATGTAACAATCAGGTGGATAACATTTAATACTAAAGTAAAGTAAAACAAACTATCATTATCCAAGATCAAAATGAAAAAGAATTTGAGAGTGAATAGCATATTCAATAAATAACAAGACATTGGCCATCAATCACATGATCAAGCAATCAAGTGATCACTCATTCAAGTCAAGCATATACACATGGAGTTGGATTAACTGGCACATTCAATCTAGGATTTATTTCGGTGTCATGTCACACACCACAAGTCTATACTCCCACTGTTGTCAACTACTTTGGGGTGCTCTTCCCCCGGACCAGACATGACCCTATACGCACAGGCATTGGTCGGTTGGACCAAAGTCCCAAGTAGTGCCAATCTTTACATATACTTTATGGCCACATGAATTTCAAGAACAAGCTTATAACATGCATTTAAGAGTTTTCATGATGTCAAGTCGAAATGAGTTCAAAGAAAATTCATGACTAAGAAGTCAAGCGATAAATCTGGTAGTATAATGAGACAATTTCTTTATGTTCAATATTTCATTTAATGGCTTGGTTTCAAGTGTATAATTCATGCTCACCGTGAAATTAAGAGGAGGACAGAAAGTGCACACTAACATCGAAGAATTTTATTGATACCACTAGTTCAGTCTCCACGGAATACGGAGACTTACATAAATCTTGACAAAAGATCTGTAGTCTGTCAGAACAGAATGTCTTTCAAAGAGATTCCATTCGCCAAGGGGAGTTTGCCTAACATGCATGTGTATATGTGAATAGGCGGAACGTATAGTGTCAGCAAAATTTACATGAAAGCATGTAATACATGAATAACATAGTCATGTAACTCAAACTAGCATGGTGATATGTTCACATACACAAACATTTTAATAGTCTTCCAATTTTCCAATTTCATAATAAGATAGAACATGATAACCAACAGAAAGAATAACAATATGAAAAGATATCAATCATACTTTAGGAGTCATTAGAATGATCGTTCAAGTGTATTCTAACTTTTGCATGGGTGGGTAACTTTTAGGCACATGATAGACATGACCACTCTAAGAAGATGCAGGTCCTATCTTTTAAACAACTCAAAGTACTAGTTTTATAAAAAAATAGATTGTCTGAAAAACATTGAAATCACGTCTAACACAGTGGACTCCATTAACAAAGGACACACGGTCAAAATCAAATGTTAGAAATCGGGTTAGAATCATGTCAGGTTTGCCGAACGCCTTCAAATCGCATCCGGGGTCGTTGACATGTTCATTACGCATCCCATTGACCAAAATATTCAAATCGCACACACAGTTCAAGAGAAAGAGCTAAGCGGGAAACTTGTAGAAATGTGTCATGGTATTTGGACATCTTTCAAACTGAACTGAAACATCATATAGCATGCAAAATGATCGATGCAGATTGGGCGGGAATAGAAGTATAACCGTGTTAGGTTTGTCGGACGCAATCACTGTAGTCGCATCAGGGAAACTCGACGCAATAAGGCAAGTCACGTCCATCCTGACTGATATGTTAAGGCAATGTGATCTGTGTCCTCTGCTGTTGACACGGATTAATGTTTCAAACTAGAACCACACTAAAATAGAGAGAACTTGTGTTTTGACTTAAAAATTGAGTTGCTATTGGGATTTTGACAAAATGCTTAACATGAAAGTTGTCATAAACAAGATGGGGAAGAATCCTATTCACTTGGTTTGAATAAATTTGACCTCGGGATATGTGATTTGTGAGATTAACAATAAAACCCTAAAAATACGCGACAAATACAAAATACTTAATACTCATGATTTATTTAATAAAAATTGGGAAAAATAGATTCATTGAAATCTAGACTCAACAAGCTTTCCATTGATATGTGGTTTATCATATTTGAACTCGAGAAAACCTACTTTTGATCACTCCCAAGTTCAAGTCATTTTCAGGTCGATGCATAACGCAAGAGAAAGAAGAAGGGTGTTGAGGCGATCTCTTGCTCTCCAGCTGTCCAAGAGCGCCTCCTCACGACTCAATACAATGTTAATTCGTCCACCAGGGGTCTATGCCTGATATATATAGGGATAGGATTGTATTAAGAATCCTATTGTGACTCAAATTGAGAGTTACAAATTTCCAACTTACTTTACAAGTTTTCTGACATTTTCTAATCTAATTTGGGTTGGGGAAGACGAGGAAAGTTTACCCCCATGATGGGACACAAATTTGAGCCATTTTAGAAACCCAATTAATATGTAATTAGCCCCAACGTTACTCTTACCTAAACTCCTTTTATATGTAGCAAATTTCTGGATATTATTCCGATGAGTTTTCATTTCTGGCCCAAGACATATTTTGGCCCATATTTCTTGATGGGATGTTAGGCTATTTCATTTGATGCCTATTCAATATTTTTCTTCAATTTTTAAAGCATATTTTGTACATTCGATAATAACGCTTATAAATTATCTGTCCTAATCGCAATTGGTTTTATTTAATCTCACAATATGAATTTTAATGTGAGGTTCATTTGGTTTTCCTCGTTATATAATATTCTAGATAGGCAGTTGTTACATTTCTTTAGCTAATAGAAATGAAAACATAAGAGCTGTTACAAAGAGTTGTAAGATTGATGGACTTCAGTGGAAGCCTTCACGATCTAAAACCACTCTTGATGGCAGAACCCATGAGTAATAATTCACTAAAAAAAACCAATGATAATTTCCAATCTTCTAACAGGCAAATCCCAGATAAATACCAACACCAAAACCAAAGAAATCTAAAAATAAAAAATAAAAAAACAAACATCTGAAAACTACAAATATTTTTGAAAACCACAAAAATCTGAAAACTACAAAAAAAAAATCTGAAAACTGCAAAACTGAAATATGTAAACATATGAAAACTGCAATCTGAAAATTGCAAACTAAAATCAGCAGACTTAGTCAAAGATAAAACCAAAAGAAAATCATCTAAAAACAAATTAAAATAAAAAATAAATCATTTAATTCCAAAATTCTAGATAAAATAAATAAATCAATCAAAATCAAAATATTTTAAATTCAGAATCCAAATAAAAAATCAAGTTCCTAAAAAACCTTAATAAAAAATTCAATGCCAAAAATAAACCCTTCAAAAGGCAAATGCAAACATAAGCAAAACTCCGAAAATCTCAAAATCAACTCTAAATTGCAAGTTTCTTCAATGAAAAATCATCAAAATCCAAATCACCAAAATCAACCATAAACCTCTCATGAAACCCCCAAATTTCTCAAGATAATAATAATAATAATAATAAAAGAGATCAAATACCAAATTCAATCTCAATCATGAGATCTAAAAACTAAACTAAAATCAAGGCCCCAAAATCCAGATCAAATCAAAAAGTAAAAAATCAATATTAAAGCCAATCTGAAATGATGCATACCCTTTCTGAGTTTGGCCCATTTGATGTATTTTCATTTTTCTTCCATGTGGGCACGAGAATGTACTTTCACATGTATTTCAATTATATAAATGTTGTATGCAAACCTTGGTGAATAAATTCTTCTATTGAAATTGAGAAAGGCTTAGTGCACTTTCATATTTAAGTGCAACATGACTAGACACTAGATTTATGTGACACTCAATAATTGGGTTGCCACTTTATCACTCCCATAGGAGTGGTGTCACATGAGTTTAATACCTAGTCATGTTACACTGAAGTGCAATAAACAAGTGCACTAAGCCTTTCTCATTGAAATTTGACAATTCTCAAATTTTATTGTTGAAGGTATGCAGGATCCGATCTCTTTTGCAGCAAAATAATTAGTGCTTTAAATGGTAAGTGCGATAGTCAATTTCGTCAAACTTACCCTTTTAAAATAAATATGTTTCCAAATGAAAATATAAGGCTCCAAATTTGTCAATTGATTAATTAAGGTTTTCCGTGCACCTAAACTTTTCGAAATCAAAATAAAAAATGTTTTCAAATCTGGCACGCCTGGCACTTTTCTCTCTTTATTTTCTTCATTCAAAATTTTCTCGTCCTCAAAACGGCAAATTTCTTACTGAATTTAATTAGATCACAGTTCCATATAAGCATTCCAAGATCTGGGTCTCTGTCTGAAACTGTTCTTTCCTCAGCTCCCCTGCATCATGTGGCTGGCCATCTACAAGCCCAAGAGGTTTAGCTCGTTTGGTTTACAAACTGGGTGAGTTCATCTCCCTTTCACATGCTCTCCTTTCTCTGAGCAAGTAATTTGATGCCTTCTTCATGAGTTTTAATGACTTGGCTCACCGCTTCTGGAACATTGTTGTTGTTCTTGTTTCCGCTGCTCAGATTTGCATCATACTTGGGGTGCTTCTGATGTTCATAGCCGCCATTGGTGGACTCCGGCAGATCATCATGCAGGCCAAGACCTACAAGTTCTACTCGTGAGCTCCTCCTTTGGTTGTAGAGATTACTGAAAGGGACAAACATACATAGACAGGGGGCCATTTGAATCCCATATGAAAGAAGAAGATGACGAGACAGAGCTGGCGCTCGTCTATCAAGTGTGGTAGTGTTGTTTGCTTTCACAGGAACAAGAATTAAACAGGAGGAAGATTCTGTCGCAAAAAAAATCACTCTTTTCCATCGGTTTGCAACCTTTGGGAGAGATGACTATCTTACCACCATACTTTTTTTTCAATTGCAAGTCTGTATAAGAGAACCACCATACTTGAAACAAGTATTTAATAGAATCAAAAGAAAGGACAACTAAAAAAAATTGCAGATCAGAAAGAAGAAGTAACAAGTTACCGTAACAATGGGAGAGTTTTATCTTGACACTGCATGCTCATATGATTGCGTGCAAGCTATAAAAATATTCACATCAGTGTACACAGGGAGGATCAGTTTAAAATAAATAAAATACAAGCCAAGCAGCTAGATAGATGTTTCTCAATTTTCAAGCAAAGAATAGTCTTGTTCACCTGAAGAAGTTCCTCGGGAGAAAGATGATCTACAGAGATTTGATAATGTACTGGAATATTTTGCTCAAGCTGATGATTTTCATTTGGCTTTTTAAGATCAACTGTGGAAGCATTCTACGATAACCCCAGATTCTTGCGAATATATGGATTTCGAAGACAGGATTGCTGTAAATTAAGTTGTGCATTACTGGTAATATCAAATCTGATGCCTTCAAGCAAGCCCTTTTTGCTTTTTGTTTTCTTCCAAAATTGAAGCAAGGGTATAGCAGAGAAGAAAAGAAGTTATTATGAAAAAGTGATATCATGCATGTAGACAAAAAATATCGTTGAGGGACAAATTTCCGTACGCAAGCACACTTTCGATACCAAATCTTCATGGTTGCCAGAACATCTCAAAATGTTTTTCTTTAAAAAGTTTAAGCCTTGAAGAACATTGACCAGCATTTTCTGAACAGTTGTGTCCATCTGAAGCAGGTAGTCTACACATGGCTAAAGCCCTAACTACTGTGGATCACATCCCTGATTTTATCCCCCTCTGTTTCCATGATGGAACCTACATACCTGAAAAGACCCTCATCATTAACTGAGAAAAAAAATATCCGTTCTCATTTATCTACTAAAATTATATCACATACATTCCATCCTCAAATGACTATCATGGAATCCTTAGAACGAGGCATCCTTCTACAATCCCAGATTGTGCTCTAATGTGTCCTCAAGTCATATCCATCAACTACATTGTCTACAATATGCATCAAAACCCTTGAATATGCCCATAATGGTTTCATCAATTGTTTAGTGGAAAATGGCTTCAATAGTTGGAAGCCAGATTTTCTGTAGCCCTGTCATTATGGATTTCAACTAAACAATGCAGGATCTTTTATATTTCTCTTGAACATAAGATCGAGCTGCCAAGGTACTTTCAGGACAAGGGTTGAAGAAAAGTTTACCCTCTTTACAGAGTAAAAACAAAAAAATGTCCTTTTTGGAATTGAAATGCTCCAAATAGTGAAGTATAGATGTTTTTTCCCTAAATAATAATCAACTACAATGAATCCCCATTATTGATAGGAAAACATCAGTTAACATTGATAAGATAGAAAATAAGAGTGATACAAACCTGAACCAAAGTAAAAGAACTGTTTGTCACCCAGTAGACTAGGCTCTTCTGTAAAAGAAAGCATGTGTCTCAAGCTTTTGGAGATTTACATAATTGGCAAGGTAAGCCAATGAATCAGTAAAAAATGTTCATGTATGGTATTCTTTCAATTTATTAAATTCCATAGCAATTATTTAAATTAGAAAAATGGGTTAAGTCATTGAATAAGATGCAAAATGCAGAAAATTTAACCTAGCAGCAAAACATACTGATATCATGTTTTCAGGGATCAGTTTATTTTTTGTCGATATTGGCTAATTCATGACTTGTCAGTCTGGGACCTGGATGCCCATATCCAAAAATTGTCTGATTGCACCAACTATGAGTTCATGTATGGTATTCTTTCAACTATGGACCTGGATGCCCATCAGCCATCTCCTCGCCCACGCCCCCCCCCCCCCCCCCCCCTTCAACACCACCAATAGTATGAGCATCACAGAGAGTTTCCCTGCTTGCTGCCTCCCTCAGATGAAGGCTTTATGAGTTGATGCCAAGTGCATCCAAAGATTGAACAGGGAAAATGATGCGGGACGGGAAGGGGGAAGGGAGCTACCTAGTAGATACTTCATAAAGGAATGCAGATTTTAAGCTCGTGCAACAATAAAGAAGCCTTCCAACTTCCCCTAGTCAAAAGCAAAATCTTGTCTACTAAACGTATCAAAGCCAAAAAGGACACTATACATCATGATCTTTATTGCCAAATTCATCAATTTATCTTGTCTAACAAGATGGAAGCAGGAACCAAATGCAAGTTCTGCTATAATAAAGACAACCTAGGGACATGGAAAAGAATAGGAATCTACCTGTGGAATGTTGAATCCAATGAGAAGAAGCGGAAAAGAGAGGATGTCCAGATACAACTTATAATACTGCAAAAGATTATATTATAATTAGTCAACTGAAACTGAAACATCTAAAAAGGTTGAACGAAACATGAAGAAGCTAAAATGTATTTTTTGCGAAAGCTCATACGTGATTTCTACCAAGGGAGCATGGTCCAGGAGGAAGATAAAGTATACACACAGAAATAATTAGTTTATCCACATTTTATGTTAAGTATAAACTATGAAGTATCCACCAAGAAATTTCTAGGAAGCAGTACACAAGGAGGACAAGGAACATGTTCGTAGTTATCAACATTGTTTGTGCTAAAAGTTATTTTGTAAAACTAGGTTTGCTGAAACTTTTCAGAATCTTGATATCCATGAATTAGATACAAAGAGAAATAAGCATGTGCAAGGAAGAATATACTTAGCACTTGGCTTTATGTGTCCAAAAAAATGCATTTAGTTTCACAGATGGGGAAGAGAACAGCTATGCCAATTAATATAACTCACTCTGGCCGGTAAGCCAAAGATGCCAGGCATTTCTTTTAGCTTTACGCTCTGAAAAGAAATGTGCAGACATTGGTGATCAAATTAGAAAATTTGAGAATGTGCCACATTTAACACGAGATAACAAAAAATTGATAGTCATGAAAAGCGGTTCCATGGCACTGAGTTGAGCATGGTTCTATCAGAAGAAAAACCTATCTTTCTATTTACACTTTTATTAAAAAAGGACCAAATATCACAGTTGCTCCATAAACATTCAATGATGCAAAACAAACTGAATTAGCCAAGAACAACAAAATAAAAAGAAATCTGGCCTCTCCAGGTTGGGACTGGAAACATTTTGACACAGACATGCATCCTTCTAACAACTCAC
The DNA here is from genome assembly GCA_014218235.1 of Colocasia esculenta. Classification (NCBI taxonomy): domain Eukaryota; kingdom Viridiplantae; phylum Streptophyta; class Magnoliopsida; order Alismatales; family Araceae; genus Colocasia; species Colocasia esculenta. The sequence goes on along the minus strand of CM024755.1, from coordinate 621,235 downwards.
AGTACTCTGAAGAACACTATATTAATGTAAAACATCATTTCAGATCAATGAAATTTATATAAATTAGTTCCATAAAGTGGTTTATGCATGACATTTGCATCAGAAAACATCTATGAAGACTCAGACATCATCTCTAGGGGGATAATAACGACCCAATCTAATACCTGGACATTTACAAAATGTAGTCCAGCAACCAATAGAGGGAAAATGGAACCCATGACACCTTGTGGAAATTCAGTCAAATTTTGGAACCAGAACACACCACCCTGAAAAGCATTTTGGAAGAAGATAAGAATGAGAATTAGCAGAAATCAGGCAAGCAAAATCAGCATCCATGTACCACAAGGTCCACAAGTGCAAAATTATATATATCTCCTCTCATTATCCTTATTCAGAAACTTAAACCAAAAATATGATTTTGTTTCTTATTTATATGCAAACAGTTAACATTACGATATGAAGAAGGCAGCAATATTTCATAACAAAATATTTCCTGATGTATTCATTTTGACTCCTTCACTAATGCTCAGCAACCTCAACCGAAGTGAACTGATCCTATGGATTCTGACATCAATATTTCCTTATTGTTAGCTCCCACACAAGAAAGAGCTGAAAGAAGGCAGATGCATAACTAGATACGAAGCAGCCCAGACAGTGAATAATATGGAATATATCAACCTTGCTACGTTTCGATGGTGTTAAAAGAAGCAATTTTTTTTTCTCCTCGCCTTGGGATCATTTATTCCTTCCTTCACAATGTATGGATGTCATCTTAAAGAAACTTCAAGAAGTATAGATAAAATGGATGAAGGACTTAGGCTTTAGTTCATAGTTAGTAAAAAGAAATCTGCAGGATACACATTTTGCCTCTACACCAAGAAAATTTTAAGTGTTCAGCGTCAAGAGGACTCTAAACACTAAATCCTAAAGCCTAAACCCTAAACAATAGAAAGGAAAAGATATATCAAAATTGAAATAAAATCTTCGAGTAATTAAGGCACATTGTAAATGCCCTTACACAATCAAATCCCGGGTGACTGTCCAAAGACATTCTCCGAATGCCAGTCATCCATGTCAGAAAGCAAGGGAACTGCAAAAAGATTGAGCAAACCAGGTCACCACCATAACAACAAAAATTGTAAATAAAAGGGAACCATCTTAATTAGTAACATGAAACATTTGCTAGTAAGAGCCCCTAGCAAAGAGTTCAAACTAAATAATATCTCTTTATTAAAAAGGAAATCGAACATGTCTTTACATAAAGTGGTGCGAAGGTCTGCTGAAAGAGAAAGGAAAGGGTAACAATCACGTGCCAAAACAACTAACAAGCCTACATGACATATGAATATCCTACATAAGATACCAGTGTCATAGTTCACATTATAAAAGCAGTTACCAAAATGAAGACTAACCATGACAGTTAGGATGCACATTCATTCTTCAGAAGTCCATTATCACTATCCAAAAGGAGGCATTGAACTTGCTGGTATAAACTGAAACCAACTAGTCAAGCAGCACATGACCAACTTACCAAACTACAGACACCTTAATGTTCAAAACAGGACTGGTTCAAATATTGCTATCTGACCCATGCCACTGGCGATTCTAGTATCACTGTGGCTGTATTGCTAGCCAACCAAAAACCTGGTGCTACTACCATTGGGTCAACGGCTGTTGGAGGTAGATACTGGGTACTCAGTCTGCTTAAGGCCCTAAACCACCTGTCTTAACTGGACAAATTCAACTGAGTGGATTGTCCAGATTTAAAAATTAAATCCCTGACATCTTAACAAGATTTTGGCATCATTTTCCTGAGATCCCAACCTGTATTGGAAGAGATGAGGAAAAACGAACCCGCCGCAATGCCCTACTGAAATGTTTTGTCTAAACCAAGACCTCTCACAAGTTAGATACGCAACTGCAGGCCTGCAAGCAGTGGAAGGACAACGACAGGTAGTCAGTCTTGCAAGTTGCAACTATCATTTTCCAATGTTATGGTGCTACCATATTGATGGCTTATAATTATATCCCACCTGTACCTGATTCACAGGATCGACAATTTTTCTGACCAGATCAGCAAGAGCCTTGCTGATCCAATCTTGGGGTGGGGACAAATCACATGATGGCATAGATGTTCCACCATCTATCTACGTGAAAGAGATAGAAACATAATATTAAGAGTACTTAGACCAGGAAAAAGAAAGTACATAAATGAGTTTTTCCTGCACAGAAACAAAGGCAAAGTTCCACAGATATGAAGGACATCCAAGCTCCAACCTTTTCTTCCGAAAAAGTAAAAACTGTTCTTTAAAACTCTTTCCTGAAAAAGGTGGTGACAGGGGAGGAGGCACTTTGAGAAACAGATGAATGGTCAGAATTGATTCTGCATATGTCATTTAAACATAAAAAAAAGTCAAACCAACCCTCTAAGAACGCAGCATTACAACAAATTTTAAGATAGAAAACAAAGCCCACATAAAAAGTGGTGGAAAGTCCACTGCCAAGCCTGCGGTTCAAGACAACAGTTACCCTCCCATTCATTTGCTTATTGATGGGATGATATTTCAATCAAAGAGAAGTGAACAAAATAAAGAGAAGACGAAACATAACTTAACACAATCAAAGACAGAGAAATATAGATTTTTTGCTCACATTTTGGGAATAACTGGGACATTTTTTGCGCCTTTTTAAGTTGTACAAGGAGCACAGGGAGTGATAACACCCTAAGTGCCAGCGTGGAGGTAGGAATTGTTTTCCACCTGCAATGCGATTCAGACTCATAAGAATGCAATTCGAGTATTTAACGAAACAGCGCCCCTATTGCTCACTTGTTGGTCCTGAAATTTGGAACAATTAATGGTGAACTTATTTCGTCGATCAGAATTCAACACCATGTTCCTCTTTCATGGCCTAAAGTTGAGAAAATTATGGATCAGGTTGCGTCACATGTTTCGCCAAACTGTTCTTGATATTTAAGAAAAATGTACAAATGCTTAGATGGACAAGGAATTGTTGTGTTAACTTGGAAAAGATTTGCTGAAAACTTAACATGCAAAAGAAAAATAGAGAAAGGACCAAACTTTAAGCAAAGTTGATTAAATTCAGTATGTACCATCCAGAGTCAGATATGTTTATTCTACAAAGTAATCATCTTTTCCTCAGCAGAACGGCCCATGCAAAAAAAAAGGAGTTCTCCGGCTGCTTGGAGCTTACCAAGGAAGACCAATGGCCTCATGGTACCCGTCCAGTAGCTAGATGACAGCCCGCACGGGAGCATACCAGATGGTGTCCTCGACGCCGTCGATTGCCGGAACCTACAAATCCGCCCCTCGCACGGAGACGACCTCCCTCTCTCCCGTGGCACCGTCCTTCGCAAACCCGGGGCTGGCGGAATCGGCCCACGAGGAGAGAGCCCTCCGGCCTTCGAGGACGGACCATGGTCGCCCAGGGGGGAGGCGGCAGGTGGCCGCCGCCGTGGAGGCAGAAGGCGCCGCCGCGTCGTAGCGGGAACGTACGGGGGTTCTGGAAGGTGTAGAACAGGACCGCGGCGGGGGATGATCGTAAGCGGCGGAGGTGGCAAAGGAGATGGGTTGCTCCCATGGGTCTCCCCCCGAGAGAGATGCAATACGAAGGCGGCGACCACAGACGGGAAGCTGCCGTCGGCGGAAATGGTTGGTTGTTTACATGTACACCCTCACATTCTTTAATATTTGGTTTATTAACCCTTAAATCCTCCTAATATTATTAGATGGATGTTCTTTAACTCATTAAAACCAACAAAAACTTGCATTTATAAACTACCCGCAGTTGGTGATGTTTCAAGCGAGGTGATACTTGGTAAATTTGTATATTAGATTTCCATTAATGTAATAGAATTGATGCAACTCTGAGAGGCAATACAATACTCTTTATAAAAAAAAAGTAACTCCATGTTTTTTTTTTGCGTTCAAGAGACGGTTGAAAACCCGGCATATAAATTTATTCCCTTTTGATAATCAAATAATTTATCTATTCATAGATGAATTATTCTTGATACGGCTTATAATTGAAGTTTTGTACTTGACAAATAGAGCTATCAAAGTAGATAATTTTATTGGACCTAAGAGTAGTGTGAGAAAGAGTTATTAGAATTTATCAATATATATTAATAATAAAGTCTTGATAAACTATCTGTATTATCAAATTATTTTATAACTGATAGTTGTCAAAACTTATCTGATTATTAAAATAGTTCTTACTTAATTTGTATGGAAAGACGTTGGAAGAATATTTTTTAATAGCCTTGGATAATAAATAAACAGGGGATTTCAACAGAACTTGATTGAACCGGTTCAGCCAGCCCAGGAAATAAAACTTGGCAGGCCCAGCCCAGCCACATACTACAGACGAGATGAAAGAGAAAATTTTGTTGTACTTTTCTCATGTATTTTTAATGTACTTTGAGCATCTCTTATCGGTCAATATATTATTGATGCATTATGTCTAATTAATTATAAGAAGTATTAAAATATATAAAAAATACATGGAAAAAAATGTAGCAAACTTTTCTCCTAACGAAATGGCCCTTGGACTTTAGTTGGCCCGACCTCGAGACCCATAATTTGATGCGCAAGTAGTAACCCACCGGTCTCTCACAAACATATATAGTTCACCCACACTGTGAAGAAAATTGGAGCCAAACGCAGTCAATCCATGAGGACGATGACTTTGTTGCACTGGATAGGTGTTTCTCTGATATCTGATTTTATATGATGGTTACATCACTATATTATATATATATATATATGATTCATGTCGAACGAATACTTCATACAATTTTAAAGCATTAATTATCATCCCATGAATTATTTTGGTTGTTGTTGTGAATTTGACGATCCCTATATATACGAGATGTGGGGATGCAATTATATACGATGTGCAAATCATTTTGGATTAACCTCCGTGGGCACAAAAGAATTCAGCTATACCAGTTGTTAATTCGTGAACAGGAAGCTAGCATAACATTTTACCAGTTGAGTTAATTAATCCGAGAGAAGGTACGAGGCCACAAGAGACATGCATGCATGATTCTCGTACTAATATAACTGATATTTTGGATTAATTAGCTGAATATTATTGTACGGAAAACCCTATAAATGTTTGGTTAAAAAGGTCAAAAGGCACTAGCACTCTACGAACAGTACTACTGCATATCAGGAAGTACGTACGTAGTAGTAACATCCGGCCGTGAAGTAGATCTCCTTTTTAATTATCGCCGTACGTCAAGTACTACTCTAATCATGATAATTAACATCTCCCATGCCCTCACAAATATGAATACATGAAGGGGATAGCTATGATCTGAATTTGGCATGTCCGAATTAGGATAGCTCAATATTATACTAATTTCGGCACATTAACTAATTAAGATCTTAATTGATGAGTTTGGATCCTATCAATATATGGGAGAACAAGATTCAGTGAATATTAGAGAGAAAAATGATGAAACCACTTATATTTTATGAAAATTTTAAATCAAAATATAAAAAAAATTCAGAATTTTTTTTTGCACTCCTCTCATATATTGAAAAGAACTGGACTCCTAATTTATAGACACAAGGTACGTATAAAAATAAGGTAGAATAGTGGATGAGTATTAAATAAGCGGATCATATGAACCTGAATTATTTTGAACTCTATATATATATATATATATATAGTTAGACGAATATTTTCGTTGAATTAACTGAACTATTAATGATTTCCATGGTAAATTAATTATATCCGGCCCTCTCCTCTTCACCTTGCATGCATGCATGCATGAGCTCCTCAGCGAAAAAAATTTCTAACTGATAACTCAGCGCGGCTATAACACAAAAGTTAATTAAATGAATTATTTGCTGCCGGCCCGCCCTCCAAGGAGTAGAGTAGAGTCATCTTTTCTTTCTCTAATAAATCAAAAGGAGGATCGAGCGATCAGTTTGGTTGGAGCGGGCAGAGGTAATTAAAATCTACACGTGCGGCCGGCAATAGCTAGTTGAAGTGTGATATGAACCGTTCGTATAGACACAGCAACTAAACCCGGACACGCGTTGATCCTGTCTGTCAGAAGTCGACATGGACCTCGATCGCGCGATCGACGTCCCCGGTGACCCAATGATCCATCTATAAATTAAAAAGAAAATAACAAATAATAATTATTCCCTGATAAAAATTATTGATATTAATGTTTAATTTCTATCCGATTAATAATTTACATACTTACGTAAGGAGGCGAGATTTAAAAATAAATTTCGTAAAAAATAATTAAGATCATGCGATGTTAAAAATTGACAAATATTAAAAAATAATATTCAAAAAACAATTATTAATTCTCTAACCTGAGTGCACACAAACACGGAATCTCTTACATCTTCGTAACCATCATGTACATCACTTAAAGGAACGCGTATATAACATTGTTGACGAAAGAAACACTAAATTAGGTTCGTAATTCGGTCTACCCGAGAGAAAGTGGCCCAAGGTTCCCATCGATCTGTGCGTCCGCAGTGGGGAGAGTTCAACTGTGAAACAGTACATGTCTTGGCAGCATGATCCATAGACTTTGTGCCAATAATGGTGGTTAACTAATGCCCGGAAAAGGACACGTTCGATAGAAAAGAAGAACAATGACAGCATTAATATACTCCTTTATCACTCACAAGCTGCCTCCGAGTAATTTAACTTGGAAGCTTGTATATATGTAAGTTGGTGCACACAGCGCATGCAACAGGTCTAGCGATTGGCCAAAGCCCTCTATACTTCTTCCATCCACCATACACAATGCTGCTCGAGACGCGATGCATTGGAGTACTCATGCATAGCACAGAGCATGAAAAGGTCAAATTAAACATGACGTGCATGCATGGCATATAGGAATCTTCCTTATATACCATCTGCCTTGCCTTACACGGTCACCATAAAGCTCCAAGGATTCAGAACACAACTAGTAATTTCCATATTGCGACCTGCAGTCTTATCAAACGCATATATAATTGCATTGTTAATTCATTTATAAAACCATATATCGATCGGCATAGTACTCTCTCTCTCTCTCTCTCTCTCTCTCTCTCTCTCTCTCTCTCTCGAATGCCAGCCACATGCATGGCCCACTCGCATAGGCATGCGCATACGGTGTTACGGTGTCATGAGTCTGTCAGAGACAAAGAAGCAAATTAAGTTTAAGCTTCTCGCAGCTGCAGCTGTGGATGCATGGCTTAATGTCCGGAGATTATTGCAAGCTAGCTACTACTACTCATAGCAGAATTTGCATGCGTTTCTAGTCACAATTGCTTGCAAGAGCATGAACACCCAAAATGTATGGCATTTTATACAAGTTCATACAAGCATGTATATGCATGGGGATTGAAATGCGATGATGAATGAAGCATTAATGGGCAACCCATGGAATCGCGCGCCGGGCGGAATACAGAATTAAGAAGTAAAGTGGTAGAGCTGACGCAAAAGATTAGTTACTTCTTCCTATATGTATGAAGACATGTTTTCGACCATTTCCACATACATATTAATATGCCAATGATTGATTCACTCTTTTCTTTTTTGAAAAAAAAAGTGTCAATGATTCACTCGAATGACGACGATGTTAACGCAATAATTAATTGTAGATCCCAAGGGCATCCAAGGAATGATTATATTAATGTGGCGAATATGCCACATATACTCCAAATTAAAAAACACCATTATGCCCATGAGGGATTAATATTATATATATTACCCGTGCAATAATTAATGTACATCAACCAATATTTGAATTCAAAGGGTGATGAAGACAAATATATATGGACAACTCGAATGCCTCTCGAGATCTACTGGCTTCCTAGGAATAGATTAATCGAATACTTTTGATCGATCACGAAATTAAACAATAGAACGCCCGCGGGCTGCCTCGCTGCGCCTAGCTATAAAGTTATCTGATCATTCAGGGAAGAGGGTACAGTGTCGCGTGACAGTACAGATCAGTTGCAGAAAGGGAGGAGGCCAGCTGATCAAAGAGCATGTCGACGCAGGAGGCACCAGATCAGACTAATGTGGTGACGACAGGCTCAGAGTCTCCCTCCGGAGGGGGGCTCCGACGTGTTGATTCACTTCATATGGAGGCTGGCAAAGTTTCAAATCTCCAAAGCCATGCTTCAAAGGTACCAACTTGTGCTTAATTTTTAAGGTCCATTAATTAGATCCAGTTCTAATCAACCAGCTGGGAATTGATGATGTGCATCGATCATGACTAGATCTGCTTCGTAACACGTTGTCCATCAATATCTAGCTCATTGGTCGATCAATCTATATGGATTAATCTCTATCTCTCTCTCTCTCTATATATATATATATAGAAATTAAGCAGTACTCGATCAACATGCAGGAAATTAGCAAGTAAAGATATATAGATCGATCTTTGATTTGCCAGAGATCGAGATAGAAGACAATTACCAGATAGATTAATTTTCTCATGAAAGGTAGCTATCTAGGATACGTAGTTTAGATTTATCCCTAGCTAGCAGCCATGCCTGTGCATATAATATTTGTGATATGCATGCTCGGACTCGTTTGTTTGGCTTTGCAGGATGGATGGATAAGGACGCTGCACCTAGCATTCCAGAGCATTGGAATCATATATGGAGATATAGGGACATCGCCCCTCTATGTGTTTTCAAGTACTTTTACGCAAGGGATAGATCACAACGAAGATATACTGGGCGTCTTGTCACTGATCCTCTACACCCTGATACTTATACCCGCGATCAAATATGTATTCATAGTCTTGTGGGCCAATGATAATGGTGATGGTGAGTTTCCAATCATGACACTTTTCATTTGGAACCCGTATAATATGTATATGTAGGTTATATATATTATATATGTTATGATTAAATGCAGTCAAGAGTACGTACTATGATAAGGATAACATATATAGATCTGCATATATATATATATAGCTAGCTAGTACACTATATATATACGATCATCCACATTTGTGTTAATTTCGCAGGGGGAACTTTTGCTCTGTACTCGTTGATAAGCCGCTATGCAAAGGTGAGCCTGGTCCCAAATCAGCAGGCAGAGGACATGATGTTGTCTAACTACAAATTGGAAACGCCGTCTAGAAACATGAAGATAGCAGGGTGGATAAAGGAAAAATTGGAGACCAGCAACGCAGCTAAAACCATTCTCTTCCTCGTCACAATTCTTGGGACTTCCATGGTGCTTGGGGACGGTGTTCTAACACCTTGCATCTCCGGTAAGTATATATATATATATATATATATATATATATGAACAGAGGAATCTCATCACTCATCAACCATGCATGTCTTAACGTTGTTATCCTACAAGAATGAAATTAATAGGATAATATTAAAGAAACAGTCTAATAATAAATAACATGTAATTCTTCACACGCGAGGATCACCCATTTGCAAGAGAAATGCTATGCTCCAGGCAAGCCGGGAGCATAGGGAAGCACGAAGTAACCGCGCTCCTCTACAGCGCGTCATGTGGAGGAGCATGGGTCCCGGTGCATTTAATGCATCTTTTGCTTTTTTTTTTCCACCTTCAAACATGCACACAAATATTCTTATAGTGCACACAAATACTTATATTGTGCACACAAACACATATGTAGTGCACACAAATACTTATATAGTTCACACAATACCTATGTATAATGCACACAAATATAAACAGTGCACACAAATACTTATATTATGCACACAAATACCTATGTAGTGCACACAAATAGTATAAGAATGCACACAAACATATTTATTTGTGTGCATTCTTATACTATTTGTATGCACTACATAGGTATTTGTGTGCATAAGATAAACATTGTGTACACTATAGGAGTATTTGTGTGCACTATAAGATATTTGTGTGCATGTTTGAAGGTGGAAAAAAAAGAGCAAAAAATACATTAAATGCACCGGGACCCGTGCTCCTCCACATGGCATGCTGTGGAGGAGCACGGTTACTTCGTGCTTCCCTATGCTCCCGGCTTGTCGGGAGCATAGTATTTCTCAATTGCAGACGGAAGCTCATATACGGATGGACGTGGGGCTCGTGCACATGCCACCTGCATGATTATATATACGCATGGGCAAATAACAAATAATTTTCATATATGTATATATTTATTTATTTAATTAAGGTGGCGTTTGTGTTGTACATAGATATATATGCATGTATATTATATATATAAATACAAGAGAGAGAGGCAGACCGAGGTCCCTCGCTTGTAGGAGGGTTGGACATTGGGTTGGGTGGGGAGGGGGGATTAATGGAGGTTTAAATGCAGACGGAGTGTTATTTTGTATACGACGAGTCAAAAAAAAATTAAAAGAAGAAGAAGAGGGAGAGAGGGAAGACATCTACTAATTATGCCGACAGGTCACCTGTGGAATGCTTCAACCGTCTGATCTGGATCCGAAGGGTAGAAAATGTCCCAGCCGGCTCATGATGTACTGCTCCCCCGCTAAACCCTGCAGTACCTCCGATTGAGATCAGAAGGCTGATGTACTCTGCAAACATACACAAATATACAGTCACGTATGCATATATACAATTACATGTACTTCACGTACGCACATGCACTAACACGCGTGCACACAAACGTGCTCTGGGAATTTTGTTTTTCTAATTACGAATCATCTATTTTTACTACAGAGATATTACCAAATGGAAAGAGAAAGAAGGTTCTAATAATGGCCCTACTGTTTTTGCAGTGCTTTCTGCGGTTAGTGGGATCAAGGAATCAGCAAGTTCCCTAAGTCAAGGTAATTTATAAGGAGAGAGAAAAAAAGATTCATCACTTACGGTTTCTCAAACTTAGTTATGCATATCACATTGGCATGCACGCATTAATTCCTTCTTACATATGATTATGGATTAACAAGTTGGATGCATATACATATATATGTTTTGGTAGCAAATTATATATCACAGGGTTAAAATATCCAGAGGTAGGTTAATCTACTTTTTAATTTATTTGATTTTAAAATAAAAAGTAGTGGTGGACATGTTATTCGGGGGGTAACTTTATCTCATCTAAGGACTGTTTTTGGGAACTATGTATATATATACATGGTTAGGATTTAATTGACTTTGATATGGTACGGTAGTATAGGTTATTTAGGGGCCGGTATGGATAATTATCCAGCAGCGATATACTGTGAGGTAATTTTATCCGACCCTAACAGGTGAGGTAGCGTTACCTTTGGATATAATAAGGAGTATGATCCTCTTTTTTACTTCAAAATAAGTTAGGTCGAAAAATAGGTTAAATTACACTGAAATATCTTAATTTAGAAATACATAACCAGCTGTAGGCAAAAAAAGATTAGATAAAATTTCACAAACTTACCCCTAGTTAACCATGCTCATGCCTCCTGATTAGCCTGCATGCACGTAGGATATATATAATTATCAAACTCAAATAAGAACTAACAACAACTTATCCCCGGACAGTTCAGAATATGTAATCTGATTTTATTCTTCACCTCATATAACATATTGGAAATCTGGGTGCAGACGCCATCGTTGGGATCTCCGTGGCAATCTTGGTCCTTCTCTTCGCCGTCCAACGCTTCGGAACCGACAGAGTGGGGTACACATTTGCCCCCATCATCCTGTTGTGGTTCGCTTTCATCGGTGGCATTGGACTCTACAACTTGTTCAAGTACGATGTCAAGGTTCTGCGTGCATTAAATCCCAAGTACATACTAGACTATCTTAAGAGGAATCGAAAGCGAGGTTGGATCTCTCTGGGGGGTGTAGTGCTTTGCATCACAGGTACGTAGATATGGTCCAGCGTGATGCATGCAACGTCTCAATTAACTTCGTTTGTTTGTATCGATCAGACCCTGTTTAATTAATTAGCTCTAGCTATAGCTAGATAATTAATATCTACGTATATGGCCTTCTTCATTAATTAATCGACCAGCTATACTCACAAATTAAGCGAAGCTCATGCATGTGTGGCAGGCACCGAAGCCATGTTTGCCGATTTGGGCCACTTCAACATAAGAGCAATTCAGGTGTGAATTGAAACTTAAAAGTGTGCTGCTTAATTAGCTTAGCAATTATTCACATGTTAGAATTAAATTTCAGGCAATAATATTATACATAGCTACTCAACACAACATTACAAACTCTCCTCTTCTCATACGACCCAGCAATATATATCTAATTAGTACGCCTGCATATATGCAGACTTCTTTTATAATTCCATCTTCTGTACGACTGACTGCATGCAGATCGGCTTTACTACAATTCTGCTGCCTTCCGTGTCATTCGCTTACATCGGGCAAGCGGCATATCTTTCAAAGTTTCCTGAAAATGTTGCCGATACCTTCTACAAGTCCATTCCACGTGAGTGTATATATATAGTTGCATCTACTCATGGTCGATGATATATCTTCTGGATTGATCATCGAGTTCCATATATATATAATCGCATGCAGATCCACTGTACTGGCCAACATTTGTGGTGGCTGTTGCGGCTGCAATCATTGCTAGCCAAGCCATGATATCCGGTGCATTTGCGATCATCTCCCAGTCTCTAAGCCTGGGCTGCTTCCCAAGGGTCAGGGTTGTCCACACTTCCGCCAAGTACGAAGGGCAGGTTTACATCCCTGAGATCAACTTCATGTTAATGCTCGCCTGCGTCATAGTCACAGCTGGCTTCAGAACAACAGAGAAGATTGGCAACGCATACGGTATCATATACACTATCTAATCGATCCTTCATGATAAACCCTATTGTCATGTGTTTTTCTGCATGCGGATGCCACTCGACGCTCGTCATTGAAAAATATATAATGTTATGGAAAACAATATCAAGATAAATTCATCTAATCTCTTCTTCTCTCGCATTTTCTTCACTAAATGTACATAACGGTGGTATATATGTCCTTCGTCATGTAAGACTACATCAATTACCGGCCTGTATGTATATATAAAAAAGAAATCAGCGCCCCTAGTGTCCCAATTAATTAAAGGAGTTCAAATTAACTTTGTTATATCTTAATCTAATAATTGTCTACACATATGCAACTGGTGCAGGTATTGCAGTGGTGACTGTGATGCTGATCACGACGTGCATGGTTTCTCTTATAATGCTAGTCATATGGAAGACGAGCATCTGGTGGGTCGTGCTGTTCCTCGTGATCTTTGGCGGAATAGAGGCCATGTACATATCCTCGGCGCTATACAAGTTTGCACAAGGAGGCTTCCTCCCCCTGGCATTCTCACTGGTGCTGATGAGCATCATGGGCATATGGCACTACGTCCACGTAGAGAAGTACCTCTTCGAGCTCAAGAACAAGGTGCCCAACGACCACATCGCAAACCTGGTCCTCCACCGAGGCTTGAACAAGATACCCGGAATAGGCCTGTTCTACTCGGAGCTCGTGCAGGGCGTCCCTCCGATCTTCCCACACTTCATCCGGAACGTCCCCTCCATCCACTCCGTCCTCGTCTTCGTCTCCATAAAGCCCCTCCCCATCAGTCACGTCGCCATGGACGAGCGTTTCTTGTTCAGGCAGGTGGAGCCGAGGGAGTACAGGATGTTCCGCTGCGTGGTGCGCCACGGCTACAACGACACCCTCGAGGATCCCCAGCAGTTCGAGCGGCTGCTGGTGGAGCACCTCAAGGTGTTCGTCCATGGGAGCTTCGTCGCCATGCAAGGTGGCCCATCACACCAACACCACCGTGCAATTAGCTCTGTCCTTCACGACGGCGAGGATGCAGAGCCTAGGAGATCAGGGCGGCACGCAACAGTGCATATGGAGGAGGCTCTAGATCACCCGGACCCAGTAACTCGTGTTCCTTCTGCATCCATGCAGCGGGGCGGCAACTACGAAGGATCAGCCGCCAACTCTTCGAGCAGGATCCTAGCTGCGCCTCCAATCCAGGGAGCTGAGGAGGAGGAGAAGCAGTTCATACAGAAGGCCATGGAGAAGGGGGTGGTCTCTTTGCTGGGGGAAGCAGAAGTGGTGGCGGCGAAGGATTCTTCCTTGTTCAAGAGGATAATTGTTAACCACCTCTATGATTTTCTGAGAAGAAACTTCAGGCAGGGTTCGGAGGTGATGCCTGTGCCACATGGTAGGCTGCTCAAAGTGGGGATGACATACGAAATATAAGGACATGCATTGATCTATCAGAAACACTCGGTACTCCCAGCCAAAAAAAGGTGTCCAGGCGCCTGGTCATATATATATGCTCGCTGTCAATGTGCAGGCCCCCCGCTAATAATCTGTTGGCAAAAAAGGAATCACATTCCCTTGTGTTTAGGTGATAAAAGTAAATAATTGGAGATTTTGCCTATACAGTGTTTATCTTGCCCTATAAGTCAAGAAATACTTATTATATTTGTAAAAGTACTTCTCTATTCAATGGGTATATTGGGCGTTTCATATTATTTTTCATATATATGATGTTGGTGTATTTTGTAATTATATCCTTGTGAACGTACGTGGATATTCACATTGAAAAACAAATATTTAAGTTTTTATTGCCTTTTTCCCTCTATATATATATATATATAATCCAGGCAGATATAAATTATAGAGAAATATTTTTTATTCATGAAATGTAATATAGAGAATTACTAGATATCCCATCTCATTGGTTGAATATACATATCCAGGCAGATATAAATTATAGAGAAATATTTTTTATTCATGAAATGTAATATAGAGAATTACTAGATATCCCATCTCATTGGTTGAGTGTCAAACCTCACGTCTTACTGATGTGTGAGGCTTGATTATCTGATTAATAAAATGAGATTCTTTCTAAAAAACTTTCTAAATTAAATAGGAAAAATTAATTAGGAGTCTTTGTTAAAGGTCTGATTTAATTTCTAGTCTCTGTTAGAAATTTAGAAGTTATAAAAGCTTTATTTTTCTATGTAGTTTAATTTTTAATTCTTATACTACATTTATGAGTCTCGAAAAATGATTTTTATCTTTTTGTCATCAATACTTCTTTTAAATTCTCATTTTACCTTTCTGTCTTTTCATCTCCCTCATGGAGTATAAACTTACAGCAATTACAAGTAAGTTTAATTTATACAATCATGTTACAATAAACATTATTCTCTATTTAAACACTATATATTTTCTATTACAACATATGTTAATTAAGTTCTGTTACAGTAAATATTATTTCTTATTATAATATGCGTTAAACTCTATCACTACAAGAAAAATCGAAAATAGAGACCGAAATATTCGGTCTCTATTCGGTCTCTATTCGGTCCCTAAACAGCTCAGAGACCGAATATGGACCGAATAGTGACCGAATTTGTCGGTCAAAAACTTCTGGTCACAAATCTGTGACCGACTAAATTCGGTCCCTATTCGGTCCCTATATTTCGATACTATGATACTGTCCACAAATTCGGTCACAAATCACGTGATACTGTCCAACTTATATTTTGCAATTTCCTACTGGGCACGATTGCTCATAAATCCTACTTTCCTTTCAGGCATCTTAGATGGGTCTGACTCGCCAGGGGATTGTGCGCCGAGTGGTCCATAAATTAGCAAACCTTACTTCTTTAGACTCGGTCACTTCAGTTGTTGTATATTTTAACTTTAAACTATCGGTACTACTGGATATATTATCAAAAAACCCGATACCCATTCCAATAAGAAATCGGTATCATCTTTTAATTCTGAACCCATTAATTTTTATCGGTATCAGGTTGAAAAATCAGAATTTCGGGTTCCATTTACATCCCTAATTTCGATAGATAACAACACAGACGATTAAAGTGTGAGTTCGTTGTGTGTGTAGACCTGAGAATTCCAATAAGAAATCGGTATCATCTTTTAATTCCGAACCCATTAATTTTATCAGTATCAGGTCGAAAAATCAGAATTTTGGGTTCCATTTACAGCCCTAATTTCGATAGATAACAACACAGACGATTAAAGTGTGAGTTCGTTGTGTGTAGACCTGAGAATTCAGATTAATTATTTAAAATTTTGAGAAAGGTCCATATTGTTCTCCATATTCTGGAAGAAAAAAAAGAGCTTTTTATTCGACCTAGAATATGGGTGTGTCGACCTAATTAAGTCATTGGAAACATGAGTTATAAGTTGATTTGAAAATTAACAGAGTGTGTCAACCTGAATAGAAGAGAGTGTTGACACTCTGAATGAAAAGTGTCAACTCTCTACAAGGTATTGGTCGATACTATGAAGGGATAGGTCGACGCTATAAGGGATAAATCGGTCAACACTACTGGATAGATAATGGTGACAGTACTACTGGATAGATATATAGTGTTGACACATGAGTACGGATAGGTCAACACTAGTACTGCATAGATAGTGTTGACACTACTGAATAGATAGTGTTAACTGACACTACTAGATAGATAGGTCAACACTACTGGATAGATGTGTTGACACTACTAGTACTATTTCCAAAACACAGTCAGAAGAAAAGAAGAAGAATAAGAATCCTTCAATTCACAAGAACACTTGCCTAGCTTAAGACTGAGTATTAGCTAAAACACGTAAGTATACCTAATAATCTTTTTGACATTATTTTATCTTTTCTTTTATTAACACACACACACACACAAACACACATAATATATATATATATATATATATACTAATAAATATATACACGTTTACACATACCTACCACTACTTACACATGTTCACATTTAGATGCATGTTAAATCTTACGTAAACAAGTTTATGGTAATTTTTATTTAAAATTTTCCTGAAAAAATATTTATCAAGTATAAATTGTCCTAAAAGTAGATAAATCATATTTACCTCATTAACCGTGCATCAAAAATTCTCAATATCCACATTTTTGGTATAAACATTTTTCTGATAATTATGGTAATTTCGAACTAAATTTTATTACCAAAATCCAGTGACACCTTGTCAGTGTACATATGTGCAGAAATGGTGCCGACATGAAACAATATAAATCTTTAAATGATTTTCTGCTGCAAATATGCTAGGGGCTATACCTGGTATTAATTTGAGACGTCACAAAATCGGTCACAAATCTTTCTCACGTTATTGAGAATTTGTGACTGAAATAAAATAAGTCATCATTCTGTATGTAAAATAGAGACTGATTTACTATTCGATCACTATTTAGGGATCGAATTAAAACTGAATTTAATCAATCTCAAAATATGGAGATCGAAAAATTCAGTCCCTATTTAGGGACCAAAATAATTCAGTCCCAAATATGGAGACCGAATTATTACAGTCTCCGTTCGATCCCTATTTAGGGACCGAATAGGGACCGAAATAATTCGGTCCCAAATATAGAGACCGAATTATTTCGGTCCCTAAATATAGAGACCGAATAGGGACCGAAATAATTTGGTCCCAAATATAGAGACCGAATTATTTCGGTCCCTATTCGGTCCCTAAATATAGAGACTGAATAGGGACTGAAATAATTCAGTCTCAATATAGAGACCGAATTATTGCAGTCTCAATTCGGTCCTTATTTAGGGACCGAATAGAGACCGAAATAATTCGGTCTCAAATATAGAGACCGAATTATTTCAGTCTCAATTCGGTCCCTATTTAGGGATCGAATAGGGACTGAAATAATTCGGTCTCTATATTTGGGACCGAATTATTTCGGTCCCTATTCGGTCCCTATTTAGGGACCGAATCGGGACCGAAATAATTCGATCTCTATATTTGAGACCGAACAATTTCAGTCCCTATTCGGTCCCTATTCAGGGACTGAATAGGGACTGAAAGATTCTGTCTCTATATTTGGGACCGATTCATTCGGTCCCTATTCGGTCCCTAAATAGGGACTGAATTGAGACTGAAATAATTCGATCTCTATGTTTGAGACTGAAATTTTCAGTCTCTATTCGGTCCCTATTTTGGGACCGAATAGGGACCGAAAATTTCGGTCTCTAAATCGGTCTTTATATGCGTTTTCTTGTAGTGTATTACAGTAAATGTTATTATATGTTACAGTATTAAGTTCTATTACAATCTATAATTGTAAACTTTAAGAAAATAAAAAATTTATTTACCTATGGCTGTTAAGATTCAAATTCAGTTCACAGACCCAATATAGAATCCTCACCACTATTAAATTACAATCACACTTGTGTTACAACATAACATCTCTTTTCTTTTTAGAAAGTCTTGATATCACTTACAGTAAACATATATATCATTTTATAGTACGTCTTGACGCCACTTACAGTATACGTTAAATCATGTTACAACAAACGTTATTTTCTATTATAATATATATTTATTCTCTATTACAACATATATTATTTCTCATTACAGTAAATATTAATCACTGTTACATTATATGTTAAGTTGTATTATAATATACGTTAAGTCTTATTATGGTAAATATTATTATTTATTACAATATATGTTAAGTCTCGGTATAATTAATATTATAATAAATAGGAGAAATTAATTAGAAAGTAGACTTAACAGCAAAAATTTCATTGTTCCACATGTTCTGTGCTTTGGGACAAACAAATTAGTATTCAAGCTTACAATTGCGCTGGAATATCTGAGTAGATTTCTCGTAAAAATTTTGTCAACATCAATACAATTCCAATGACAGTGACAAAGAATATGATAGAAGAGTGTGATATTGGAGCAATTTTCTCTAATCATTTTTTAGGAAAATAATTAAAAATCTCTATCAAATTTTAGATTTATTTTCTAATTCTTCACTTTATTAAGTAGTAAAAATTTTCCCGATTATAGATAGAGATTTTTAATTAATTTATTCTATTTTTTTTAAATGTGAAACCTTCGTAATTAAGTTTGTGCGGGTGGCAAGAAGGTACTCTCTGTCGAAAAAGGGGAGGAAATGGCAAGGCAGAAGAGGAAACCCCCAACCCAAGAAGAGCCCTAACGAGCGCCACACGTTCTTTGCGTTTTCCCGCGTAGTAATCATCTGAACTGCAACACAACTATATGAACATCCGAGGATCCTCCGCCACAGCCACCTGCCCGCTCCTTTTCTTCACCACCCCCCTCCTCCCGGGATCTTTTCTGCCCGTCCTTGAGGAACAGAGGCGCTGGTGTGCCGCATGATGGCGGGGCTGCTCCGCACCTGTTTCCTAAAGCGAGCTCTCCTCGCGGCACAGGTCCTCCCCATCATCCGGAAACAACTATTCTGCTTTGGTTCTAAGGAATTTGAAAGGGTTTATCGTTGTTCTGGATGCTCTTTCTATTGCAAACTGAGATGTTTGGGACAGTCGTCTAACGAATCCCTGTGTTGCGAGCCTATTCTTATACCATAAACTTTGGAAGGCACAACTTTGGAGCATTTTTTTCTGTCTGTTTTCTCGATCAATTTCCATCCTCTTGGAAAGACTCTGTCTTTTGGGTGCGTGTTGGATCGAGTGCCCGGTTTCTGCTTTTCTTGGCCATGTTAATAATGAGTATGCGTTCCTTTTCTCTGTTGTAAGAGATGGATAACAATTGGCAGTAAGGACTAAGGAACTTTTGACATCTGGGAGCATTGTTTGACGCCTTTGATCATGCCAACAGTCTTTCTTTATACTTTCTTTTTATGATTTTGAAGATGTAAGGATGGAAGAGCGACGGAGAAGGCCGTGACAATAAAAGCCATTACCGTGTGGTTTTGGGACGAATGGCACAAAGCCTCCGAGGGGTTTGTTGGATAGGAGAGTGTTGGGAGATTTCTTAGAGTCCTATCGTTGGGAAAAACATTTCCTGTATTTTTGCAGTTTCTTTCCTATGGAATCTATTGACATGTAAGACAGGCTCTGTATTTTTATTTATCGAATCTCTGCCAGACTTCAGCCAGCCTATGCGATCATTTTGTTGTATGAGATCTAACTCAACCTATGCAATCGTTTGAGTCACTATTTTCTCTAAGGTAGTACTTCAACCAGACTATGCAGTCATTTTGTTATGTGGGATCTAACATCCAACCTATGCAATCCTTTGAGTCACCATTTTCTCCATGTCAGACACTACCTAGTTGTAATGAGGACATGGATTATAGAGTATTTGCTTAACGCTTCTGTCCTCATCATGTTTAAAGTTTTAGATACCAAAAAAGTTTAGATCATTCTCACTCTAGCGATTGACAGTATGTGGCTCATTTATATAATTGTGTCTTCATTATTTTTGATATGAAAGAGAAATAACTCTTTTAATCTTCCATTTATACGTAAGATAGACTCGTAGAACTTGATCTTTCTTGTTAGTGGCAAATTTATGTTAATAGTTTTTATTTGCATCTCCTTTTAACTAATGTTTTTCTCAGCAGGTTTACAAGAATAGAAGTTTGAGCTCTATAACTCAATTTTGCAACTTCTCTAAAGGTATTATATGTGAGAGTCTTTCTGATAATGCTGAAATCTATTGCGAGGCATTTGTATGCATTTGCTTCTGAAAGACAGGCTCTCAGGCTTCAGATAGATTTATCAAGTTGTCTGAAGTTTTAGATATTTATCAAGTTGTCTGAAGTTTTAGATGGCTTAGAGCTCTAGAGGGAAACACTGGCATGGCATATTTAGAAAGGCCGTAAACATAAGCATTTGACAGAGATTCCTCATCAAGCTATGGTGGCCATGACATGTCAGAGCTGTTATCATAAGTTTAATGTTTTCCGAATACTTTTAGAATATTTCCTTCTGAGAGGTTATTTGTCTTTCTCTGAGTGAGATGTTCATCTTTGCATGGGAGTTATTTGCAGTTGGGTGTTTTTAGGACCCATTTACGTGTTGATTATTTTATCTTTGGCACTTCATTTCGAAAGAATAATACAAAGCCTATATCTTGCAAATGCATCAAGTACATGTAATTGAAGTTGTCCATCAATATTATTAAGAGAAGATCTGACTGAACATTTTTTTTTGAAAGCGGAAGATATCTCTAAATATTGCTTAGTGCATTTTTTAAGAGTCTTTTACACATTAAATACTAAACTAGGCATACAGATGCCAAGAATATGGTATCATGAATTTGCAAAATCCTGGTATTGTGTTTGCTTTTAAACTGGAATCTTCTGTCTTAAGTGAACTGAACGTATATTTTTCTCTCTGTAGTAAGAAGAAAATGTAGCTCAGATGTAAGTGACTCTGGGAAGGAGACTATGTCAAAGAAAGACCTCGCCCTGCAGCAAGCACTGGATCAGATTACCACTACATTTGGGAAAGGATCTATCATGTGGCTTGGGCGCGCTCATGCTCCAAAGGAAGTTCCTGTGGTATCTACAGGATCTTTTGCTTTGGACATTGCTCTGGGAATTGGTGGTCTTCCTAAGGTCTCTTTCACTGCTTATTGTCCTCTTTTGCATCCTTACTGTGTCAATGCAAGATATCAGAATAGCATTTGTCTCATGTTAAGCTAAGTAGACCATGCATCAGGTGTGCCTTAACTATTCATGGATGGCTGTTGACAACCTACGGTGGAAAATCATAACAAAATTTGGCTTATCATTTACAAGCAATGATGGTGTGTGTTAACCACGTTAACTTTCCATCAACAACTGATGGGAAGGGTGCCTTACCCATCTTTGGCCTGGATTGGCAACTGACCATGGCATGCTTTGACCATCTTCAGCCTGCCATTGACAGCCATTGGTGGTCCACCATAACCATCTTTGACCTTCCATTAATAGCTGATGGCAGTGCACCTTTACCATCTCTCACCCACCTTTCTCAAATGACAAATGCATGCCGCAACCATTCCTTGGCCCACATGTTGCATACATATTCATGTTGGGTTTTGGCACTTAATTTTGCACAATACTTAAGCTAAATTTCTCAGTGATCAGGCAACGTTGCATAGATTCATGCAAATTCCATATTCATGCTTAATGTGTTAGTGCAACACTTAGGATCATGCAGCCATTGCAATTAATGAAAGATCCATGCAAAGCATGCTTTACAACTTATGCTGTGCTGGTGTATGCATGATACTGGAGAAGATTTCAAACTGCATGCGTGGCACTTAACCAAATTATTGGCGATGTATGTGGTGCTTATCCAATCCTCATGTTCATGTCAATCCCCCAAACTCTTTACTGCACACACACCGAATATCCTTCTCAAATTCATACTACATGCAACATGTAATGAAATTTCAAGTTATGCGCATATGTCACTTAAACAGAAATTGCATACCTCACCAGGTTCTGTGCTGGTGAGCTCAAATTCTTAGACGAAGTTTCATGTCACATCTGCAGAATGCTGTCAAAAGAGCATGTTAAGACTCCAGAACCTTATTGAACTTCATATTGTACACATGTTACTCAACCAAAATCTTGGCTTAACACATTATGCAGCCAAGACATGGCAAACAAACTAAAATACTTAACCTGGACTCCACCTCTCTGTGAGTCCCCTCTGTCTTTGAAGGTCAATCTTGCATTGGTGGTGTAGAAGCACATAGGCTTCTACATGTGGCATGTCTATATGCCTCATCTTATCATTCATTATGATGATATTGTTCTAGCATTCAATTTTTCATCACCTTCTAGTCTAAAAAACTCTCAGTTTGACCTTTTCGCAGGGACGTGTTGTGGAAATATATGGTCCAGAGGCTTCAGGAAAAACAACTCTTGCTCTTCATGTGATTGCTGAAGCACAAAAGAATGGAGGTGATCACTGGCATGTTTATTTCCACTTTCTTAGCCCTTCTATCCCACTGCTATCTGACTATGAAAGGGGATAGATGTTGGGATGGTAAGATAAAGTTGGTGCCAGGCCTATGAGTAGACAATATCAACATCTGTATTCATTTGACTCAATTTTATCTGACATGGTATCTTGCCATTCAAATATGGAAAAAATCTGTACAGAAAGGAACTATCCAGTGTCCTCAAGGAGAAGATGTACAATCTCCAGATGCAACAAAATCAGACTGGACAATTTGGTTATCTGGAAGACATGTCCAAATTCAGACATAGACGATTTAGTTTTTCTTTGGATAACATCTCAAATGCAGATGATTTCAATGTAATGGTTAAGGATACAGATAGATGTAGATCCACTTTATGGCTCTTTTGAGAGGCCTACATGCAAATACTATTTGGGCACAGATAGTTCAAGTATGTGAGTAAAGGTAATTTACAGATTGGATTTGCAGAATGCACGAGAAAATCATATAGCAAGAATATTGTCATGGAAAAGGTCACTGGGAAGCGACTGATCCATTGATGATTATAATTTGGTTTCTTTCACATTCTTATCTTACCCAAGTTAATTGAGTTTAACATATTGGCATGCCTTGGACCTTAAATTAACTGAATATATACATTGCCAACACTTCTACTTTTCTTCTCTTTGTAGGAAATTTGATGCTCTTGTTTTATCATAGAATGTTCGGGATGCTTTCAATTACTAAAGAAACTATGATTGAATAGAAAGCTATACTGTAATCACATTTCCCCCTCTCTATGTTGGGCTATGTTACTCATTTTAGTATCACCTTAGTGATGAACATCCTCTGATTGTATTGAGTGAAGAACCTACATGATTTATTTGAGAGATCTGGAGCTTCTGCTTTTTAATATATACTGCTTCCTGAGTAAGACTGAAACATTTTGTTTTCTCTACAAGGCTATTGTGCTTTTATAGATGCTGAACATGCTCTTGATCCAGCAATGGCTGAATCCATTGGTGTGAGAACAGATAACTTGCTTCTTTCACAACCCGACTGTGGTGAGCAAGCACTTAGTCTCGTGGACACACTTATTCGCAGTGGTTCAGTTGATGTTGTAGTCGTGGACAGTGTATGTAAACTGACCTTATTACTCTGTGTTCTAAAATTATATCTTTTATCTTTTTCTTTGGGGGCTAGCCTTTTCAAATCGGTTTGCTTTTTGCCGTGTTATCTTTAGTGTGAATATTTTGTAAGGTAAATACTGCAAATTTTATTCTCTTTATGATGTTAATCAAAAGGAAAAAAAACATATATACCCCTGGAATATATTGTATTTGAGGTTATACCCCTGAAATCTTCATATTAAATTACATACTCCTAAATTTGAAAAAAGTCATCAATTATGTCCCTGTGGTTACTTGGCTATCAAAATTTGAGAAATATTCCGCTATCACCTAACGGAACTGTTAATTAGGGGGTTAATTTACTAAAATACCCCTGTTGAAAAGAGAGAAAGCTAGAGAAAGGGAAACGAGAGAATTAAGAGAGAGAGAGAGAGCGGCCAAGAGAGATGAGTGAGTGAGAAAGCGGCAAAAAGAGAGAGAGAGAGGTGGGGTGTGCCGGTTGTTCATAGAGAGAGAGAGGGTGGGGAGATGGCGGGTGATAGACAGAGAGAAGGTGGCGGGGTGGGGTGTGCTGGGTGTTCGTAGAGAGGAGAGAGAGAGGATGGGGAGGTGGGGGGTGGGGCGCGTCGGTTGTTCTCAGAGAGAGAGTGAGAGCAGTGGGGAGCCAGAGAGGGTCCGGCTCCCATAGTGAGTGAGAAGAGAGAGCATGTTGGAGAGAGATGCAGGGGGTAGAGAGAGAGGCACCGGAGGGAGAGGTCCCCTTCCGGCACCGGTGGAGAGAAGCTCGATTGAGAGAGAGAGAGAGAGAGAGAGAGAGAGAGGAGAGAGAGAGAGAGAAAGGCTGTTGAGAGAGAGTTATTAAAAAATATTTCTTAAAAATTATAAAGGGCAAGTTAGTCTTTTTGCCCCTTTTAACTCAACTATGGTTGGGTTAAATGAATGGAATCAAATGATGGGGACATACATGATGAAATATATGGAATAATATGAAGATTTCAGGGGTATAATCTCGAATATAATGTATTCTAGGGGTATGTATGTATTTTTCCATAATTAAAAAGATACATAGAAGATAGTTAGTTGAAAATTCTGGTAATCTTCATAATTAGCATGAAGTTATCATGTATTTACATCTGAAAAATGCTGTTTCCTTTACCAAACCTGGATTTTGGGTGCTCAAATTTTGCCCAGAAAGCAGTTAAACAGAATGAGATAGCTTATAGTGGTTGGAGGTGTAGAGGTTGAAAATCAAAAGAATATTCTTCAGGGTTTTTTTTGGTCTTGTTGAAGTTAGTTTTAGGTTTGTCTAATGTAATACCCAATATTACCAAGGGTTCAATCTTGAGTCTTCTTTTCTTGGTTGGGAATGGGACGAGCAGTGCTCATGGTTGATCACTGCCCTTCATCTCTCATTTCATGGTTTATTAATGTTCTTTCCTGGTTCGCCCCCTGAAAAAATCTGGTCTAGCTAGGTTGCACATTATGGATCATGTCAGTGGTTCAACAACAACAACAAAACCAGGTAGATCAAATGAGCTTCTAGGCTATCAACAGCTGCAGAAAGCCTGGCCTATAGATCATTAATTAACCAGTCAGACCGTGTGGTTCCATCTTGATTTTAAAATATTAAGCATTTATAAAACTTTGGATTTGATCATTTATCGAGTTTTTGTATGTTTTTGGGGACTTGGCGCTATGTTTTAGATAATTGTGCTGATAATTAGATAATTTATGTTAGTTATTTACTTATTGATCTCTAATACTTAGAAATACATTTTTCATCTAGGAATTTTAAAATTCTGCTTCCACCAGACTATGGTCTTTCGGATTTGAACCACATTTTAGGTTGCAGCTCTTGTTCCTAAAGCAGAGCTTGATGGTGAGATGGGTGATGCACATGTT
Source organism: Colocasia esculenta (assembly GCA_014218235.1). NCBI lineage: Eukaryota > Viridiplantae > Streptophyta > Magnoliopsida > Alismatales > Araceae > Colocasia > Colocasia esculenta. Next base: position 595,545 of record CM024755.1, on the reverse strand, counting down.
GCCCTTCAAGCACGACTGATGAGCCAGGCCCTTCGAAAGCTGAGCCATTCTTTATCTCTCTCTCAAACTATCTTAGTCTTTGTCAATCAGGTAAACTATGTTTTTTCTTGTGAATTAATATAGTTCCTTTCAAGTCTTTTTACTTCTGAAAGTACTGTAACAAAGTATATTTTCCATACGAAGTTAGCAGTTGCATAGAAGTTCTGCTGCCTTTGTTTTTCTTTTTTTTTGTCATTGTAGTGTTTTCTGTAGAAATATGCACCCGCCTATGCAGCTCTATTTTTGAGCATGTCTTTTCTTGGCTAACATTCTTTTATATGTGAGGCAGTCCTGTTTCATTTCTAGGTAAGAATGAAGGTAAACACATTTGGGGGAGGATTTGGGGGACCAACTGAGGTTACTTGTGGAGGTAACGCCTTGAAATTTTATGCATCTGTCCGCTTGAATATCAAAAGGATTGGCCTTGTCAAGAAGGGAGAAGAGGTAATGTGTCAATAGCTGTTGTTAATTTGCTTTTTAATATTATGGCCACCTACTGACGCATAACTGTTGTTGATTTGCTTTTTAATATTGATGACCTTTACTATTTAACTCTAATTTAGAACAGTTTCGTCATCACTGTGAAATATTTTCTTTCCGAGGATATGCTTTCCACTGTTGTCTCCAGCTTTACCAAATGGCATTTAAGTCGGGGCATATTGCCTATGCAGAAAGAGAGAATGATTCCCATAGAAACAATTGGGTGTTCCTTGGGGATCCACATTGTTGTATCGCACATTGTGTTCAGCACGTGATGAGAGGGATTTTTCTGCTTGTCTACTACATCTACGAGTGCATTGGTTCAAGCATGATGCATAGTTCTAGCAAGATGGTTGTTTCTTTTTGACTCGTGGGGAAGCTTGACCTCATTTCCTGCAGCTATAGATTTTTTTTATTTGATGATTTGCTGGGTTTTGAGCAGACTGTAGGTAGCCAGGTTCAGGTGAAGATTGTCAAGAACAAACATGCCCCGCCATTCAAGACCGTACAGTTCGAGCTTGAATTTGGCAAGGGAATTTGCCGTGACTCGGAGATCATAGAACTTGGGTGCAAGCACAGGTTCATTGGAAAATCTGGTGGTGCATATTATCGCATGAACGGTCAGAGCTTCCATGGGAAAGACGCCATCAAACGGTACTTTTCTGAGAATGAAGGTGCTCGCGAAGAACTAATGGCAGAACTTAGGGAGAGATTGATGCAGTCTGGAGGAAACAGAAGGGACGAAGGAACAGGAGTACCGTCTGCAGATGTAGAAGGGTCCGACGAGGAAATCATCACAACAGAGACTCCAGAGGAAGGGCGTGGGTAGCGCAGGTGGAAAGCATATAGATGTCACATATTTCGCTGGAGTGTTGATGCATCATTGTGGAGGACTGTGAGAATTCTCGATTGTGCTTTCTTGTAGCAGGGAAATTTCTTGGCAACAGTCTCTGCAGGCTTCAGCTGACGTGGCCCAGACAACAATTTACAGTTTTTGTTTTTGTTTTTTTTTTTGGGGGGGGGGGGGGGGTGTTGTGTGTTTGATTGGCAATATTTTTGAGGAGAGATGCTTCAAAATCTCACGGGACAGACATGTCTGCACATGGTGGCTGGGTAGATTCTATTATGAGTATCTGTCGCCTTCTTGAGATGGTAAGAGATGGATCCAAATGGCTGTAACATCTTGCAGGGTGATATGCGCATCCATATGTACATTTCTTTGTATAGGTGTTAATCGGCTCATGTTCAAATCCAAACACATTCCTATCTGTAATATTCTATTGTTTTGGTGTGTCATGTCCTTTTCTTTGAAGAAATATTCAATTTTGTTATTATTACTATTACTGCATGTCCAATTCGGCAGACAACCCTGCTCAATTGAGTGTGAGAGATCTGATACAACATTAACTCACGATATCTTTTAGTGTGTTGTTATAATGTTGTATTACAAACCAAATAAAAAGAAGTTATCAGAGTCATTATTATTAAATCTGACCTAAAATTAAATTAAATAGCTGCTGCCGCAATATTAATTTTAAATGGAAAATGATTATTTTTATGGAATTTTTAGTTGTCAGCCCCTAAAAAAAGGCCTCCACAATTCATCTATTTATTATTAATTCTGCAAAATCTTCACCGTTATAAAAAAGTCCCCACTATCTATAACGGTCAGACTTACTTTGGTTAAGCAAATTTAATTATAGTTGAGTTTAACATTAGTCAAGAAAATTACTCTAATGCCTCCTTCACCCTCAAACAACCCTCCTATCTTCTCTTTGTTTGGCTGCGGTGAAGGGGGAGCAGATCTTGATAGGTCCTCCTCCTTCAAGTAGGTCGTCTAGATGCTCACGAAGAGAGGTTGGTGGGCCGGCTTGAAGCCCAACGTCAGTTCCAAATGCTCATGGCTCTCTCTTCTCCTATGTGCTGGGGGCGGGGTTGGAGTAGTGATTCCGAAAAGATTTGATGTGGGGTCTGCATGGCCTTGTTCCCCTTTCGGGGGTCATCTATGGCCGCACCGGCGTCCTTCTTGGTGATGTGTCGAGTGTTGTAGGCGAAGGTTTGGAGCAGTGTAGGGGCAAGGGTAGATTCTACAGTTTCACAGGGGACTTGTGCGACGGGAGTAGCTCTTAGCACAACCTCCACCGTCGCCTGGTACAGATGCCGACTACCGAACTAGAGGAGGTCGGTGGAACGATAGATGGGGTTAACCATCCTCCCACACACCTCGTACAACAACGACCGGAAGATAGCTGCGGTAAGAAACAATGAAACGATCCATGATTAGAATCTTCTTCCTTATGCTCATTGAAGCCAAACTAGAGTTCCAACCAACAGAAAAAAATTGTGAGATTACTAGGGCGGAGGCGCTCGGTGTCGGCATCGATCCAGTTCACGAGATCAGTGTGGCCGTAGAATTCAGTGAGAAGGGGCTCTACCTTCCACTATCATTGAGGAGCACGCCCAAGGATGCAGATCCCCCTTGGCTACTGCCCATCTTTCCCGTTGCTCTCCGCACGTCACCTCGAGCAATCCCTCTATCACCGACACCTCTTGATCAACAATACGAGACCCTCCACTATATGCCGCTTCCCCTCTAGATCTCCCTCCTACTGGTTGTTCCCTTTCTTCCCTCTGGTGCGCTCTTCCTCACTCTCTCTTTTTCACACACACACACATACACACACACACACACGCACAAGGGTAAAAAATATTTTTAAGTGGTGTTTGACGGTTCTATTTATTGTGATGGCAATCTCTTTAAATTTTAACTAGAGGGGTTATTACTAAATATTAAGAGATTTTTGGGGGGGTTAATAACAAACAAATGAATTGCGGGGTTTTTTCCTAATTAAAATTTTGAGGGGCAGAAAAATTAAAAATCTTTATTTTTTATTGTTATTAAACAGCCGACTCTCTCTCTCTCACTCCCTCTATTTTCTTTTTTACCCTTATTATTAATATTAAAATAATAGTAATAAAGATGAAAAGAATTGTTGTTATCCCCACCCCCCAGTCCGGAAGTTAGCAGTATTTAAGCTTCTATTTGAGAGGTTTTTTTTTGAAGAAAAAGTTTTATACGGTGTTGGATTATACTTTTTTATTATTTTTTCTCTTAATTAAAAAAACCACACAGAAATATTTGGTGAGTAATTTTTTAAAAAAAATCTATTTTATATAAATCTCTTCCAAAAAAATATAAATAAATATAAATATATATATTTTTAAAAAACCACACACAAGTGACACAACATCGCTCCTCCTCGGCTCCTCCCCCCCCCCCCCGACGGAACCCCCCTACTGCCGGAACCGACCCCCCTCCCGCCGGAACTACCACCCCTGCGAAGGGCCCCCCTCCCGCCGGAACCACTCCCTACGAAGGCCCCCCCTCCCGCCGGAACCCCCCCTTCCTCCTCCTTCCCCCCGCCGGAACGCCCCCCTCCCGCCGGAACCCCCGCCCCTGCGAAGGCCCCCCCTCCCGTCGGAACCTCTCCCAACCCCCCTCCAGCCGGAAACCCCCCCTTTCCCTTCCTTCCCTCCGCCGGAACCCCCCCACCCCTGCGAAGCCCCCCTCTCCGCCGGAACCCCCCCCTCGCCCGAATCCCAAACACCGCATTATGTGAAGACAGAGAAGTCGGTCGGAGGAGGGGAAAGATGACAGCTCCTCCGTCTCCCCTCGCCGGTCGAGGGCTTCGTCATGTCCCGCCACTCTCGTCTCAACAACCGTCGTTTCTGGGAGTTCCCCCGGGAGAATGGCCCTCCTCGCAGGCGCCACCACCACCGCCGGAAACCCAGGGCGCTGCTGCGCCACCTACGGCCCCGGGGTTGGTGACTCTACTGGTGCGGCACCTCCCGGAGGCGATACCCCAAGACATGCTTACCCGCCTCTTCTCCTTCTACGGGGCCTCCTCCGTCCGTCCCTGCGCCGGTGGGAGGTTTGTAAGAATGCTCCTCTCTCTCTCGTTGATTAAAAGAAACAACTTTTTACATCTTTGCGTGGTCCACTAATGCAAAATGGTCGAATTTGTATTATTACGTGGTTATGGTTTTGCTAGTGGGTTTTCCTCCTCCATCTTTGGTTGCAGGTTGAGGAACTGTGCGTTCGTAGATTTCACCGACGAAGCCTTGGCTTCTCAAGCACTATCTCAGCTGAACAGGTGACTCCTTTTCTAGGTCGCAAGCTAGTTATCTCTGTTATATGCACTGTAGAGCTGATCACCGGAGACGTAATTCTTGCCGCATAGCTGGCTTTTCCTCTTAATTCCTTTTTTATGAAAGAGTTGGTTTTGATTTTGGTTACGATCCATCACGAAATTTCTAATATAGGACAACCAGCTTTTCTCCGGAGCCGATTATTTGAAATCTGCTTGTCTTGGAATTCAGTTAAGAATAGAGATTTCCCTTTCCTTTTTGACATTGCTGCTTCATCTATTCTTTTTCCCGGACTCTGGATGCTTCAGATTGCGGTTTCTTGGGAAAGTGTTATCAGTGGAGAGGGCAGGGAAAGTTATATCTGATGATATGCACCAGAAAAACGAAGCACAGTCTGCAAAAGAGTCATCCATCCAGTCAGCACCATCGTTGAATGATCAATCTGTGATGGAGAAACTTTCTAAGGCATCCTATGTGAGCTCCGTAGCAAGTGGTGAACCTATTGCATCGAGGCTTGGCGTGGACTACCCATTTCCTCCATATCTTTCGTATGTTATCTCTTCTTCATTTCTGTTTATAATGTTTAGATGCTAAAGAATCTTAGACTTGACCAACAGACCTTGGAATGGCTTAAGACATTGTCAAAGTTTTGGAAGAGCCTAGGCTGAATAATGAGATTGTGATAGTCATCTTAAAGCTTAGGTGGATGGCATGACAGTGGGATGGAGGCCTCACTATCAAGGCAGTTACCATTTATACCATGAATAAACGATAGAGAAAGTGCTGGTTTCATTGTACAGCACAAAGTGGCATTGGCTAGGAGTCCAATTTCAGTTTATGAAATTGGCATCTTAATAGCCAGGCAATTGCCTTGTTCAGAACACTTGTGTTTAAGTGTTTAGATTTTAGGATAATATTGCCAATCAGTAATGCATGAGACAAATTCTTGTAGTATTTTCCTTTAGTCCCAAACCTTTGGAAGGGAAACATTCAATTTTGTGACTCAGTTAACTGTGTCTGTGTAAATATACACGTTTTTCTTTTAGCTGAGTACGATGCTTGCTTTTGTAGGTATGAGTATCCACCTCCTGATGGAAATATACTCACCAACATTGTCAACACATTAATTGCTGTTCCTCGTTTTTATACCCAGGTATTATGTACTACATGCTCCCGTGGTCCTATTAGTATAATATTATTTTCTATTCATCAAGCTTTGTTCTTCTAATTTGGCTACAGATAAGCAATCAGAATCTGTTGTCTATTCTAATCAATGAGTAATGACCCAATCTCATGGCAGGTTTTGCATTTGATGAATAAGATGAACATTCCAGCTCCTTTCAGAATGGCATTGCCTACTCCTCCATTACCACCAACAGTGCCTCCACCACCTCCACCACCACCTCCAGTTTCCTCAAAGCCAACAGCATATCCATCCAGTGACGAATCTGAAATGGAGTCCTCAGAAGAAGTAGCTTTTTGTTTGTTAATCTAATTTTTATTCTTTATATACTATTAGTTACATAAGAGGTATGCTTGTGGCCATAACATGGTGACCTTTGCTTGTTGATGATTATTTTTCTGTTGGTATTTCAGGTTGACACTGATTCAGGTTACAGCAGAAAGCGTGTCAAACTTGGGGCAATTGTAGGACCTGCGGTGGACGGAGGGGTTGCACATGAAGATGTTGGCTTGAAGCCTGCTAGTTTAGTCCCAAAAGAAATTCCCATGATAAAAAAGAAAAACCCTCTTCTGCAGGTTCTTTATTCTGTCTCTGTCTGTTAGATAATTAATAACTTTTACCTTATAACATATTTATCTTTGATCACCTGCAGATTAAAATTGCTCCCAAGCCATCAAATAATGAATTCAGAGACGATGAGATGACCTTGAAAACACCACTAGAGCCTGCCGGAGACCATTTGGAACCAAAACCTTATGCAACAATAGATGAAATTGAGAGAGGGAAGTTGCCTCCAGAGGAATTACTATCTCTGCCTATGTTTAAGGTATGTAAATTTTATTTGTTCTTTATTCTTTTTCTGTTTTCTATGCCTAAAAAAAGCTTGAGGTGTCTCTTTTAGATTGTTGGAGGAAAAAAAAGATAATAATTGCTTCCCTAGCTTTGGTATGAGGACATGCTGCTTTCCCAGCCTAGAAGGGAAAGAAATGATGAAGATCCCTGGAATTTGAATCTGTGGCTCATGTGGGATAACAAGAAATTAGCAGCCATGGAGGGGATTATTTGTTGTTTGCCAAGGTGAAATTACGTATTGGGAACTTGAATGATAGATCGATTCAGGATTGTTTGGCTAATTTGACTGAATGTTTTTTCATCGAATCTAATCTGATCTTATGCTCACTATTCAGAACTCATTGGTTGGATTTGTCAGAGACTCAGAATGACTAGAACAGCCATCTCAGCTGGGGTTGACTCTAGGTCTGCCAAGATCAGGCCAACTCCTTTCCCAGTGACTTGTTTCTTATACAGTTAGGAACATGGGCTAGTTGTTGTTAAATGTCTACCAATGCCTAGGACAAGCCTTGAGGGCTACAACAACTACAAGTAGCCTTTATTTGGCTCTGTGAAGGTTAAATCATTCTCTTCTCACCCACAATCAAAGAAAATTAGAAAAGATAAAAAGGAAACCATGACAGAACTTTCCTTGTGTTCCTCTTCTTTTCTCTTTCTTTCATTTAGTTGGATGGTAGGGACTTGTCCATGCCTATCTCAATGAGTTGTGGAAGCGATATTTGTAACACCTTCTGGCGTTCTACAGTTTAAAAGGTCATCTTCTAGCATATAGCAGTCTTGCAATTTTTTGGTTGTTTTCTTCATTTTTTTTCCAATCCCGATTTTCTTTAACTACACTGCAAAAATGTTATTTTTTGGAATAAACTACATTTTAGAATGGATTCTTTTAGAGGAATGTCATGAGTGACTTTCACTTTTCGTTTGAAACATGTCTATGTTTTGCAGAATTATACTCCTGGAAATCCTGCTACTGTATTATACATGAAGAATCTGGCTAAAGATGTTATTGTGGATGATTTCTATTTCATATTTGGTAAGCTTTTTGTTTGGAACACTAAAACAAGCCGAGTTGTGATGTGGTTTTATAGGATATCTTAATGGGAAATGCTTCATGAGCATCCTTTATAATCTCTGTTTGTCAATCAATACAAGTTCTCCCAATTGCTGTTCTTATGGAGGTATATTTTTCTCACTTTGCTATATTTTGGGTAATATTCATTTATGTTATTTACAGGATCACTTTTCGGTAATGTTGAGGAAGCTAAATCTGGTCTTGGTGTCAAGTTGATGCAAGTAAGATCCATTTGCTTATGTGATTGTTCATATCGAGTAATCTCCATTTGGCCTGTGCATCTGACTGTAAAAAGCTTAACATGTAATCCGCTTCTGTATCTGTCAATTTGTTGTCTAGTGGCACTAATCCTTGAATTTTTTGTTTAAGATTGATTGATAATTTGATAATATCAGATAATTCAAATGTGAAGAAGAATACCACATTATCATTTCTGATCAGTAAAAGAAACGAAAAACTCTTTTATGGTTAACTGAAGAGCAAAAGGAGGAATATGCCTAGGGGGCTCAGGTCTGATCAGCTAGTTGGTAGGCTGTTCAAACTTCGGTCCAATCCGAAAACCGAACCGACCAGTTCGGGTTGGTTTGGTTCGGTTTGAAGACCCCCACAGTTCAGTTCGGTTTCACATTGTGAAATTGCGATGAAACAAATATATATAATATAAATAATATATAAATTACAACAGAACATATAGCTCAGATGGTTAATGCATTGGTCTTTCCTTGGGAGGTTGTGAGTACGAACCTCACAACCCCTTTAAAAATCTCAAATTTTTTAGTTTCGGTTCAAATCAAACCGAACCAGTTCGGTTCGGTTTGTCAGAAGAATCGGTTCGGTTTCGGTTTGAAAAAAGAAGAAAAGGGGTGAACCAGGCTGAACCGACCTGTGTTCACCCCTACAGAGTAGTTGATGGATATTGACAAATCACACATTTCTTCTTGAGAAGGAAATAAGGGAGCAAAAAGTGGCATAAGAGAATTATGATGATCTGATGCATGTTGTTTACTTTGACCATATGTTTGATGTGGTGTGGAAATTTCAGGAAGGGCGAATGAGAGGTCAAGCTTTTGTAACATTTCCATCTGTGGATCTAGCTCAACGTGCTCTGGTAAGAACTGCATGCACACGTTTTCTGCTGCAAAATGGACTATCTTCTTGACTTTTTACTTGGTTGCGGAAACAGTGTGATGACCAAAGTTGGTCACTGCCCTGAACAAATTGGACAAGGGAGCTGTTTCCAGGGGGGAATAGAATTCCTTTTCCAACCACGTATGCATGAATTATCGAATAACTTGAAGAGTTTACTCTTTTTTGGATGGTGCAGAATCTAGGGAATGGATTTGTATTCAAAGGCAAACCAATGGTCATCCAGTTTGGCCGCAACCCTGCTGCTGGAAAAGCCAATTAGGGATTTCCATTGAACCTGTGGAAGGGCCACTTGTCATGGAAGTCTTTGGTTTGTTGCTTGTCCTTTTTTGCAGACCCTTAAATTTGTTCAAGCATATGACTGCATTATGATTCAAATCGAATGAAAGTGACCCTCCGATGCTATCTTCTCGAAACCTGGCACAATGTTGTTTCTGCAGAATGTGATTTTGGAGACTGATGCATGTTTGGGGGTATTTTTTGATCATGCTGTCTCAGCAACTGAGGCTGACAACGCCATCCTCCTACGTACCCAAGATTTTTTTTCCTCCTAAAACCAAATGCTCAAGTCTGCTAATCTGGTAATGGGAGGAGTCCAAGACAAGACTGCAAGCAGTGGAGCAGTAACTTGACTGACTGGGCACAAAGAACACGAGCAATGCATAGGAGCTGTGACTTGTACAGAGAAATTAGACAAGCAAATTTTTTTTTGGTAGTTGGAAAGGAGCAGAAACACTGCCCCCGAAAAAAAAAGTGTACAAGTTAATACAAGAAGCAAAAACAAGCATTGAACAAGACAACGGGGGTTTCTCAAAAGGAGACCCACAACCGGATAGGCATAGGTCTCACCCCCCTGCCCACGAGATCAAGGTGGATCCCAGACAACAGAATCAATGGAATCCTGACCACAGATCTGTGACAGCTCAAAAGGAATATCCAATCCCCAGTTGATGGAGAACTTAGCTGTGTATGCTTCCTTAGCCAGCCAATCCGCTGCCCTGCTTGCCATTCTGTCAATGTGAGTAACTCTGATCTCCTCCCATTGTGCCAATAGTTGTTGAATTTCTGCAATTATAAATTTGATTTCAGGGATAGCTTCAAAGTTTCTCTTGTTGATTGCTCCAATGACCTGTTTGTTATCCCCTTCTAGCCAGAGCTTGGTACAATTGATTCTTTCTTTCATCTCCATAGCTTTCTTGACACACAGCAGAGCAGCTATTGCTTCTGCCTTGATGACAGAGGTAGATTCTAAGAAAATAGCTCCTGTCTGTATACAAGTACCAACCGAGTTTCTAATAATATATCCAGTTCCACCTTCCTTATTTTGCTTACGAGCCTCATCAAAGTTGCCTTTGCACCAATCTCTCTTTGGTTTGGACTATTGAAATTTTATCTCCTTAGGCTTCTTGATCTGACATTTATTATAAAGACCCCAATGCACAAGTAATTCCTTTTGATTGTCATTTACAATTCTGGCGTCCCCTAATCTATCCCAGTTTGCATTCAAGAAACTTACTGCCTTTTGAATGATATCATCACTTTTTGCTTTAAAAAGCTTTTGCTCACTTTTGAAAAGACACTCATTTCTTTCTCTCCATAATGCATCACAAGTAAAACCCACCACCGATTTGTTGAAAAGAGAAAAGAGGTTGTTACCTTGGAGTTTTTCTGTTTTTCCTCAGAGACTGGCAAGGTTTTGAGGTGAGCTTGACCACTGCAACGGATTTGAAATCTCCTTCCAAACTTGGGCAGCTGATGAGCAGGTAATGAGAGCATGATTTAAATCTTCTTTTTCTTTCCAACACCTATGGCATGTGGTTGTGACCTGAATATTACAATGAATAAGGTAATCCTTAGTAGGAATTCTGCCCCAAGCAATCTTCCACAGAAGCAATCTAATTCTGTTGGGAACCGGCCACTTCCAGATTTTACCCTAATCCACTGAAGGAGTACCCTTTGAGGAACTTTGGGAAGCCCAGATCCAATTATAGGCATTATGAGTTGAAAGAGTACCATGTTTGCTATGAATCCATGACCTCTCATCTGGTCTATTTGCATTAAGAGTAGGACAATCCTCTACATTCTTTGCGAGTTGACTTGGGAAGATACTCCTTATTTTTTCCACATTCCAACTTCCTGCTCCATCCAAGAGGTAGGTGAGTTTAGTTTCTTCCTGCATCTCACAGAAGTTAAACTCCCATGGCCACTTATTCAAGCTTTTGGCAAAACACCAATTATCTTCCCACAAATTGATGGAGTTTCCATTCCCAGGAATCCATCCAATACTATTTTTGTGTTTCTTGTATTCCACAGTCAATCTCTTCCAAAATTCAGATTTAGGCACTGATTTAAACGTAGAGTCCAATGAACTTCTTCTGCAGTATTTTCCTTCGACAAGTTTTGGCCAAATGCCCTCCTCTTCTTGGCACAGCTTAAAGATAGCTTTAAGAATTAGGGCGCTGTTCATAGAATGGAGGTCCATCAGGCCCAAACCCCCGTCCTTTTTTTGGAGTTTCAAATGTTCCCACTTGATTAAGTGCATCCCTTTAGTTTCCTGATTGCCTGTCCAGATAAATTTCCTGCAGATTCCTTCCAACTCAGAGATATGACTTTTAGAAAAACTAGAAACTCCTGCCCAGTAAATTGAAATAGAAGCAAGAACATGTTTGACTAATGTTACCCTGCCTGCCATTGATAGCGTTCTACCTCTCCAACCTGCCAATTTCTTCCTCATTTTTTCTTTGACTATTTTAAATGCTTGGTCTGCCGGCCTTATGTGAGTTATTGTGACTCCCAAGTAATTTCCAATCTTGCTCTTCCTCTTTAACCCAATGGTTTTGGCTAGTTTTCTAGCAGTGGTTGTCGGAACTAAGTTACTGACCTGCATAATTGATTTGTCAAGATTAACAGACTGGCCCATCCTGTAGCAATAAGAATCTACAATTTGTTTGACCTGCGTCAATTCTTTCTCTTCCGCCTTAGTCACCAGCATCAAGTCATCTGCGTAGAATAAATGATTAATAGAACTAGCTGATCCTCTCTGCCTAAAACCCTCCACTCGCCCTTCAGTCGAAGCTTTGTGCAAGGCTGAAGAAAGGAGCTCTGACATAAGGACAAAGAGGTAAGGTGAAAGGGGGTCGCCCTGCCTAAGCCCTCTGGTAGGCTGGAACCATCTTGAGGGGGAACTATTTATTAATAAAGCCATGGATGTAGTTGATAAACAGGCATGGATCCAGCATCTCCATCTATACCCAAAACCCATCTTCATTAGTACTCTGTCAATCACTACCCACTCCACTCTATCATAAGTTTTCTCCATATCCATTTTGATGAGAACCAGGTCCCTCGGCTTCCTTTTGTTTTGCATGGAGTGTTGGAGTTCTTGGGCCACAAGGATGTTGTCAACAATGGATCTTCCCAGAATGAAAGCTGACTGCTCAGCTGAGATAAGGTCTCCAATCACCCTTCTAAGTCTGTTGGCTAGTACTCTGGATATGATTTTATACACTTCATTACAGAGGCTGATCGGTCTCCAGTCCCTGGCCCTTCTAGGATAGTCCACTTTGGGGATTAATGCAATGAAGGTACTATTAATGGTCCTTGGCATCTCATGGAACCAGTAAAATCTTCTGATAGCATCAATTAAGTCAATCTTCACCTCATTCCAGAAATGTTTATAAAACATACCTGATAGCCCATCCGGTCCTGGTGATTTGTCTGATGGCATGTTTTTGATGACCTGTTCAACCTCCTCTTGAGCAAATGGTGCTTCTAATTCAGCCGCCAAAAGGGGGTGAAGTGTTTTTAGGTTTAGGTCTTCATCAATGTTCCTGAGTGACTGTTGATCAGAAGTCCAGCTCATTTTGAAATGCTCCAGCAGTTCATTTTCAATATCCTTTTGCTCAGTCAGCTCGATGCCCTGATCATTAATGATACAGTCCAATCTATTTCTTCTTCTCCTGATAATTGTTAAGTGAAAAAACCTTGTATTGCTGCCTCCATCTCTAAGCCAATTTGTTCTTGATTTCTGTTTCCAGAGAATCTCTTCCAAGTATAGAAGATCAGCTAGTTTCCTTTCTTCCTCTTTCATGGCCTGTTCTTCCACTTCAGAAATGTTTCCTGCCATCTCCTTGAGTTGGAGCTCAGAAATCCTTGTCTTGGCGGCTTCGATCTGGGGAAAATGTTACCCAATGATTTTTTATTCCACCTTCTAAGGTCCACTTTTGTTTTCCTAATCTTTTCTGCCACCCTGATTAAACCTTGCCCTCTGGCTCCCCAAGACCAAGCATTATCGATGACTTCCTTGCATCCTGGCCTGCTGAGCCAAAACTCTTCGAACCTAAATGGTGTGGGACCCCTCTTTCCTCTGTCTTCTTCAGTATCTAGCATTAAAGGAGAGTGATCAGACAGAAGTTTGGGGAGATGGGAGATAGTGGCGTTTGGGAACCAGCTTCTCCAACTTACTGTGGCCAAACCCCTGTCCAACCTTTCCATAATTTTTGCATTACCTAGCTGGTTATTGCACCAAGTGAAAGGGTTTCCTTTGGAGCCCAAGTCTGACACATTAGCCATGTCAATCCAGTTTACAAAGTCTTTCACACCCTGGGATTCCTGAAAGCTTTTTCCACCTCTTTTCTCTCCTTTCTTCGTGATGCAGTTGAAATCCCCTAGGAATACCATTGCTTCAAATGCTTCTGCTGCAGTAGACAGTTCCTCCCATAACATACGCCTGTCTCTCCAATCTGTGCTGCCATACACTCCCGCCAGTAACCAGTCCTTTCTAGTTTCTGGGTTATGGACTACCAGGTAGACCACTTGAGGAGAGAACTGTTGAATTGCAGACACTCCACAAGACAGATCCCAGCAAACAAGGATGCCTCTTGCTCTGTTGTTCGGTTTGAATCTCCTAAAAGTCCAATCATTATCCAGATAGTCCATAATTGTAGGATGCTCAGACGACTCCGGATCCTCATAAGTTTCAACCAGAACCACAATGTTAAGGTGTTCCTTGTGAATCAATCTTTTTAACATTGTGCAGTAACTCCTCCTCCCAACCCCCCTACAATTGTGGAAAAGAACTTTCATGGAAACTGGACGATAGGTGGTTCTACTTCCTTACCCCCCTTTGCGAGATCGTTGTCCACTTTAGATCTTGCTTGCTCCATTCTGCTACCTCTATTTCTTCTATCCCTTGATCTACCTCTTTCCACAGCTGAAGCTAGTGATCTGTTCTTGAACGGTCTTCTGTGGCCCGACCCAGGGCTATTCCTTGCGGATGACGATCTCCTTCTGCATCGACTGCTGCTTCTACCTGAATATTTTTGATTTTGAGAGGCAGTACCAAACACAATAACCGAGTTGTGAGGCGGGTTTGCTTTCTGGCGGAAGATGACCCTCAAAGGGATTCATAGCAAACAATGGTACTCTTTCAACTCATAATGCCTATAATTGGATCTGGGCTTCCCAAAGTTCCTCAAAGGATACTCCTTCAGTGGATTGGGGTAAAATCTGAAAGTGGCCGGTTCCCAACAGAATTAGATTGCTTCTGTGGAAGATTGCTTGGTGCAGAATTCCTACTAAGGATTACCTTATTCATTGTAATATTCAGGTCACAGCCACACGCCATAGGTGTGCTGGTGCTGCTGCTTACACTATGGACGGGAGTCCTAAACCCAGCCGTAAAGTCCCACCCAAGCTCATTAGATCGAACGATTTTAGGGGCTAGAACCTAAACATTTTCTCTGTTTTAACTGCAGAAGTTGCCATTGTGTGCAAATTAAGAATCGTAATCTTTAGGTGTTCTGTCCTTATAATCTAGTTCCTTCTTGTTTCCGCATGTGTGCTTCATGTTCTTCATGTTCTTGATTTGAGGAGGATGCAAGGCTCGTGAACTGTAAGCTTCTGCGCGCGCCGCAATTGCCTTAAAAGCACCTGGGATCGGTTCAAAGGAGTTGGCTCACTTTGTATCTATGCACCTGGCTTGTGTAATTTTGGATGCCTCGTCTGTTAGACTCAGCCGTTTATAAAAAATCTGTGTTAATGTCTGTTCATTCAATTCCATCTCCTTTCTATATTTTTTTATTTTATTCTAAAACTCTATTTTTTAAAATATTAAATATGTTAGAGAAAACTCCAAATTACAGCAATATTATGCATTTTACAAATTATACTGGACTGCACAGCACTACTATGTGAAAAGTAAAATATCTATCAACGACTTGCTGGAATTAAATTGTCATGATAGGGTGAGGAGAGATGCTAATTTTATGTTTGGACGAATAGGAGACTCATCTGTCATTATTGATCAGCGTACTAATGTGTGGGTCTCAATAAGTTCAAGTATTAAAATTTCTTATCTCTATTTTTAATGCACATTTTTTTAGACATCGTCATTTCATCAAATTTTTATTTCTCTATCTTCTTTGGCTTAAAATCTAAAAGTGAAAATTTAAAAATAATTTTTTTAGACATTTACCAACTAGAGTGAAGGTATATTCTTACAATTAAAATTGACAATCCTCCTTTTCCAGCGTAGCGTATTTTCAAATGCTGCCTTACATCTCAAAGTACCCGCGCCAACATTACTTATTGCACTTCCCTTGCCTCAAAAGAAAAAAATATTTATTGCACTTATAACGTAAAATACTTCACACGCTTGTGAAATCAAATCAAGCCAAGATTCCCCAACCGCATCAGTATCAAATCTGCGGTCTCTCAACAACAATCCAGACCCAAATGTGAGAGAGAGAGAGAGAGAGAGAGAGAGAGCATCACCCAAAGCAACAGCGAAAGCTAGCAAGTTCGTTCGAATAGTCAGAAAGGAGACGATGTGGGCGAGGGAGATGGTGCGAGTAGCGAGGGAGGCGGCAGCAGCGGCGGAGTTGGCGTGGAGGCGTCTTTCAACGCCAGGTCCCACTGGAGGACGGTGAAGACGGTCTGGGCCACGGTGAGCGCGAGCAGGAATATGGCGGCGGCGAGGGAGAGTGCCGCCCAGGGATTGCGGAAGTAGGTGTGGATGAGGTTGGCCCGCCACTTGTTCATCATCTGGCGGCAGCCGCGGCAGTACTTGTTCACCTTGCCGTGGACGTGGTTGAGCCTGCTGTCCGGGTCCAGCGCCACGTCCTTGGACAGGGTGTTGAACAGCCGCGCCACCTCCTTGTCGCTGCCGACGGCGCTGTGGAGGATGGCCTTGGAGTTGAGGAGGCTGACGTCGGCGGGGGAGTCGATGATGTTGTCCATGAAGAAGACGTAGGAGGTGACCTCGTTGCCGGTGCCGGCGTGGAGGCGCTCGAAGGCCATGAGGTTGAGGAAGGTGCACTCGGTGAGGTCGTCCACCACCATCACCGGGAGGCTGAGCACCCCGTGCTTGAAGTGGATGTCCCTGAGGCTGTCGCTTTCGCTGAGCTTGAACTGGATGCCCGCCTCGTTCAGCTCCGTCGCCGATCGCATGATGTCCGTCACGACGACGGTCTCCTTGCCGCGGGAAGTCTTCCGCTGCTGCTTCCTCTTGTCGGGGACGGACTTGGGGATGGGCCCGTGGAGCAGGCTCTGACGGTAGACATCGAGGAGATGGAGGCCGCTGGTGACACGGCACTGGTTGGCGGCCAGGAACTCGAGCACTAAGCTGTGAATGGTGTCGTCGCTCTGCAATATATATATACACACGCGTATGCATGCCATTAAATCCGAATATTCCAATTATATTCCCGTGCGTCGTTGTTAATTAATTTTTTACTAATTGAAAAACTTTAATTATTAGTACGTGCATACAAATTAGTAGCTATAGGGATCCGTACGTACGCCTTTACTTTTGGGAAAAAAATCGATCTGTCACATGTATATATATATATATATATATATATATATATGCATTTATAAGGAAGTAATTAATTATATAAGAATATATATAATTAGCATGTGCAATTAAAATATTAACTCTACCTACCACCGTCGTGCCGGACTCCACGGCCGCCAGTTTGGAGAGGACCAAAAGCGGCAGCTGGTTCTCCATCATGAGCATGTCCCTCTTGATGATGGGCACGGTGTTGAGCACCCGTGCCAGCTGAATATGGGATCCTTGCTGCCGTAGTCCGAGTAGTTGGGCTTAGCCGGCGCGAGGATGGTGGCGCCGCCGGCCGCACCCTTTCTGGAGGAGGCCTCGTTGCTGTACCGCATGACCTCCAGCATGAAGCACCCGTCCAGGATCATCAGCTTCAAGAACCCCTCCGGTCTTGCCGCCACTTCTCCTGGAGCCCGGCGTAGGCGTCCATCAGCTGTTGCTCCACCGTTTTCATCTCACTCACGAAGCTTGTCAGCGGCTTCTTGCACCTCCACAGCAGGTGCACCAGCGACCGGGTCTTGTGCTCCTCCATGGCCGCCGGCGCCTCCTCCCCGTGGTGGTAGGGGCCGAACGAGACCACCTGCGGAGTGTAAGCGTCCGGGTTGAGTACCCTGATGCAGGCCGGCACCTTATAGATGGAGTGGTTCCATGCCTTTTTCTCACCTGTTAATTAAGATAATTAATAGTATGGTACGTACGTACACCATTATATTCTACGGGTGATAAAACAAGTACATTAATAAATCAAGAGTCCTAATTAAACCCATGGCCATACGTGGGTATCTATATATCTTTGCCATATATTATATTATATTATATTAAAGCAATTAAACTAATAAAATGAGTTTAATCCCACACCTTCTATGTCGATCGTGTTTGCCCGCTCCTGGATGTCGACCACCCAGCTCGCCTCTCCGCCGCCTGTCGTCGAAGCCACAATATTCTTCTTCGTCTGTTCGTCTCCACCGCCATCCAACCTGCCGCCGCTTGCGTCGCCGCGGCCTGAGATGGCGCTGTTGCTGCTGGTGATTTCCATGGACATGTGTGAGAGCTAGCTAGCTAGGCAAGTTACTTATGGGCTCCCAGCGACAACCGCCAACGGTACCTAGGGGTACTTAAAGCGATCTCAGGCTGTGTCGTGTCTGTGCATCTATCATTCCCCAACACTCTTTATGCCACGTGGGAGGGACATGAAAAGCAAGTTGGGAGAACTTGGGCACCTCGCTCACGGTGGGGCTCAAACCAGGGTGTGCTGTGTTGCTGCGATCAGTACTGTTGCTCTGTTTTTTGCTTTACAGACATGTAAGATAAGATGAGAGACGATCGATGACGGGCCCCAGAGGATTTGCGCACCCCACCAGCCTGCTGAGGCAGAGAGCTGCTTGATTAATTAATCGGTCCAAGGAGGAGGGAGACTTCAAATATCGTCTGTGGTTACGCATAATCTTTCTCGTAATAAAGCTGAAGAAGATTGTAAAAAATAAAAAAAATCAATCTTTTAGTTGGCAAGTATACTGGAAATATGGTGCGTTTTCAGATGTGATCTCATTGAATAAAAACAGTATTTTCTTGTAATTCATTTCAATTTTATTTCAGGAAGAGTTCTGCATGCAGTAAATATTTTTATAATAGAGATGGGAATTAAGAACCAGCTGGCTGCCCAGATGGAGGTACTATTCCTGGAAGAACGGGAAGGAACAAAGGCGGCGGCCCGCCGGGTGGCTTCGACTCCGAGGACCACGTTGTGAAGCATATAACGGCAACCTGGTCCTGCAGCTTGGTCTTCAGATGCTCTAAGCTTTGGCAAGGCTGAGGAAAGAAAGAAAGTGAGCAAGTTATTCTGCATGCCCCCAGCAAGTTATTCTCCCTGCAGTCCCACCCAGCCATCCCGCTTTTCACCTGGGGACTGCTGCCGTAGAGAACTTCTGCATGCACGAGCAATTCGTATGGAAGATGGGTGGCATCTGGGGCGAACCCACCTTAGGGGGGAGGGCCGGAGGGGTGGCATGGCCCCGCTCATATTCTTTTTTTTTATTTATTATAATAAATTTTTATTATTTGTATTGGATTTTTAATTTTTTTTCTCTAAATTAACCCCTCTCTATTTTATCCAATTTATATATCTTCTCACCTGGCCCCTCCTTATATTTTGTTCTATAGTTGCCCCTGAGTGGCGTGCGTACTCGTACGTACTCCTGAGAACAAAGATCTTCCACTACCTACGGTTTGGAAGAAGAAAAATATTTAGTGCAAAGACACTCACATTTGAATTATAAGAGTGTCCTATCATTGATCCATTTAAGATGGACCGATAGATCATAATATATCATATATGTCATTTTATGAGTCTAATTTTAATATTTATAAACTCAACTTAAATATTTATGAGTTAAATCTGATTTTTATAAGTTCAATGATAATTTAAATATAAATGTACACTTGCACAAATTATTTTTTTTGAGAGAATATAATGTAATCTTATCCTTCCGATCTATCTTTAGATAAGGAGAATAAAAAATGTGCACTGACCTGCTCGACAGTTATAATTGATTAGTTGAAAAGCTTCACACATTAATGAAGTGTGGGTTTTGATATCTGATCAATCAAATAAGATGCCGAGCAAATCCATTTTAATAGAAAACGTTTCTTTTCTTTGTTACACCTCTCCAGCCAGTACTAATTACCAACCAACTGTGGATGCCATTTGCAATGTGTCCATTTGTAATTACAGCACGTGAGATAAACAATACGTCAATGGGCTTTGATCCGTTTCAGAAAACACGTGTCAATGGGCTGTGATACATAAATATGGGCCCCAGCTGCTGCAACCACACGGTAAATGGGTCCCACTGAGAAATGGGCCCGATTGTTATGAGAACGGGGGATCGTTGCTATCGAGCGCTAGTTTGTGTAGTCCAATTAAAAACACTAAATTAGGGGCCGGACTCGGGTTGGATTTATATGAACACAGTCTAAGTCCGACTCATCAATATATAAATTCAAGTGTGGTTCAAACTCAAATAATGTCGGGTCGGGTTGGGACGGGTCTAATATTTTTTTACAAAATTGTAAAATTCGACTAAAGTCCGGACCGGCCCGAGTACTTAAATAAAAATTAAATTAATAATAAAAAATATATTTTAATAATATAAAATTTATAATCTCACTCGATTAAGTAGAGTTTTGATGTTACTTATTTAATTTGTTTGAAAAGAGAGTTTTTAACTCTTAAATAAGTAAAATAACATAATTTTAAGTAAATAAAAATATAAGATTTGAAAAGAAAAAAAGAAAAGAGAACGGGTCGGGCCGACCCATCGAACCGAACTCAAAGCTCGAGTCTGACCCATGGGCCTAGTCGGACTGGACTTTTAAGCCCTACTAAAAACCTATGAACCGAAAAGAGTCTTGCGACTTGGCCCAAAATTGGGCCAAGCCCGCAGACCTGTTGGGCCAGCCCGGTCCATTGACAACCCTACTCTAAACTGATCTGTCCGCATGCAGCAGGTAGATCAAAGTGAGAGAAAATATTTTCACCACATGTTAACGAACTGAGAGACTAATTGCGCCAAATGGACCAAGCACATATAATTTCCACCATATCAGCCATGATTTATATGTCTTCATCAATGACTTTCCAGTGACCACCAAGCTCTTGTTTTAGTTCTACCGTTGATACTAGTTCTATGCCCATGCATTGCACGGAAAATTGTTAGATTTGAATTAATAAATTTTATAAGTAGTATATATGAAGGTAATATTTTTTATTATTTATGAAAATAAATTTTGAATAAAGACGTTTTTAGGAATGGAGAGACGTTTAATGGGAAAGAAAAGAGAGAAAATTTATATTAGCAAGTTTTTATTAGTTTAAGAAGGGTGAGAGTGATGTTGAGAGTTTTACGAAAGTTTAGATATATTTTGGGAAAATTTAATAGGAGAGAAGTTGGAGAGAGAAAGTAGGAAGATAATTATTTAATTTATTTAAATTATATGTATTTCTATTTTTAACGAGGAAGATATTATAGAGAGAATATAATTGTCCTGGTACAGTCACGTGACAGCACCAAAATTGAATTATATTATATTAATATAAATATTTTTTGGTTAGAATTATAGTTCCATACTTAAAGAAAAGAAAGATATTTCTTAAAAGATTTTTTTTATTATCTTTGGTTCCAAACAAAATTTTTATTCTCCTAATCTCTTTGTCTTTTAATGTTTTTTTTGTTAGAAACCAATTTATTACTTTGTTTTTTAAGAAATTTTTTATACTCTTACTCTGGATAAGATTTGAACATAGACTTTTTGGTGGTTGTCGAGCGCTTTGTTAGATCGTACTCTCTCCCCCCACAATCCTCGTCCAATCTCTCTCTCTCTCTCATGCACCGGAGCTTCTTGTCTACTCTCCTCCGCTCGCCTCTGGCGCCGCAGCTGCTCACCCACCCTCACTCCACGCTACCACCGTCGCCATCGCCATCACCGCCTCTTCCCTTCTTCTGTGCTCCCCCGCACGACCCATGGCGGCTCGAACCGGGGGCTTGCGTCTCTCTCGTCAAGTCCTGCGCCACCGTCCGTGCCCTAGACTCCGCCCACGCTGCCATGCTCCGCGCTCACCTCCTCCCCGGCAATCTCTTCCTCGCCACCGCCCTCGTCACCCAGTACACCGTCCTCCGTCGCACCGCCCCCGCCCTCGCCGTCTTCTCCGTCCACGCCCCTTTCCCGGACGCCTTCCTCTGGAACGCACTCATCCGAGGCCTCGCCGACAACGGGGAGCACGAGCGGGCCGTCGCGGCGTACCGCCGCTTGCGCTCCGAGACTGATGTCCTGCCCGACAAGTTCACGTACCCCGCCGTCCTGAAGGCCTGTGCCCACCTCCGCGACGTGGAGCTGGGCAGATACGTGCACCGGGATGCTATGGACCTGGGTTTGGATCGGGATGTCTTCGTGGGCAACTCACTCGTTGCCATGTATGGGAAATGTGGGAGCGTTGGACTCGCGCGGGAGGTGTTCGAAGGTATGGCCAAAAGGAACGTGGTCAGCTTCAGTGCCATGGTCGGGGCATACGCGCAGAATGGTTTCCCTGACGAGGCGCTTTCTCTGTTTCGCCAGATGCTCCAGAAGAAGAGCATTAGACCCAACAGGGCAACTTTCTTGAACGTGATGCCCTGCGTTCGGGCAAGTGACGAGGCTGATGAGTTGTACGGCCTTATCGAGGAGGAGGACCTCGCTTCGGACATGTGCATCCAGAACGCGGCAGTGGGGATGTACTCGAAATGTGGCAAAATTGATGTTGCTTGGAGGCTGTTCAATAGGATAGTTGAGAAAGATTTGGTGTCATGGAGTTCGATGATTGAGGCGTACGTGCAGGCCGAACTGCCTACGGAGGCTCTGGAGCTCTTCAAGCAGTTCAAGCAACGTGGGGCGTGCCCAGACTATGTGACGCTGCTTAGTGTCATCCGTGCTTGTTCAGGTTTGGCTTCGATCCGTCGAGCCCGATTCATCCATGGTGTCACTATTAGGAGTGTTCCTGACCCTAATGTAGTGTTGGAGACAGCTTTAGTTGATCTATATGTGAAATGTGGTAGTGTAGGACTTGCTCGTAGATTATTTGACCAAATGAAAGACAAAAACTTGATTTCGTGGAGCACAATGATCTCTGGCTATGGAATGCACGGGCGTGGGAGGGATGCGCTGGACCTCTTTGATGAAATGAAGAGGTCAATGAAACCAGACCACATTGCATATGTATCAGTGCTTTCAGCTTGCAGCCATGCCGGGCTAATCAATGAAGGCTGGCAGTGTTTCAACTCCATGACTAAGGAATCTGGCATCATTCCCAGAGCTGAACATTATGCTTGTATGGTTGATCTTATGGGACGAGCTGGGTGCTTGGAGGAAGCTCTAGAGTTCATTAAGCAAATGCCAATAGCTCCAGATGCTGGTGTGTGGGGATCAATGCTCGGTGCATGTAGAATCCATTCAAATGTGGCACTTGCAAAAGTGGCGGCCAAGTCACTTTTTGAGTTAGATTCAAAGAATTCTGGACGTTATGTATTGTTGTCAAATATATACACTTCTTCAGGCATGAGTGATGATGCAAACCATATTCGAGCACTGATGAAACAGAGAGGAATCAAGAAGACTGCTGGTCACACGATGATCGAAGTAAACAATCAGCTCTATAGGTTCTTGGTGGGGGATCAAACTAATCCACAGTCAAAGCTGATTTATACTGAATTAGAGAAGTTGATGAACAGGATCCGCGAAGAAGGGTATGAGCCAAATACAAATTTTGTGCTGCATGATGTGGAGGAAGAGACAAAAGAGCAACTGTTGTACGTGCATAGTGAGAAGCTGGCTATTGTCTTTGGACTCCTTAATTCAGCACCTGGGAGTGAGATTAGACTGCACAAGAATCTGAGGGTATGTGGGGACTGCCATACTGCCACTAAGTTCATCTCCAAGGTCACAAGAAGGAGATCCTGGTGAGGGATTCCCACAGGTTCCATCATTTCAAGCTTGGAGAATGTTCTTGTGGAGACTACTGGTGAGCGGTTCAGACGAGGGAGGAATTTTCACAAACAGTGATCCAAAAACAGCACAAAATCTGATGACTTTGGATTTACGAACTAGATGATTCTTTCTGTGTGATAATTTTCCATCACCTTGTTAAGTGTATACAACAACCCAATGGAGCTTTCTGCCAATGGGCATGGTGCTATGGAGGCAGCAGCAAAAACCTAACTTCAATTCCTAATATTCAAGGACTGATTTTTGGCTACATAGAGAGCAGATGGGCAAAAGTTCATGTTTTTAGGTATGTACTCACAGTCTATATACTTTATAACTTCTCTATCACTTGTAGGAAGGTTTGACATTGAAACCACAGCTATATTATTATTCCATGGCACATTCATGCTATTCTAACCATGTCAACCACCCTTTTTTTGACAAGCCACTATATTTTTCTCATTCTTGAATATTTCTAAGACCATCCAGTATTTATTTGTGTGATTTATGCAAGTTGTTCCTTGCATATTGGACATGATCAGTGCTGTATTGTGGCATTCTATTTTTTTGATGTTTTTTTTTACTTTCCTTCTCACATTTTCTTCTTTCAGGGTGATTTATGAGAGAAACTGTTACCTTGAATGCTAAGACACTCACCTGCATATTTGACGCTGAGGCAACCCTTGGCTCCCTCACTCCCCTCTCACCTTTAATCACCTAGCAGGAGAGGGACACCTGATGGGACAACGCATGAATTATTGAGTCACATTTTTTAAACTGGCCAGGAATTCCCAGCTTGTCTAGCTGAGAGAGGGCGTGGGTATGGTTACATTTCAATTTTACCTCTGCAGAATTTAACTTTTGCTACACTTGCTGACCCTTTCCAAAGCTTTCAACTGTGGTGGTTGATTGGACAGGTTTCCATGTTTTAACTTTCAAGGATGCCTTGTGCCGTGGTATCTCTTCTTTTTGTAGGGCTAAAGAAGAATTGAAGAAATTTGTGACGAAATTGTAGAAAGTTCAGTTGGTTTATAATGTGGTACCTGTAGCCACGTAGGGGAACTGTCTCAACCTGAGGCAAGGCATGAGAATTATGAATGGTGAGCAAGCTTCAATTTCAAAATGATATGTTTATAAAGGGTTAACATTCTGCAAAAGTCAATTGGTGTGTCATACGTATAACAGAAGTTCTCTGGTTTTGTTCCATCTTCATTATTGTTCACTTGGGTGTTAACCTGCTGCTCCTCTGAGTGGTGACAAATTATTTGCAGTAGATGGCAACATGATGTTTCTATATCGTATTTCCATTTTGTTCTATATGCAAGGATTCAAAAAGTATATTTCTCCACCATGTAGTTATTTTCTTTCTATTTGATTTTGCTTATATATCAAAGGTTGTATGAAACTTCTAGCCTTTGCTCATGTAATATAGTTACTGATTTTAGTTTTTTTTTTCTTTGTTTTCAGTTTGCAAAAAATGGTACATTTTTGCTGTAAAATGCATTTTCTTGTGTGTCATTGATGTTTTATAAGATTCTGCGTAGTTATGAGAGACGGATATCATCAAACTAATGGAGACATCATTTGACTACGACGTCTACAGGAGACACTTATTTCACAGTTGGACCTGCTTAGCATACACTTCGTGTGGGAGAACCGTAGTCAACTGTGCCATGGAGCAGTTGATGTTTATTCAACATTAAGGAAATATGTCTATTATGGGATTGAAATCATCAGCAGCATTTCGCAGTGTAGTTGTTGCTGGTAAACTTTTGTTTCATCAAGACTTCATACATTCATACATATCTAATGCCGAAATGATGTTGCTGCAGATGAGAATTCCATCTCTTCTTCTATATATGAGCCATGTTGGTAAGTCATCACGATGGACTCTTCTTTTGTTCTTCACACCCCCACCCCCAACATTCCACCTTTGCTTTGAGTCTGAGATATCAGTTGGTGTCATCCATCATAATTCATAGGATAGTAATACAATTAAGGAGGAATCTGGTTCCACTGCAGAGGTGGCTATCTTAGCTGTTGATCCGCCGCATCCCACATGGCCAAAAGTGCATTGTTAGTGAAAGGATAGGCTCTCATAGCCTTCAAAAGTGTTGCCAGTCCTACTGGGGCCTGACTGAGAGGATCCAACTGTGCTTAACTCTTTTACAGAATGGAGGGCCACCAAGTTTGGTGGATTAGGCAGGAGAGAGTTGTAGGGGTGTCAATGGACTGGATTAATTTGAAGCCCAATGGGTAGTCCACTCTAGACTCCATTTGAGTTAAAATATGATGGCCCAGGATCTCTTTTGAAGTTCATTTGTCAAACTCATCATTTGATGGGGTGAACTCGAGTTACTCATTGAGTTAAGAGACATCAATAACAACCATACCTATCAATAACCACCATACCTACACATGCATTAAAAACATGTTTAAATAAAGAAATCGGTTTCCACCACACCAACAGTTCCCTTAAATTAAAACATGCTTAATTAAAATAGTGAATCTATCTACATATTAGTTTGATGGCTGAAACGGGTCCAATGGCTACCATGAGTTTGTTTACTTTGATCCTTAATTTGAGTTGGACTTGGGTTGTGTATTTTAGTGTTAGGTAAATTGAGTTTAAATTGGACCAACTTAAGCCCACCCATTGACACCCCTAGAGAGTTGTGGTGTCCGAACAATGTAAACATTGAGGGGTTCATTTGGCTTAACCCTGCCAAATTTCATGGCAGAGGTGATCGAGTCCTACACATGACATAACGTGTGCATTCACCAGGAGAAGGATTTCAGAGCGGACCGTTGCTGCTTGGAGTGGGGTCGGTATGGATGTGACATGTATGAACTTCACTCACATATGTCTAAAGCAGATGGTAAACTTTTCTCTTTCAGCGATCTCTGATCATGGTGGTAGATAGCCCATGCCCATCCCATGCCTATGCATGCCCCACAAGGAAAGGAATGTGGGGCAGGAGACCGTGTCTAATCGGGAACTAAATGCAAAAAAGCAAAAAAGCTTGAGCTTGCAGTGCTGGGCAAGTTTTGAAAAAGGCTGGGTGTGTGAGTGAGGGTTCCCCAGAGGAGACCCCACAATTCAAAGGAACAAAGTATGCTCCTCTGGCTCATTCAAAAGCTCTCTATCTCCACGAAATCCTCCACTCCAACATGTTCATCGGGGTGATCCCTATATTTTAACGAGGGCCAGGCAAACACATACCCAATGTTTATAATAAATCAGCATTCCGGTCGATGAGATTTGCAACAGTGCACACTTCAATCTTCATCACGTAACAAAACAAGACCAGCTACATGTGTGTGTATATATGTGTGTGATCATGAAAGAAGGGGGGTGGGTGGGGGGGGGGAGAAGGAGACGGCCATATTATAGATGGTCAAAAACAAAAGGACGCATAATAGAAGACACACAGTACATAGCAGATATATAACAACCGGACCCATCTAAAAATGCTGGGTGATATCCATGATTATATATATATATATATAGTTCATAGCTTTTTCGTATTCACGAAAAGACGCGTTATTTTTTCCTTTTGATATCCGTATATATGTAATATTATTCTATCTATACTATATATTAGAAGTGACACTTTGAACTTTCGTCGGGTTCATATCTTAAGCCCGGTTCACCATTTTATTAGCCGGTTCATCATTTCTTAGTTGTATTTGTCCTTTAATTTTCTCAGCCAGCAAACAGAGATGTCCACTTTAAAACGCAAATAAATGCTCCATCAAAAAATAGAATCGTCCACTTTAAAAATCAGTACAAATTCTCAATGAGGAAACGGACCTCTTTAATATTCCCTGGAATAGTTCGAATCTACGAAACGGAAACGTACAATTTGAAATGCATTGTTAAACGATGGAAATGTAGTGTAAATTAAAAGCAGTGTTAAACAGCAATGGCAAAGAAACGTTCAATTAATTAAATTATCCTTCCCTTGTTAGACACAGAGAATTACAGAGCAGTCACTAGAGGGCTCGCTCTTGCCGTTTAATTCTATCGAAAAATTGCAGAGCACGAGAAGAATGGCAGAGGATAGAGGATCGCTGAAACTGCAGAGCACAGGAAAAATTGTTCACTCAATGGTTCTAAGGTATTCCATTTTAACATCGGATTAGTCTTCCTTATTTAGTTAGGTTCGTTTCCTAAAATTTAATCTAACCAAAAAGTTGCAGATCACGGAAAGAATTACAGAGCACAAGAGATCATTAGAACTACAAAGCACAGGAAATATTGTTCACTCAGTGGTTCTAAGGTAATCCATTTTAACATTAGATTAGGCTTCCCTTATTTAGTTAGGTTCGCTTTCTTGAAGTTTAATCTAACACAAAATTGCAGAGCATAGGGAGTACAAGGAGACTTGCGGAGCACTGGAAGAATTGCAGAGCATAAGGAATCACTAGAACTGTAGAGCACAAGAAATATTATTCACTTATTCTAAGGGAATCCGTATAACCTCTACATATTTCCATTTTCATTATTTATGTTAGCACAAGAATGAAAAATAGATGAGAGGAAGAACAGATTGGCAATACATAGAACAACCTTCCTCCCCGCCACCCCAATCTTAGTGTCCATACTCTGGCGCCATACCTGTTGGATGCACGTAGAAGTGCAGATCACCGGATCAGGAGTCCTTCTCTTTACCTCTGTAGGGACATCAATCTGACATTTCCTAGCTTCGTAGTAAAGTTAGAAGTAGAGGATGCCGAGATGAACTCCTAAGCATGAAGACTGCCGCCTCTTTTCTCCCCTACCACGATTGTCTACTACTGCTACCATTGTGGCATCTCGATTTGGGTTTTAAAAGCCTTTACGGTGCCACCACTACAAAATTTGTGTGGGGTTTTACAGCCACCCTGCAACACCCACGAAGATGACGTCGATAACGGACCTAGGCGCCGTTGGGTACTCAGCTACGGTGCGATTACCTGGAAGCCTTCCAGCCATTTGCTCTTCCCACCACCTGAGTCGCCTTACCCCTTCGCCTCCAAGAAATCGTGTCGCAGCGATCGCTCCACCGCCTCCTCAATCCTCAGCAACCACATCGATCTCTCTTGGCTCAACCTCCTCGACGATCCCCATCACGGCATCGCAGCAGCAGTAGAGGTTTTAGGAAGAGGTCATTAGCAGCTGGCTAGCCACGAAGCGTCGACGGTGGCAATTGGCATGGCGGATCTGCTCCATCTCTGGTTGGAGTAGTGAGATGAGCTGGTGTGGGCACCCCAAAATTTTAACGGGCCCATTTCCATGGATGGCCCAACTCTGAAATCCCCACAAATCAAATCAGAAAATACATGTAAATGACCCACCTATTAAAACCCAAAGCCACTAGTGAAAGGCCCATGCTACCTCATGCAAAGGGGTAAGCATAAGAAAATGCTACACCTCCCAAAAAGTGCTGCCCAAAATGGAAAAAGTAAAAGATGTGTAAGAGGGTGGAAGGGCCTACTTTTGGTGGGTTTCTAGAACCTTTTGGAAGAGAGCAAAAGGCTCTCTCTTGGGGCTCTTGCGGGGGCATGAAGGGAAGGAGAAGAGGCTTTGGAAAAAGGGGGGAAGGCTTGTGTGTGTCCAAAAAAAAAGAGGGGAGTTCTTCTCATCCAAGCAAGAAGGCATCCCGTGAGGAGTCTCCAAGGGGAAGGAGCTTTGAAGAGTCCAAGAGGCAAAGGTGAAGAGAGAAGAGAGAGGACCCCCATGTGTGGTCACATCATGTAAAGAGAGAAGAGAGAAGAGAAGGAGGAGGTGGCGATTTGGCTCCTCTCCTCCCTCCATTTTCCTTTGGTCATTCTTGTACCTCTCCCCATTCTAGCTAAGAGATGTTTTGTCCATTGTGTTTTCCCTTCTTCCTCTTGCATTTAATGTTCTTGCTTCCCTCTTACCATGTGTGTGTGAGTTTTAAATTCTTCTTTTTTTTTGTGCTACAAAGGGTTACGGGATGGTGAGGAACCACCTTTTACATGGTGGGTCTTTCTCATCCAAAAGACACACAAATGACCCTCTTGCCTCCCCATGCCTCAATAAATGAGGTTTTAGGAGAGATAGAGATTAATGGGCTTATGTATGCCCTTTGTACATGACATCAAATTCCTGTTTTGCTCCCCTTGCATGAGAATTTTTGGACTGTTTTAGGCCTTTGAACAGTCCCCTTGCTTGGCTTGGGCCACCCCTCCTTGGAGCCTACTTAGGTCCATGGTTGTCTTCAAGAGAGGGCCATTTCCCCAATATTTGGGCCTTCTTGGTGAGGATTTTCTCACTATTTTAGCCCCCTAAAGGGTCAGATTTTGCGATAAACAGCCCCTTTTTTTATGCATTCCGCCCTTGGGATATACCCCCCTTGCTAGCCAAAGGTTGAACAATTAATGTTCATGCCCTTCGCTTAACCCTATGTAAAAAGCCCATTAAACCTCCTGTTTTAAGCCTTCTAAAGGTGCAGGTTTTCACTGCTAAACAGCCCCAATGTGCATGTTTTCTACCTTGGGAGCATGCCCCTTTGCTAGCAAATGAGTAGGGCAATTAAGCCCATGCTCAAAGCTAGGCTTTGCATGCAAAAGACCCATTAAACCCTCTGTTTTAGCCTCTAAAAGTGCAGGTTTCTACTGTTAAAAATCGCCCCAATGTGTGCATATTTCTTAGAAATGCCTCATGTGCTAGCAAATGGGTTGGACAATCAATGTCCATGCCAAAGCTTAGCATCTTGTGCAAGAGGCCCATTAGATCCTGTTTTGGCCTCCTTAAAACTCAGATTTTCATGGTTCTAAGTGGCCATTAAGAGGTTTTGTGCTTAAGGGGATACCCATTTGCAAGCCAAGGGTTGAGCACCCAATGTCATGCCCCCATACTTAGCACCCATAATGGACAGCCCAATAAGGCTATCATTGGGCCTAGAACTGTCCCTCACATGGGCGAGACCAACTCCAAAATGTGGCTCTTTGCCCACAAAAGAAGGGTTTCAGTGATCAACCCTGTGGGTGGCCTTCTGATTCGGCAGCCTTGAACAGGCCTGCCGAATCGGCAGCCAGCCACCACCCTTGGCCGGGCCATGGAAGTCAAACCGTGCTTCACGTGGTTCGGGCCAAAGAAGGGACAATGGACCGATGAGAAGCCCATTTAACACTGGGTAGACAATATGATGTCTATGCCCGGGCATATGGGCCCACACATGTCCGCTTACCGATCGGTATTTGTGTGGTTATGGTGATACCCACCCCGCCAAGGGCTTACCTTGGGGGTCGGTGCCATGTGCCATTAGGGTCATGTCGTTATTTGACATGTACCCTCTCTTTTGGTACTGCCTCCATTTCGGTGGGCGTGTACCGTGCTCTCCCCCTATCAACCAAAATAAGGGGAGATGCTGCCGGATTTTCGCCATGAAGGTCGAATCGGCAAGGGTCTTTTTCCTCTTAAAAGAAACCCCCGAGTCCAGTGGAGTGGCGCCAATCGCGAATAGAATCACGTTACACCCCTTTAAAAGAATAAGAGAGCCAATTAAAAGAATGTTTATCATGAGGGCAAAAAATGGGCAAATCAAATGATTTTTACGCTGCACATGTTTTAAAGAACAAAGAGCTTAAACAAAGAGATCTTTTCATGATAAAAGTAAAAAAAATAAGCAAATAGGCCAACCCTCTTTTACATGTCTCAAATGAAATAAGAGGACAAGTGAAAACCCATTTTTTTTGACACAAAAGGAGCAAATGGCTCATTCTTGCCACTTGCATGTTTTTTAAAAGAACTAAAGAACCTTTTCATGGCAAAAAGAAAACAAAAGATCCAATTGACCATTTTCAAGTAACAAATGACAAAAGGCCGTCTCATGTTTTATAAAAGAACAAACTGTCAAATTGAACGTTTCCAAACAAATAAAAGACTCTCTCACGTTTTCAAAAGAAAACAAAAGACTCGAATGAGAACCCGTTTTGTAATAAAAGAGCAAAAGTTTTCAAAAGAGCAAGAGATTGATTTGAGAATGCTTTTTCATGTCAATGAAAAGAATCAATGGGCAAATGGGTAAAAAGACTCAATCACATCTAATTAAAAGACCCGGCAACCTCGAATAGGCATCGTATGTCTGTTATCATTCCGGACTAGTTTTGAGTTGCACTTTTCATCGGATGTCTCCGTACGGGCCACAAGGCTTTTTAAATTTCTGGCGATTAATCAAGGGTTTTCCCTCTCAGAGGGATGTAATTAACGTCGTTGCGTTTAGGCAACGGCGGGATTTTGGTCCAGGACCCGACACTCACTTTCGTTTGACGAAGTCAAACGGCGCGCACAATAGACTTAAGCCCTCCAACTCTCGGAGGCAAACCAATTGTTGTCATCTACGGTGACTGGCACGCCGGCGCTGCGCGAATTGTGGATTCATCTCACGTCACTCTTGCTCCTGTAACATCGACGGGACTTGGATTCGCAATATGTGTGCATCCATGAGAAACATGAGAAAACATGATAAAATAGATTTTTAAAAGATTTAAAATTTTTTCCATTTCACAGCTGGCCACGTTTGCGTGGGGAAGGCGAGAGGGACGTTGAGGAGGGGGCTCATGCTGGTAGGAAAGCAGCGGGAGGTGTAGGAAGATTGGGAGATTAAAGGTAGGAACACGGTGGGGTATGAGGAGGTTTGAGAAATAGTTAATGAGGTGTTGTAGATGTTGCCTAATCAGGTGATGCAGTGGCTACCGAAGGTGCGAGATCTTAGATGGGAAGAGGCGTTGCTGGCTGCGAGAGTGAGGGCGCCGATGAGGTTTCTGCCATGGCTGCTCTGGGATATCTGAGGAGGCGATGCTTGGGGAACTGGGTTTGATTTTAGGGCATGAAAAGAGGGGAGATGAGGAATAACCTTCTTATATGGGGTGCGAGTCCAAGGTCATCAGGACCCTAATAAGGGTTGGACACACGATCAGAGGGTGAATAATTTTTATATTATTTGATCTAGCGTTTCTTTAGTCCTCCTGTTTTTATCTATTTCTTTAGTCCCTCTAACATTTTGTACCATCATAATTGATGGTAGGCTAAGGTAAAGTCTGCTGCAATTTTTTTTTCTTGTTTGTTTTCCTTTTCTCACTGTTCATCATATTATATCTGTTTACTAGCAAATGTAGCCTATAAACATCCATTTTCATGACAAAACTAGCTTTATGTGGCAGAACTAACATGTAAAACGCATTAGGCAATGTTTACCTTAATTATTCAATCAAATGTGTTAAAAGAAATAATTGCATCATTTGGAAGCACAAGTTTCATTAGACGTAGTTCTATCACTTCCACATGACAAATACAACAGAATCATGCTTTGAGGCCCTAATAATCAACAAACAAAGTTTAGAATTAGCTGACAATCAGTGCATCAGTTATGGGATGGTTGCCTCCGGGACAAGGTGCTTCAACAAGGCCCCAGTTAGTCCATGATGAATAATACAAGAAATTGGATGAGACAACACAACTGAGGGTGATGAATCTACTGTTCTTGGTACATTATAAGCATGTAGGTCATGCCAAGTGAACTCAGTAAGTACATGAGATCTTTTTGAAAAAAAGGATATTACCAGTAAGTACAGGAGACATTGCAGAATTTCATATAAAATGTACTTACCAGTCTTTCAGTAGTAGAAATGAGATTTGAAAAGCTATGCTTAGTAGAAAGACAATTACATACCAAAAATAAATATAAAAATCAAAACAGATGGATACAACCAATCATAGACTCCCATTAAAGAATGTATCACCAACAAAAGATCTACGTTAATAAGAAGATAAAAGCGTTGATCTTTCTTGCAGCACTAGAGGGCCGGTGAAAAATAAGATAAAATTACAAATGCAAAACAACCAAACTTACCTATGACATACAAACACCAACAACTGGTGATATTAGAGCTTAAAAGTGCCAGCAAGATGGCAAACAAATGATAATAAGAGTGAAAAAGGGTGATCTAAAGAACTTTGTCCTCCTTGAATTGATATCTGAGTATGTGAATCTCCTTAGGTAGAAGAGGGGTATACTAAGATTCATGATAAGAAAGATGATATTGACATTAGCTTGGGAGATGTCACCTGATTGTTGGTTGCACAACAAATCTATTTCAATAATCTCCATATCCAACAGAGAACCCCTGTCACCACTTTTTTTTTTTTTGGTAGCTTAGAGGCCAACTCAGTTGGCCGCAGAAGAAAACAGAGACCACAAATAAAATACAAAGTCCTACATGGCTAGAAAAAGAAAAGAGATGAGGAAGACTTTGGCTAGAGTGGCTTCCAAGAGATTGGCTAGAGTGGCTTCCAAGAGACTCCTACAGTATGGATTGATTCTCGATAGTAGGTCTTGTAGAGGTCCTGAGGCAAGGCATAAATTTAATCATCCAAAAATTTAGTTTTTCCCGCTTCTGTATAGCTAGCTAATCTGCCGTTGTGTTGTTAGATCTCTTAACATGTGTTATCTTTATGTGCTCCCAGATGCTTAAAAGATCATTTAACTAGCTTGTTGACTAAGGCTCTAATTTCTTTTGGGGTTGTTAATGGATTTTGAATAACGTCTATAACCTGTTGATTATCACATTCAAGCCACAGTTCTTGTGTTTCAGGTTGCCTTATTCAAGTTGCTGCTTGGACACACTTTCATGCTGTCGTTACTTCTACTTTTAGGATTGATTGTTTTCCCATATAAAGTGCGATTGCATAGAAACAAAATATTGATACAAATCTAATTTGTACCCGGCCTTGCTTCATTGAAATCTCCTACCTGACGTTGGATGTTCTCACTTCAAACAACTTTTTTTTTTGCTCTTCCTTCAAATTGGACTGATGAAATTGCCTAATCATTCACTAAAAAGATATCATAGAGCTCTTCTTCTTGATACTCATATTTTAGTTGTCTATTCACATTTATTTATGTTTTCTGGCAAAGTTTGCTACTAATATGATCATAATATATTCTATTTTCAAAAATACAAACATGCATATTTCAATACATGGTGGTCCTTAAATTTCAATATATCTAAAAATTTTCAAGCATGATGGTATATATTATATATATATATATATAATTTGCCACGATGTGCATAATTTAATAAATCATGATCAGAATATAGGAATTTTACAAAAAATATGGATTTGAAAGAATTGAGGGTTTTAAATAAATTAGATAGAGTAATAGTAATAATTAATAATAAAATGATAATTAATGTTGACAGAATGTCCCCTTAATTAAGGGATTAAGGGACAACTTTGACGAAGCATCTTTATAATTAAGAATTAAGAAACAATTTAACAAAGTATCCTGTAATCATGAATTTAAAATCAACTTTGAAAAAATCTCCATATAATTAATGGCATATTGTAAATAAAAGAATAATAACACGAAATTGAAATATAATCTTGACAACATAATCCACTTTTATTAAAGATCAGTTAGAGCAAGAAGGAAAATATAGGTACTTAATAGTAATTCAGAATTAAATTTAGCATAATTAAATTATTGATCGATTCTCACTTTCCTATTACTTTTCTAGC
Organism: Colocasia esculenta; assembly: GCA_014218235.1. NCBI lineage: Eukaryota > Viridiplantae > Streptophyta > Magnoliopsida > Alismatales > Araceae > Colocasia > Colocasia esculenta. Next base: position 560,738 of record CM024755.1, on the reverse strand, counting down.
TATTTCATTAAGATGTGAAAAGGAATATTTGAATACATTTTTAAGGGTAAATTCTAAATTACTAATTAACACGTTTATCAGTATTTCTAACTTTCATAATTGCTTAAACTTGGTTTAAATTCAATTTGTATCTTTCTTACTTTCTAAAAATTTGTTTATCATGCCAAATACATTTTATAAAATAGTAAATTCAGCTTATAATATCTAACATATAATTGATCTATTTTTGTTTGAAAAATTATATTTCTTTATTTATTTTAAAATATAAAAATATCTTTATTTCTTTAATTTTTAAAATTATTTCAAAATTATATTACACTCATAAATCCATGACACGCGCGTAGCGCGTTTCTTTGACTAGTTATGCATATCGGTGGGTTTTCTCTTGGTCCATGCACGAAGAAATAATTCACATATATGATCAGTCCCTCTGGCGAGCATCTCCTGGTACTCCAGCAACCCAATGCGGCTCTGCGATCTGAGCTGCTCGTAGAATCTCCTGATGAACTCCTCTGCCTCGTCGTCCACCTGGCTGCCCGGCCCTTCTTCGCTCTCCTCCTCCGACGAGTAGTTCGAGATCCTGACGGAGAACGGCGCCGGCGATGGCAGTGGGCTGAGCTTCTCGCCCGGCGCAAGATCATAGGACAGGTAAGAACACTGAGGCGAGTACTCGATCCTGGGGGTGGCGGCGGTGACCGGCCCAGGCGTCGAGGACTCGTCGGGCTCGTCTTCGGCGCCGGTGCTGATGCATGGGAAGTAGTTGTTAAGCCTGCGCTTGGAGGCGTTGCCGATGTGGGAAAAAACGGGGATGGGGCTGTTGCTGCAGGAGAACTCGTACTCCTGCAGGCCGAGGCCGAACCCACGCGGCGGCGCAGCACTCCTAGATGGGTGGTGGTGGTGGAAGGCGAGGTTCTTTCCCAGAGACTTGCCGAGGAGCTTCCCTTTCTTCATCATGAGGTTGAGGTCCATGATGAGCCTGCGCTTGGAGATGAGGCCCTTCCTCATCATGAAGAAGGCCACCCTTAGGTAGTTCCATAGCTTCTTCCCAACGGCCGGCGAATGTAGCTCCATTGCTGACTTCGGGACTATCTGTAGATTAAGATACAAGGTCGAACTTTGCAGGGTCGATGGAAATATTAGACACAGACACACGCAGAGAAATTACACGGATAGAGATAGAGAAAGCTTTGCCTCTGCGAGAGGTTGGCCAACCTCGCAGGTCAGAAAGAGAAGCCCCTGATGAGGGGGGGATGAGGGAGGTGGAAGGGGGTCCTTATTATAGTGGGGGAAGGGAGGCCATGATGATCAGAGAGAGAGAGAGAGAGAGAGAGAGAGAGAGAGAGATAGAGAGAGAGAGAGAGAGAGAGGGGTTGGTGGAGGAGCGGGTCGGCAGGGAAGGGACCATGATCAACCACGGCGCCTCTCTTCTTTTGAAAAGTCCCCAACAACTGCTACCCCGCGTCTTGGCTAAGAAAGATCTAAATGGAAGAGAGAGAGAGAGAGAGAGAGAGAGAGAGAGAGAGAGAGAGAGCATGGTTGCTGGGACTTAATATTTTACACCATTGCTAATTCTTTAATATGGTTGTATATTTATTTACAACAAAAGCTGAAGTTTAAGCCAAGTCTGAAACTTGGACTATGGTTACCTTCAGCACAGCTAACAGTGGTTTAGACCCTTCGAGGTTACATAGAATTAGGGTTCGGAGGCAAGGTTTGAATGGTTGGAGCACCTACTAATTAAAAAACAGTTGGATGGTTGGGATGATGAAACTCACATTTTTTATTTTTCTTTCTTCTATCCTTCTTATAGTGTTGTTATGGACGTAATATAGAATTATTTGTGGGACATCGAGGTTGGCTAGCTTGCTGCAGTCTAGCCTTCTATAAGCCCCGGAAATATGGTCGAAGGAGAGAAGACCATCATGTTTTGTCATAATTAGAGGAAGATTCCACGTACTGTGTTATATATACTGATCAGTAAAATAAATAAATAGAAAGCGGGGATATATGTTTGAATCATCATGCATCTCTATGTCATAAGAGGAAGATTCCATGTGCTCTGTGTTATATATCATAACAAAAGGAAATTAATTAGAAGTACAATCATGATGATACGAAAAGTGGGGGAGATTAAGGGTGCCCTCTCTGCCAAGGCTTATCCTTAATAGCTTTTGCTCTCGTGAAGCAAGGCATAATATGAGAATCCCTCTCCTTACTTCTGCCCAATTTACTCGCCCGCATAAGACCCAAATATTAATATAGAGAAAATGTTTAAAAGACAGGTATTCATCTTGTAGGTGTGACAAGTTATTCTCATAATATTATTTTGAATTAAGTGGAAGGAAAGGAACATTGGATCATCGATCCTTGATTCATGTACAAATAATTCATCTTTTGCATGCCCGTTTCTTCTTATTTGTCATTATTACTCCGGGAGTACGTGATGATCGAGTTAGAAATTTTCATCACTTCCGATGTGTCAAGGAGATGCAATCGACTTTTTTCTATGTTTTGTTGTCTTTGTTTCTTTTGAGGAAGAGGAGAGCTTGTGTGCTAGCTAGTATGCCTTGTGGACCTTGCGATGAATGCACCTGTACGTGCTGATAGATGCAGGCACATATATGCATGATTTCTGGGACTGAATTCTTTACCATGAATATTCTTATCCCCTGAGGGATCTAGGAGTCTTGGATGGTCTGATCTCTCGTTTAGGCTTTGAAACCCCTTTTATACTTAATATATACCTCCAGCATTGTCGATCGGCGACGTAGTAATTAGACTATCTCCCAATCATTTCAGTGGCAAGATCAAAACCTCTGGATTTGTACTTGGTAAGTTTTTTGTCCACGACGGTTAAATCACTAACAAATGCCCTCAGGACTTGTCAAAATCATCAGCATTCTACGCACGTAACTCAAGCCTGAAGAGTACTTGTTTACTACTGGAAGGGGGGAAGGAAGGGAGCAGAGGGGATACGTGGGGGGGGGGGGGGCAGAGGGGAAGAAGACAAGGGGATAAACGACGAGGGAGGAAGAAGGAAGAGGCCGGGGCTGCCGAAATTAACTGATCGATCGGAAAGGAGGCAAGGCATGCAGAGAGAAAATGACTGGTTTGGCAAGTGGGAAAGCAGGAGGTGGCAGTGAGGAAAAGTGAAGGCTGAGGAGAGGAAGCAAGGCAAGCCTGGGAGTGGGGAGGGCATGGCGGTAGGCAGAGGATGCGCACAAGAGAGACGTGTCCTGGTGGTTAATATTACAACAAGCATATCTTTAATATAAATAGTGGGAAGCCATGCATAAACTGATCATCCCCCTTAATTCGGACACTCGTATCTTTCTGCATGTGGAACGGATTCCCAACAATCTCTGGTGCACAAACAGTGAGATCGACCTCTCGCCAAAGTTACGAGTGGGCGCGTAATCAGACGCACCAGACGTTAAAAATAAACATGGCCCTTCGCCTGCAAAGATGTAACGGCTATACTAGTGATCACCTATAGCTAGCTAATAGACATGGTGCAAAGTGGAGCTAGCTCTCTAAAATCTCTCCACTTGTTCTTTCACGGGTGGGTCGTATGCATGCCGGAAATGATGGCAGAGGAAATGGTCTTTTGGCTTCGTGGGTGAAGATTTAAGGCATTCTTTATAAATTGTTTCTCTAAAGACCAGCCTTTAAGGAAGCACCATTCCACACGTATCCGGTCTCTCTCTCTCGTCAATTGCCATGGGATTCTTTCTTTCTCTCCCTCTCCTCGCCCACTTTTCCTCTCTCCGAGACTCCGTCCGCAGCAGGTTTTGTGCGGACGTTGCGGTGGTCTCATTTGTTCTGCACACATGCATGTTAGAGGCTCATCAGAGGGGAGTATGGGGTGAGTCCCCTACATTACTCCATTGTGGTTATCATCCCGATTATGGGAAGTAAACGTACGCCATCGATGTTTCGTTCAACTATATATACGGGAGCTCGCGCGTAGCTTTTCCCTTTTTTTTTTTTTTTCAGAGATGATATTGCTTCTGCAGCTAGATCTACAAAGCTAGCTTTTTGTGGCGAAATTCTTGGCTTTGGTGATGCTATCCGCGAACCAGGAGTACTGTGCTTAAGGGCTAAGGAAGCGACAGGCTTTCACAAAATAGAGGCATAGACAAACATGTAACGCCATCGATCTCTCCCGGTACTTGCCCCGCCGCACCTTCGTCGCGATTCGCCATCCAACGGATCGCGGGCGGAGGGCGCACGGAACAAGTGCGTGCGCAATTTCAAAAATTTTTTTTTTGCCGCTGTTGAATCGGCACCCTCGTACTGTAGCATCTCTCTCTCTCTCTCTCTCTCTCTATATATATAGATATATTGATCTCATCTATTAAGAGTGTGTGCGCGTGTGACAGTGAGAGAGAGAGAGAGAGAGAGCAACAGATGTCTCAACTACATACATGCACGCCACACAGCTATGAGACTCCGAGAAGGTTTATGAGGTTCTCAGGGTCTTGTGTGCACCATGGAGTAGCTTTCTGTCTCTGTACCTTTTCGTTTCTTTCTCTTGTTTAGTAGAAAGTGGGAAGCCCCCGGTCATCGTCATTGGTACTCCCGCAGTGAAACGTGTTTCTGCTGCTGACTAGAAACGCCTCTACTTCGGAGCTAAGGAAACTCCATCAATGAACACGAAATCTCCCTCTCTCTCTCTCTCTCTCGTTCGTGTGCATTCGTTCATGAACTCGTATGAATTTGCATGTGCATCATGTGCTGTGCATATCCTTGCACGCAGGCTAAATTTCAAGGGTCATGTTAAGGACATGGGCTTGTGTTGCGTCCCGAAGATTAAAACTTCTGGAAGCAATTAGTTTTTATGTTCTCTCCTCACCTTCAATGAAATTATGAGGTAATTAATGGATCTTCACGGTTCTAGCTAGTCACGTAAACAGGGCAAAACATGTATATATCTTGCGTGGAAGACGTATAAATATATCTGCACTCTGTATCGATTTGGCTCCATAAAATCCCTTAGTCTTTAATCCAATATGCACTAGATACAGGAAGCGGCTCAAACACCATTAATGCACATTATGTTTTTTTAGGACTATTACATGCATACAGATTGGTCCCTCTTAAGAAGGTGATATTAGCTGGAGTTAGGTGGAAGGTCTCAATCCCCCACTCCGGCCTTCTGTATAATATGGCCCATAATTTGATGGTTGTTTCAGACAAGACTATTGCAAAGTCCGAAGCCCCCTTCCTAGCTAGCTAGTGGTTGACAGGGTTTAAGAGGGCCACCACAGTTTGACAAATTGATCAACAACCTGCTTACTTATATTGGAGATCTAGTTTTTGCCTATTGAAGTTCCCGTGTTCATATCACAGCTGCCGAGGGGCTTCTCTTGACCATAAATGCTTTACGCTGGATGTGGCTGGTTTCCTTCACTTGAGATTAATTAGTTTGAGACCTATTAATTGGTGGGCAAGGTTTTATGCAAGAAAAATTGTGACGTTTGACCTTGTGCAGGAAGATTTGAGTTTGTAGAATAGAGAAGACGGTTCACATGCATATTGTGTATAACATGCATCTTGGGTTCTTAATTATTCTTGTGTGACGCAAGAAGAAAGGTGCATTCCAGCTATTGATTGAAGAGTTTTTTTTTCATATATATATATACACACACACACATCCCTATTACAAGATTAATTGAATGAGAATCTTTTTAGATTTAGATTTGGATTTATACTTCTCTTATAGATACAAATTTCTTCAAAAACTTTATCATAACTTATAATCTACCGTGACAAAAGTTAAGAATACATTTAGAATATTCTGTTATATATATATCTTTGTTAAAAAATGAAGAAATATTTGAAGCATATTCTTGACTTCTAGACAGAAGGTTACTATATATAAGATTTTTTTAGGATATTTTATATCCATAACAAAAATATACATGTAAATATAAATCTAAGAAGGAATATTCTCACAAAATTAATCTTTTATATATATATATATATATATTATATATATATGAAAAAAAATCTTTGATTAGATGCCTCAACATATAGAGAGACACATGAAAATGATAAGGGGCACACTTGCTTCTTATCCTTAAGTGGAATTACCCTAAGAAGTGTCTTGGATCATAAATGTGCGGTCGATCTAGTATCTGCAGTTCACCAGACCTCTCTCTTTTCATTTCAAATTTTTTTTCTTAATTTTCTTGCTATTCTTCTATTATTTCTGAGAAAAAAGGGGCATTGAATATTAATATTATGCCAACTCAGATTTTTGTCCTCTGGCCTCCTCCTATTTTCTGAGAAAATGACATGGAATATTATCTTATCAACTCTTTTTTATCGTCCTCTTATTTTCCAGAAAGGGACATGCATTGAATACTATTGTTTACTGTGGGTTGCTGGATATGTGCATGAGGACAAGTGCTCATCATTCGTTCACCCATATATATGAGATCGACAAAAGTTAATGTACTTGAATTTTATATTTTATATTTATATCTCTTTCTTCTTATTGGATAAATATATTGTGTCTTTTTTTATTGACTAATATAAAAAATATAAATATAAAATGTAAATTCAAATACACTAAACTTTTCTCATATGAGATAAGGACCTACGCACTCCACCGGTAGTCGATTGGAAAGAGAATCCTCTCAAAGAACTCAATCACTGTGACAGGGGTTTTTTTTGTGAAAAATCCCTCCACACCCCCACTCCCACCCCACCTTTCACCTTGCTAGTGTGGACTCTCACACTAATTGAGTAGTCAGTGTACTAAGAGGATCCCCTCTCGCCGATTTGTGGCTGATTTCTTGGGACAAATGCAAACAATATATCACATCCTCCGAATTGAGTGTCAATCTCAACCAAGTTTCTTATTATAAATTTCTAAAGAATAGTGTTCAACTTTCTCTAGGGTGATGTCCATGAATGCTAAGACACTTATCTTTCAACCCACATAGAACTCTGTCAAACAGCAGACAAGCATCGTATATATACAAAATATCACATCAAATATTCATATAGTTATGGCTAGATTGGGGAAAGAGAAATATTTATTACTCAAATAGTAGAGTAAAAATGTCTTAATTAGAACTATCATACCCAATGTTATTGGACTACTTGTGCCGCGTAGGAACTCTACCACCTTTTTTTTTTCAATCTTATGCACATATAAAGAAGCTAAAGAAGTTAAATTTATCCCATTTAATTGACTATTTGTCATCCATAGTATTAAATGTAATAAATAACTAATTAAAGAGGATAATAATTTTTTACATGTTGAAATTATTTGCCACATGACAAATAGCAAGTTAAAAATTACAAATAATTTTATGAAAAAATATAAAATATTAAATACTCATGTTAAGATAACGTAAGAGTATTTAAAAAATTATAAATATTTCTATTGAATGGAGTCCGCACAGATAGTAGCTACGCATACCATTGTGCAATTAACTTACATATCTCTTGAGACAATATGACCATCATCCATTGGAGTACCGTTGCTAAAGAAGCTAAAGAAACACCACCCAGAATGTAAACTATTGCTCTATTATCAAAGTTAACCAATCTGCTGAGGGGAATTGTCACCACCAGCCCACAGCAAAAGTGCAGCCCACAGGAGACGTCAATTGGAACTATCTTGGAAGGTATTAACCCCCTTTCCACTTGCACACAATTAACTAGTGCTCTCTGTAATGGTCAGATGATTTCCCCCTTTTTCTAATTTGCAGTCCTTTTGCTTCCTTTTTGTGGTCTTAAGAACACTTTGATGCTGGTTCAATTCACCAATGGCGGGCTAGCTTGACCTCCCACCACATTGCCCACGCTCAAACGCACCCAACAGTAGAACACTAACGTCGTTGTCATGTATATATAGTCTGTTCCAAGTTCAAATTAAAGGGGGAAAGGAAAAAGGGATACATCGATGCCCCAGATACCACATATATAGCCAATTCAAATCGAAGGTGTGTGTGAGCTAGAGGACGTGCTGATCATCTGCGCTCTTTTGGTCTCTCTTTTCTAGAAAAAAGCTCCCATCATGTCCAAGTGGATGAGTCGATGGTGATTACTCAAGTGGTAGCATTCTTTCCCCTTTAATTATTTCCTCCCTCCCTTTTCCTCCTTTTCTCCGTTCTGTGAGAGTTGTGCTTCTTCCTTTCACAGGATATGCTTGCGTACGTGCTGCATGTGGGGGGATACTAAACAGGCGTCTTAGACATGGTGATTGATGAGGGATGCAAGAGATTGATGCACAGCTAGCTGCATGATGACCAGATTATTATTATTATTTTTTAACCATGAAAGCGGGATCCTTCATTTACACAAGAGTGAAGGTACAACGGAGTACAACAGATTAAGTCAGTGTTCCATGCCCAGACCAAACCGTCAAAATAGGCAGATCATGGCAGAAGACATAAGAGAAACAAGGACTCGAGGTCCATACATCTAGGGTAACCCGAATCTACAAGGAAATCTTCCGTCGCACATAGCGTCAACATCAAACGCCGATCACTGCAAGCGACATCACAACGGGAAGAACACGTCCTTTTGGAACCATCTAAAGTCGAGGGTGAGCTCGACGGCAGGTGAAGGAAAACTCCAATTGAAGCCATATATGAAAATGGGAAAACCCATCACAAGCCCCACGATGGCCGCCGGCAACATGATCAGCTGGAGTAGGCTGGAGCATACCATGGACGGCCGCCTCATCGGACCACCACGAATGCGAACTACACCAGATGAGAACAAAAAAGACATAAACACAAAGACGGGTACACAGAGAATGACCAGATGTAGTTTGACAGGCAGCATTACATCTATTATCTGTAGGCAAATGAGTTGAACCTGGATTGGATGATGAGGTAGTATGCATGCAACTCACTCAAGTTGTAACGACCCAAGAATCTGATATCTGGAGCCCTCCAAGTACTCAACCCTTGGGCCGCTACCCACGGGTCCGTAGACCCGGATGGTTAGAAAAGACCTGGAGAAATAAGCAAAGAAGACAAACTACTGTGACCCTGAAGTAAACAGTACGAGTCCACACGTCAGTACATGCTATCTGCTTGTCTCAAGTACAAGTACAGTAACAAAAGGGAACACAAACCCTTAAGGGGCATACCCCGAGGGTGAATGCTACTCAAAATGGGGAGATAGCTGCTGAACGCGACGTCCCGGAGCTAACCCTCCGTCCAGGTGATGTCCTGCTAGTGTTGCGAACTCTCACCTATGAAGGGGGAAAAGGGTGAGCTTCGCGAACGAAGCCCAGTAGGGAACCCAACCCTCACCAGTTCGAACAGTGGAAACAAAAGAAGTAGTGCAACTAAGCTAGGCAGGAAAACAATAGTACTAAAACAACTAAGCTAACCCCACAAGCAGAAAGACGAAATTAACTCAAGTAAACTCAACTATTAACTAAGTAGGAATATAATAAAATAATAACTGTGTAGGTACTGAAGTAAGAAAACGGAAGGTACACAGGTCTACAAGTACTGCCAACTCGGCACAGCTATACACGACTACAAACTCGGTATGCATGCTCAGTAAATGCTACTAGGCTGCACACACAGACAGAAAAGCCCTCGTCTGGACAATAGGTACTAGCGACAACCAACCTCTACTAGTCAATGGTCAGGTGCGCCCATTGGCATCTTACCGCTCGACCACAGGTCCTGGTCTCCTCTCCTGTCGGAGCGAAACTCGAGGACATCACAACACACACTCTGTGGTCTGGTCGGATCACGTTCCCATGCCTTCCTCCCGGTACGTACGGCTCCGGAACCGTGTAAGGTGAGGTAGTGAGAACGAGCTAGTTGGACCGCACCGTGACTCATTAAACTCTCCCCGGGACCCGGACCAACTAAGAGAACTCTGCAAACAACTCGACGCCACTATCCAACACCGTTTTCCCCTCAGTCTGAAGAAACACTCGACGAACGCACTTGTGTCTCGGAGAGCACCATCAACCAGCCCACGAGGACGGGGATCGCGGGAAATGATAACAATCCTAAAAGCGCACCATGCGTTGGAACAAGCCCTCAAGTGCCAAAGCATTGGTGAAGACCAGTAAGGTGTAGTGCTAGGGAGTCAGCACAAGCGTCCCGAGTACGGCACGAAAACTCAACGCGAAAGCGGACCCTCAAAGTACCTAATTGTCGGTCAAACTCGAAAGGCCTAAATTACCACCTCGGACAGTCGACTGGCCCTCGGACTCACCCCGTGGACGGAAACCCCAGCACGACTGTCTAGGTCAACGGTCAAAAAGACCATGTCGACCCAGTCGGAGTCGACCCGAGTGGACCCAAAAATCGAGGAACCGGTCTGGCGGTCGTCAACCCCAGGCTGATCCACTGGCGCAGCCGAGACGATCCCAATTTGAAAACGGAAAGAAAAATGGAGTTTGGAAAGCCCAAAAGGGGCAAAAAAGCCCTGCCTGGCGCAATGCGTCGCAAACTTGGGCTGCCCAGGCCCCGATGCACTGCGCCGGGCCGGCAGGGCTAGCGTAGTGCGTCAACCCCCATCCCATCCTCTCTCCGATCCCCCGTTCAGCGATAAGGGAGGAGGAAGTGGGGAGGGGAAGGGCCGCTGGCTGTCGCCCTCCAGCCGCTGCCGGCACGATCCGCCGGCGGTGGGGGAGGGGCGCCGACTGCTGCCAGTCCCTCCCCGGTGACCGTCGACGCCAGGAGAGAGAGAGAGAGAGAGAGATAGAGAGAGAGAGAGAGAGAGAGAGAGAGAGAGAGAGAGAGAGAAACCAGACAGAGAGAGGGGGGGGGGGTTCGGGCCAACCAAAGGATCGGACATTATATTTTCTGCACGTCGACATGTACTCGTGCTTAGTGTTGATATTGACCAGTGCGTGACTGCAAAATAAGCTACTGCTCAATGACAACACTGGTGGAGGACGATTGCATGAAGTGTTTTTCATACATAATCAGAAACCAGTTGGAAACTGAAGGGAGCAAGTTCTTTTGGATATACCTGTGGGCAACAGAAAAGGAAATGAAGGCTCTCTCTCTAGACTCTTAGAGAGAGAAGCTCTATGCTTCCGTCAGGGGTTACACTCCCTAATTTCTATGCAGTCTTCATCATCGGCTCTCTGACGGATTGGCAGCTGGTCTTCTGACAAATTTGTTCTCTCTTTCAAATGACATTTTTTTTGGAAGGCCCTTCCTTTTCTTCTTCCTACTTGTATTTTCCACCTTAGCTGTTGTGCTCGTTATATTCTTCTTGTTTTTCACCTTCCTTCTTGTTTCTTCCATCAAGTTCCTCCTTTCCCCTCTCTGGTGTTGCATTTCGCCTTGTTTTTTCTTTTTTTTTAGATTCTCTACACTCCCCCCCCCCCCCATTCACCTCTCTCTCCCTAATCCGCCCTTTATTTCTTCCTCCCCTCTGAATGCTCCACACCCTCTTCATTGCCTTCCGTCTTTAACCAGGTCCATCCCCACCCTATCAACCCCTCGCTTGCTTCCTCCCCCCTCTTCGGCTCTTTGCCCTCCACTCCTGTCCCCAGTTCCCTTTTCTTCCTGTTGCTGCAGTGTTGTTCTGCCCTATTCCTAGTCTCCCCTCCCTATTCCTATTTTAATTTATGTGTTTGCTCTCTTTTGTTTATGATCAGTGTTTTACGAAAGCCAATGAAGAGATATCCACCTGCTTAGACAATGTTTCTTCTTTGTATTGTTCCCCTCTTTCCTCTCTGGTGGGATCCTAGAGGAGCTAGTAAAGCTCATGTATTGGGGCTCATCCGCACAATCTCTGTAGATATGCATTGTTGAGCTTCTCGTTAAGTTGCACTTGTTTTGCAGCGATTGTCGCTGGAGTGGAGTTTTGCCATGACTTGATTGTCTCATCTCTCAAGCTTCTAATAGACATGGTGGATCCTGAATGCTGTCTTTAATTTGCTCTACAGCACATGTGGTTATTTTTTTGTTGTAATGTATGACTTCTATATATCTTTTGTTGGTACTGTTGTATGAGATGGGGGCATAGGCAGGCTGCCATCTTCTGCAAGCTGGTTGCATGTTGTGGGAAGCCCTCTTTGAGGCAATTGTACTTCTTGCTATCTTGTATTTTTTCTATTTTTTAAAATATATTTTGTATGTTCGAGGTCAATTTTTTTTTTACATAATGAATAATACTTGGTGAACAGCTTTTGCAAGAGTGTGCATGCATAGACCGGCGACGGGTATCCGATTTATGCACACACGCTTAATTAGTGTGCAACAAGTATTACTTGTACATATGATTGGCTAGGAAGGTTCTCTTTTCGACAGGACGACATTAATTGCCCAGAGTCACGCATGATATGTACGATCTTCTTGGAAATCGTAAACGTCGTGTATAAAGATGCACGACAGATTTAATCTAAGGACGTACGTGATTGTGGGGTACTCAACATTGGTAATGTAAGAATAAATGGGTATCCATGCATGCATCTCTTCCCAAGAGCAGCCAATATTTATCTGAGAGAGACATTGCACATGCATGCATGCTGCCCTTGTTGGGCGCTGTTCTTCCTTTAGTCATCTTTCAGTTAGCTAGCATTTCTCCTAAGAGCTAGAGAGAGAGAGAGAGAGAGAGATAGAGAGAGAGAAGAGAGAGAGAGGAGAGAGAGAGAGATGTATCAAGTGATCATGAACACACAGCCATGCACAACAAATAAGAAGCAACCAAGAAGTAGCAGCAGTACTACTGTGGAGGAATTGTGGTGGATTAGAAATTTTTCGAGTCCAACGGGGAAAAGGGATAGAGGAGCTTACGTTTCATCCATAACTTAGAAGCTTAATTTGTTCTTATTAATCGTGCGTCTTACCTACGCAACGCACCCCCCCCCAGGTTTATAAATTTGTAAGAGAAAAAAAACAGAGAGCAATCTTAATTAATTATAATTATCTCATCCTAAGATTTTAAGAAAAACTTTAATCTTATGACTCATTCCTTGCTGATTATTTATGGACCTTCTTATTCCAACTATCACTAGATCTACTACTGATCAGTTGGCACAACGAGAGAAAAAGATAGATATATACGTCATCGCTAGCTGCATCAGGGAATGGGGTCCACAACTGGGCTGCCGTCAAACTACTCCAATTTGATTCAAAGTGGATGGATGATGCTTTCTGGCAAGGCCAAATCCTTGCGCTCCACATGTTTTTATCTGGTTCATAACTTTCTATATACATATGCGTATATATGGTTTCACTTGATTACTGACGTCTATATGTTTCTTCTCTCGTAATAATTAAATTAAGTACGTCGCCAACCAAGGGAATCAGCTCTCATGTCCTCGTATAATTAATTTACCCACGATGTATACGATTGATGATCTGCTCAAATAACAGATCTAGCTAGCTAGGACATGCATGTTAAGGTGTTTTGAAAAAGAGTAATATTTAGTGTACATGATTAAGCGATGGTGTGCGTACAAATCAAATATCAATTAAGTGTTCACATCACATCACTGTAAAGTGATAACTTGCATGCAGTGCACATTGCACCAAATATTACTCCAATTAAGAAGTAAGTAGGGCGGCAATTACGATCTAAAATACAATCTCACGCTCACACTTTCCTCTTGTTCCTTTTACCGGCGAATGTCCGCCAGACAAGAGAAGGGCATGCAGAGTAAGGCATTGCATGTAGAGTAATGCTACGACCCTCCCGACTAGCCGGGAGCGTAGCATGATCGTTGGAGGGGCCGCGCCCCTCCACAAGCACGCCGCGTGGAGGGGGTGGGCCCCTCTAGTATTAAATTTTTTTTTTTTTTACAATTTGTGCACATAAATGATGTATTTATGCACACAAATACATCATTTGTGCACACAATAGTGTAAAAAAATAGAAAAAAAATAAAACAAGTATTAATGAGGGGGGGGCCCGCCCCCTTCGCGCCCCCCCAGCTCAGCTATGCTCCCGCCTCTCGGCAGTGCCGGGAGCATAGTATTTATCTTGCATGTATAGCTAGGAGGCCTGCAAAGCATAGTATTTCCAAGTGGCACCGGAAGTACTCCCTTATAAGGTGGAGGATGCTGATCATCCAATTGCTGTCTCTGCCCCCTCCATCATTCATGTCCGTCCAATTCCTGTTTATTGGATTATGCATGGTCCACCTATATATAATGAGTGGAGATCCTCTCCACCGCGGGTGGAGGGAACTCCATCAGTACCAAAGGGGGTGTTGGATTTTTTTTGTTTGACCCCCTAGGTTAAAAAAAAAAAATACAAAGGTTTCAAACAAAAACACCCAGCGCCCCCCTTGTACTGATAGAGTCCCTTTTGCACCCGCGGGTGGAGAGGATCTCCACTCATATAATTGATGTCATATCAGTTCAAAATTTACCCCACCACACTGGCTTCCCCTCCTCCCTCTCTACTCTCTAGCTAGTGCACTTAATTTCTCATCGGCTTAGTTCACCACCCGATTCTCTTTTCTTTTATTTATTTATTTATTTTGCATCTGAATTCTGAATGTTTTATGATGATTTTCCAAACTCATACATATATATATATATATATATATATTACTAATTGGTATCACTTGCTTTCTTGATTAATTGATGGTCCTACCAGCTGCCAAGGAAAATGGAAAATTAAGTTGAGAAGATCCGAAGAACTTCCATTGTTGGTACCAAATAAAAGGCCAAGGAACATGATCTCCTTCCTAGTTTAAATGGGTTTAATGGCATTACTTAACTAGCGATGGGAATGGGTCACAACGTAAGGTAGTGTTGTAGAACGCACTGAGGGGATTATATTAGATAATTAATGGATCATTTGGATCCTTGCAGATATGATAAACATCCAAATTGAAAGCAAGAGGCAAGGTGGAAACAAAGTTGGAAAAAGAAAGGCATAGAGAGAGAGAGAGAGAGCAACGGCAGCAGGCCCTTCTGCTCCTCCTCCTCCTCCACCACCCCCACTTGTAGTACTGCAAAAGCGGTACTTTACAGCCCTACTGGTTTCATGGCTTTTTTGTTTTCCTCACTAAACAACGACTCAGTCGGCACACCACAAACGTTAAAAGAGAAAGCTGGCGCCCCTCCCACTCCACTGTGAGTTTCCTTGGAACGGAATCCCTCGTGCATGTGTCGTGACAGCTAGAAAGGCCACCGTCATGGCCTTGCACTTTACATTAGCAACAGCTTCTCTAAACTATACTGTATGATTCACCTCTCTCTCTCTCTCTCTCACACACACACACACACACACACACATTCATCCCTCTCCTTTCCCTCTCTTAGTCTGCTGTCTGACTGCCCCCAATAACAGACAACACCTTGAGGCTTTCTCCTGTTCTCTTCAATGATAACCATCCATGGAAAGAATACAAGTAAAAACCAAGTTTGACTGCCCCCAATAACATACAAACCTTGAGGCCGGCTTTCTCCTGTTCTCTTCAATGATAACCATCCACGGAAAGAATACAAGTAAAAACCAAGTTTGGGATCCGAATGAGATGGCTGTATAAAAAACAAAACAAAATACCTGGTCCGAACATTATACTATAGTCATAGTGAGCTTTGCTTGCCTGCTTTCCAACACCACATATGATGATTGATGCAAAAAATAAATGAGGACAGTGATTTTGAAGCAAGCGGACTGCAGTAGACCATATATATAGAATCCACCTTAGAGTTTGAAGAAAGAGTTGAAAAATGGAAATTAATGGCCTAAATAGCTGGAAATAGCCGAACAGACTTGCCAGAAAGTAGAAATTATTAATAGCCGAACAATAACCTAGGTTCCCTGAGTTAATACACATATCAATCACAGAAGAGTTCCTGGAAATTCTTGCTGTCAATCTGGTATAAAATGGTGCATAATTTGCATTACGCCTTGGAATCACCTATCAGATTAAAGTTTCTCTAGATCTGTTCAAACATTTAGAATTGCTGTGTTATGTGTGGCTTTGGTAGGGGGCACCATGTCCTTGGCATGTAAAAGAAGAGCTTGTAAGCTACATATGCCTTCCCCTTTCGCAGTCTGTCAAACAGTCAAATAATTCAAAAGGCAACCTGTCCCCCATGGAATCCAATAAAAATCATATACATATAAGCACACGCCAACCTGTAACATTCTGACAAATGTCCCCCACCACTTTATTCCTTCTGCGTCATATTGCTTTTGTACATTTTAAGCTTTCACTTTCCTTAGCTTCCTTAGTGTCCACTCTTTCTTCTCTCCCACCACACATACAAATCTAAAACCTAAGTTGGTTGGAGTGTGTGAGAGAGATCAGAGACAAAGAGAGGCAACAAAATCACCAACCCGTCTAAATTGATAAAATCCAGTTGCCCAGTAGCTGCACATTTCATGAAAAAGCGAACGTCACTGGGTGCCCCTGCCTATGTTTAGTGCACATTTTGATGTGCAGTAAGCATGGCACACCCACTAGGGCTGTGTCATTTGTCTCTAAGGGATTATAATATCTCTCCCATCCAACTTTTTCAAACCCCAAAGAACAAATGACACACTCTTAGTGGGTGTGCCCAATTAGTGCACACCATAGATGTGTACTTAGTATTTCTCCTCTATATAAACCCATCAGTCACCTCTTGCAAGTGTGTCATGCCAAAGTAACCATCTTCGTCCTCGCACAAAGTCCAGAAACCCTACTTCGATATACACACTTGTCAAGTACTAACGTACTACTGCTAGTTTCAACTTGTCCATTATTGTCATAGTCACCCAATTGGATCGAGCACATTAACTGACATATCTCGTCATTCACCTAGCTAGTTTCATGCCAAAAGTCTCGTTTCCTTCTTCCTTTTCTTCTCCGTTTTCCCAGTACCCACCTTGATCAGTCTCTCCCCTTGTGCTCCTCTCTGCACTTCGAACTGCAAAAATGAAGACCAAGGCCTCTGGGTTCCTGAAGCAGGTGGTCTCCCTGGTGATGTCCATCGTCAAGGCCAAGTCCATGGCGGTGAAGAGCAAGACGAGCGCGGTCAAGACCCGGCTCATCATCTTCGGCCTGCTCCGCAACAAGAGGTGCTCATGAACACCATCTCCCACAAGGTCCATGCAATCTTGGGTCACCAGGACAAGCAAGGCCGAGGCAGCGGTGCAGCTGACGACGACGACGACGACGATGTCGACAACAGCAAGGCCATCGTGCTGTACAACGCGGTGACAAATGAGGAGACCGTATCTGATCGGGAAGTAGCAGCCTCCGCTGCTCATGGGATGATGATCGAGTCCTTCAATGGTGAAGAAGCGGTCGAGGAGGCTGAAAAGGAAG
>CM024755.1:163632-543405 GCA_014218235.1 Colocasia esculenta | reverse complement strand
ACCATGTTGTAAAGGATGTAACATTTTTTGAATCTCAATCTTATTTCTCTCCTTCTATGTCAAACAATGGAACCCCTTGGTCTTCTCCTCCTCCTGTCCCACTTTTATCTCCAGCATTAGAATCTCCCCCTATGCTAGTAGATACCACTGGACCTCCTTCCCAACGGGTTTTACATTAATGCTATAGGGAAGGATGGCGACGACGAGAGCCTCTTGTTACTGACGCACATCTGGATTGTGATGTGTCTACAGGTCGGCCTTCCACTTCTGCTTCAAGTGAGACTATACCTGACTTGAACCTTTCCATTACTCCTTGTAAAGGATCTCAAACTTGCACTTGTCACTCATCCTATTTTTCAATATGTATCCTATTCTCGTCTTTCTTCTACTTATTGTTCTTTTTTATCTACGATTTCCTCTTATCATGTTCCCACTTCTCATTCCAAGGCTACGAGAGCATGGATGAGAGTATCGACCGAAATCGATATATTTTAGCCAAAACAATCGATTTTGGCCACGATTATAGTTGTCAAGGCGTCAAGACGAACTAAGGCGTTCGCAAGGTCCCCAAGCGCTTAGGCACATAGGCGTCCGCTTAGGTGTCACTTAGGCAGCACTTAGGCCACTAATTAAAAATTTTAAAATATATATCTCCTAATATACAAAATAAGAATAAAATATATGAAAATTACTTATAAGTCAAACGTATATGTGACTTCTCCAGAAGACTAAGTGTTGTCAGTAGGAGAGTGAGTCCCTTAAAGAAGTCACATGTACATTTGATTTATTTCACTGTACTTTGAATTTTTAGTGTTCTATATGGTTTATTTAAATTATAAAAAATTTAGTTAGTCCAAATTATGAGGGATTAAAAAGTCGGCATTTTGATGGAACCACCAAAATCATGATTTTCTTCTTTGATCGAAGAGTTGACTTTTTATAAGAGATATGATTTTTCTGATATTTTTATTAGATTCTAAATCGAATGGTACTTTCCTATATATTTACATGTAATGTCTTAAGTAAATGAACTATATAAATATTTACATAAATGATATTTAGGAAAATAAGGTACTGAATCATGCATCATAGGACCTAGACCACCCAAAACATCATAGGGCCTAGAGTACCCAAGGCGCCCAAGCTGGCCAATGCGAATGCCTAGACCGCCTAGGCACCGCTTGGGCGACGCCTTTTTGGGTCCCCAAACGGCAGACCCCCACCTAGCCTTTAAATTGTCGCCTTTCTGCCTAGGCGCCGCCTAAGTGGGCGCCTTGCCAACTATGCCCATGACCAATACAAAATCGGCCAAAAATGCTGTAGCAATTTTGATACTGAAAAAATAATATTTTAATTAGTTTCGGCTGGTTTCAACTGAAAATAGACTGAAACAGTCGAAAATGGCTGAAACTCTCCCCTTAAGGCCACCCGAGACCGGCCGAAACCGAGTGAAACAAAGCCGAAACAGTTTTGATTTCAGACCTGGGCGATCCTGACACTGACACCAACATCCTTGTATGAGAGACCCAAAGTGGGTGCAAGCTATGAATGAAGGATTGAGTGCTCTTCAAAAAAACTAGGACTTGGGACTTAGTGGATTTGCCTCTAGATCAGAGTGTAGTAGGTTCTAAATGGGTATACACTATAAAGTTTAATGCAGGTGGTTCCATTTAGCGATATAAGGCTCGGTTGGTTGCGCATGGTTTCACCCAGGCCTATGGCATTGATTATTCTAGAACTTTTGCTCCTGTTGCTCGTTTCAAATCTGTCCGTGCTATTTTGGCCTTTGCTGTCCACTTTTCATGGTCTCTTCATCAATTGGATGTAAAGAATGCTTTTTGAATGGTGATTTACAGAAGATGGTCTACATGCAAGCCCCTCCAGGACTTGATGTAAGGGGAAGTCTATAAGCTCAACAAGGCCCTTTATGGTCTTAAACAGTCACTAAGAGCTTTGTTTGAGAGATTCAAGAAAGCTATGTTGAACTTTGGCTACTCGCAAGGAACTTCTGATTATACTCTTTCATCAAATGGCAAGATAAAGAGGTTGTTGTGCTATTGGTATATGTTGATGATATGATAATTACCGGTGATCACATAGAGGAAACTGTCAATCTAAAGAGGAATCTTGCACAAGAATTTGAGGTACTTTCTTGGTGTTGAAGTTGTTCGTTTCAAGAAGGGAGTATGCATCAGTCAAAGGAACTATGGTCTTGATCTCTTGAAGGAAACAGGTAAACTTGGGTGTAAACCAACAGACACATCAATTGAATCCAATCATGGTTGAGTGACTCCGAAGGTGAATTGTTATCTGACCCTGAAAAAAGGGAAATATCAATGGCTGGTTAGGTGCTTGCTTTATTTGGGACTCACCCGGCCTGATTTAACTTCTGCAGTCAATATTGTGAGTCAATTTATGCATGCTCCTCAGGTGCCTCACCTGAGAGCTGTTGAGAGGATACTCCGGTACATCAAGTCTTGTCCTGACAAAGGTCTTATGTTATCTAAATCAGAAAATTTAATTGCGGAAAGCTATTCTAACGCTGATTGGGCAAGTTCAAAGACTGATAGGATATCAACTACTGGTTATTGCCTTTCCCTAGCAGGGAACCTGATTACTTGGAGAAGAAAGAAAAAGATAGTTTGTGCACAATCTAGTGCAAAAGCGAAATACCAAACCATGGCTAATTGTATCACAGAGTTGATATGGTTAAAACTTTTCTTACCTAATCTTGGTATGGAGGTGTGTCTCCCTATGAAGTTGTACTATGATAACAAGACTGCCAACAGCATTGCCAACAATCCAATGCAACATATCGAGATTGATCAGCATTTCATCAGGGAGAACTGGACTCTGGAGAAGTTTGCCTGCCTTATGTCAAATCCAAAGATCAAGTGGCTGATATGTTTACAAAAAGACAATCTGCGGATCAGTTTCACTACTGTTTAAGCAAATTGAGCATGCTTGATATATATATGCTTAGTTTGAGGGGGAGTGTAGTCACAGTGGTGGTTAGAGGGGCAATTTTGTCCCTATTAGTTAAGTAGTAGGCATGACTGCATTTGTTATTTTGCTTTCTTATCAAGGGTATACTAGTCTATAATCTGTTTTTATTATTAACCCTAAACAATGATACAAAAAGGGGTGGCTGCGGTTTTCTCTGTGACATAGAGCAGCCACCCATGGCTTCTCTGATCATCCGCTTCTCTTCTTCCTCATCTTCCCAGTGTGATAGTTTTACCGTTTACGTCAGAAGGGAAGCAACTTTTGCACTTTTTCTATTCTCCTTGCCCTTTTCTGTTCCAAAAATAAATTCAAGCAACAACAAGTGAGCCTATCAATAATGATAACAGCTGAAAAAGATAGAAACCATAAATTATTTATTTCTGAACATATTTTCTAATGATCCATTTATAACGTATCTCCCATTTCAAGGTTAGACATAAATAGAACAGTAGTTAAGAAAGGCCAGACCTCTAGAGAATAGCAACAGTGATAACATTGTATGCTCAATTATTACCTTTGGCAAGGCAAAGCCTGCTTGCCAACCGTATGATGAGCCAGAAAATGATCGAGTAAAATGGCTGAGATAAAATGTCATTTGCCTGTGTAGTTCAGAGGATTGGTGGAGGATTTGTTTGTTTAATCCCGCTTTAACAGCAGCATGTGCATAGCAGTCATTATTAACAGAAGCTGACCTGAGGTCAGTCAATAATCCAGGAGATAGGTTTGGATACTTGTTATATAGATGCACAGTGATAAGATGGTCCAAAACCGCATCACCCAGGTATTCTAGCCGCTGAAAAGCAAATACAATGTCATCAACAATCTCCTCCAGCAGAGGTCAGAATACAAACCTATCAACTTGTTTCAGGAAACAAAAGCTTTATTACAACCACATGGCCCAACAAATATACAATTGACATGGGACTTGAAAATCCCCTCATGTCCAAGCCAAAATCGTGGTAGCCTGCATGCAGGATGCAGCAGACACACGTCAGATTAATGACAATAGATGGGATTTGAAGACAGGATATTCACCTAGTGGATCAACCTCATAAACTTTGTTTTCTAGAAATAAAGGTTGACCTTTAAGTAAATTTAGAGAAGCAGGAGGAAGCAAGGTACAAATGGCTAAGGTAAACAACATCCTTGAATTCATAGGAAAACATGATAGACAGTAGTAGCACAAAAACAATTGAATCTCAAACAGTAGAAATTTAACGCCCTTGTATGCCAATGATATTTCAAGTACAGAAGCACAGTAATGCACTATAATGTAGTATAATTTGGTGAAAGAGAGGTTCAACTTTCCACTGACACTGGATGTTCTTGAATTTTTAGGATTTAACATTCATGATTCATCTTCCATAAATCTTATCGCACAAAAGATGAAGCCAGTCATCCACTTTTGAAGTTATAATACTAGTAACTGGTCATCTAGCCTGCAAGTGGAAGACAATTCTTCACCACAGAGGGTTAAGATGACCCTCCTATAAGGTAATGGAGAGTCCAGATCACAATGTTTAGACAAACCAATAAAACCATCTCCAACATGGCTACAATTCCAGTGGCTACAATTCCGATATTCCCAGTGGTACATCCATTTTTTCCTTTTTTATTTAATATATTCCAGTGGTACCATCCACTTCTCCAAAAAAAAAAAAAACATGGCTACAATTCCAATTTCCCCACAATTGGAAAATGATACATCCATGCAGTCAACCTCAGTACCTCACTCAGTGTCACCAGCTTCACCATACCCACAGACGGTTTCCCAGAAGATGGCTGCAATAAGACTCAGAACAATTCTCAAAATACACATAACAGTTAGACATAAGGTGAACCCAACCACACCCTACATGAAGGAAGTATTCAGAATAATGGTGGGTGACTATATGACGAGGCAAAGCTCCAAATGAACACAAAATTTCGACAAAATTCAGAAACATTCTACTTCAATAGAAAATAGAGGAAACAGAAAGACACATGCCTTTGTTCTATTTTAAGTGATATATAGATCGATTTTGTTAGTTTCAGCTTCCAACACATAAAAACTTGTTTTCTTATAAAATGACTAAAATAAGATGATTTTTCATTACCAAGTAAGATTGCTTACAAGTTACAACAAGTGAATGAAGAAAATACCTACTGATATCCACTACGCCATCACTAAAGTGCAGTTAAATAGTAAAAGCTCAAGCCAAAATCAAGTATGAAGGAGCTAATAACAGAAGATGACCTGATAGCATCTTGGAATTTCAGCAATCTGATAAGAACCATGTGTTAGTGCTTCAACCAACAATGAAGGATTTGCAAAGGAATACTGTAGCAATGACTCCATAAGCTCGATATTTACATACATCTCAGGCTTAGATACAAAAGCCATATTATCCACCACCTCTTATTAAACATAATAGTCATGCCCAGCCACTTCAGGAAGTGTAGAGCTGCCTTCTCACCACCAAAACTAAGATATACACCTATTAACGCCTCAACAGAGTCAGCAACAGTCTTACTTTTCATGAATCTTGTTCCTCTGTTATACACCTTTACTGATGTTGAAGAGATAACTTCTTCATTTACAAAGGAATGAAAACCACTACCAGGGATCATCCAGTTTGGTGGATGAAATTCTTGATTACGAATAAATCCCTGGAGTAGGTAACAAAAAATAATGAGTAAAAAGTAAGCATCTAAAACACAAATAAACTGGATACAGAAAGAGACAGCATCAATTGTCATCAACCAAAAACTACACAGCTATTGTAGAAAGGTTTCATGTCCACATATATAGTGATGACTATGATGCAACCAGAAAAACTATGTAGCACATCTATTTCTGGATTGTATTTGAGATTAAGTTTCATTGAGAGTAAATGTGTAAAAATCAAAGGAATTTACCAACTTAATGATTCTTATTTAGCCATTTGTCAGAATCATAATGCCTCGAAGCTAGTGGATAGAGATGATGGTATTACATAAGATCAACATAAGAGTACCAGGAGAAATTTCATATTTTGCTTGAGATTAGCACTACAAGGCCCGGACTCCCTGAGATTAATAATAGAAGACATGAAGGTGTCCCAGTCCCAACTATTAATTTGATTATAACAGAAGTCCTAAAATGCATTGGATTTACCATTTTGTCATTACAGAAGTATAGAGAATTAGCGTCAGTTTGGTACAATAAAGTAAAATTAATCAACATCGTTACCGGCAGCTGATGGCTACATCCAAGACGGTAGAGGGCAGCATTTGAAATCATCCGTTCTCTCTTATGTGATAGAACTCCTTCATGATGATGTGTGCTTTCTCCAAATAGATGTAAACTCACAGCATATTTTAGAAAGGAATCACCAAGTGTCTCCAGAGATTCCAAAGAGAACTGCTCTCTACATTTCTTTGTCGTAAGTGCTTCCAATACCTATTCAACCCAAGACAAGAAACCTTGTGACTGAACATAAATAAAAATATACAATCACAAACAATGCAAGTACAGAAAACTTATATATTTAGCATGTAATATGGATTTATGTCACAGCTATAAAGTTCCAAATGAAAACCTGTTGGGACACGAGTAATTCTTTTTTCTATTACCACATTGTTGAATCATTTATTTATAGGGAAAGTTATTTCTCTCAGTATAAAAATGTCAAAATTTCGAGTTTGTTTTCTATGATGATACATTTGTAGCATTCATCTACATGCGACAGAACACAATAGTAAATGTGAAATACCTTGGAGGAAGGAATAATAGTTTGCATGCAGTGATCCAGCTGGGACCTCCGTAACCCAGTAGCAAGTAGCATAGATTCAAGCCGCCACAATACAGATGGGACAAAGGTGTAAGAATACAATGTACTCAGGGTGACAGGAGACAGCCTAACAACACAAAGCTCAGGAGGCAATTGAACATCAGCAGTGCCCCATTCTGAAAAGTTTATAGAAAGGTAAGAGCACATTTCATGATTTTTTCAAAGAGATTTATATAACAGTTGTGCAATAGATTCACAGTATAATGATCAAGGACTAACAGCGAAACAAGCAGAAGTCACATTATTACATCAATTAAGGCACACCTTTCTCTTTATGGAACTGCCGCCGGACAAGAAAATTCTGCACTTTGAAAAGATGCCTACCAATGAGAAGTGATTCATTTGGCCACAATAAGGAGATTCCATGCCTGTTTTAATCTTAAACAACTTAGTGTGTTGAAAACATACTGAATAAAGCTAGGAGAAGGATTTTTTTATAACAATTAAAAACCATACCGGGACTGATAATATTCCTTATATGTCAAAACCTCTCTACTTTTACTAGGCATAGCTGAGTTCCCATGAAGGTTGTCAGAAATGCCAGTGATGGAGTAAATGTATCCATTATGAGGGGCATATACGACAGAATTTTGAACCATGCAACTGCATATTGCACCATTTCCTGTTTGTATCCAACGAGAGGCTCCCCCATGGCAACAATGCTGAACCTCCACTGATGAAACACAATGCCAATCAATATCAAATCCTTTTTCATTGGTAATGGATGGCAATACGAGATAAGCAGCTGTTGAAACAGCGTCTTCACTTTGACAGTGCACAGTATCCTTCCGCATATGAAAATTTTGGTGAATAAGCATGCTAAGAATATGTGATTGGAACTCTCGTGCCATATGAACCTGTGGAATGTTAACAAAACTCAACCAGATAAGCCATGTTTTAACTTTCCTTCAGCATATGTTAATAAGGAAAGGACATCCCACCTGTTGAGGGCTAAGATTGATTGTACCCACATAATGCATATTAACTGTCACACGACCTCTACTTTCTTCCAAATAAAAAAATGTACTAGCAAAATCAGAGCCCAGATCACATTTAGTGACAACGATAATGTCTCTAAAAGGAACATCAGCCAAAAAATTCTGGCTTAAGCTGATATTGTAACAATGATACAGTCCCATAGCATAGAAAGATTGCCACGAGTCCACCAGCTCTTCAGGAAAATAGTTACTGAATTGAGTGTCTTTATGTGAAAAACAGCCTGACAAAACAGACAACATGCTTTTAGTAGGAATTCAACCTCAGAATCCAGGATACCAAATCCAATAAGATTAGAACTGCTTAAGCAAAGTCTATTCCATTAGTTGACATGCAATGAAATCAAAGAAGTCAATGGCAGGTTACAGCAACTTCCATGACCAGACTAGAAGAATTACCACTCTCTTGATCGGCAGCTTTGTCCTCCACCTCACACCATGGCAAAAGATTGTCAGTAAGAGCATGAAGCTCATGCAGCTTTTTGCATGCTTCAAGACAAGCAATATGTTTAAGCAAGTCCTGTTTTCCCTCAACCTGGACAGAAGAAAGGGGACAACACTTTGGAAGGTACAGGGTGCAAGAGTTTAGGTCCTTATCAATAATAAATCTTGGGAAAGGCTTGAAGTACCTAGCAATCAAGGAAAAGCCATAAGCTACTATAAAATAATTTACCAAACACATTAAAGCCCAAGATAGTACTTAAAGAGAACTCTAGCAGAAACACCATACCCATCAGAAGGTAGTCTTGAACAGTAGAAATAAATCAAAGAGATGCTAGAGCTCAAAGTCACAATTGCTCCAGTTGTTTCAACACGGTAAAATTCCTCACCACTCATCTGTGTATTGAGAGGGACACAGGGGAATGATGCCTGCCGTAAAGATTCCTCACGCATGATATCTCCACTATGTAAGTAGTTCCTCACCCTTGCGAGTGTAGATGAATCCTCACTAAACTTGAAAATAAATAAATATAGTTACGATGAGTCTTCTTCAATTTTTAAGAATATAAAAATGACTACCATGAACTAGAACTCAAACAGAAGCCATCACTTTGGCAGAAAAAAATGTTGTTAAAATAAAATTAATGCATCTTTGCGCCAACTAAGATCCCAAAGACAAAAAAAAAATTGAATGAAAGATTTGTGAAACCATAACAAGTAGCAAATGGCTAGTAAAAGCCAGTAATGGCATTGTGTGCATATGATTGAATCACCTCGTTGCATCCTAGTACACAAAACACCTTCATTCTAATGCATGGAAGTAGGATGTTGAAACTTGAAAGATATCCAATTATCCACTTATCCATACTTGAAAGTTGAAACACTAAGAAGGATAAGGATGCACTTTTTTGCATTTTCTGAGTAAGGATAAGGATAGTCGATGGATAAGGATTTGGGTCTAATCTATATTCTTTTGACTATTTATTCATCCATTTATGCTCTTCATATATCTCCCTAATTGTTGGCCGTAAAAATTATCTGTCTGTGACTCTGTGGAAATTAACACAGACATTTATTTTTACCATGAAAGCCAATTCTCCATGGACAAACGGTATAAAACCGTGTCCATGTGAGGCAAAGGAAAATAACCCCAAAACCCACAAACCCCAAAAAAATCCAGAAAATAGACAAAAATTTTACAAAAGGCCAAAACCCCAAAAATTCCAAACCCTTCCAAAATTCAAAATTCCCGAAGTCCCAAAATGCCACAAAGGCCCCAAAAAAACCCAAAAATCCATCAAAAACCTTTGGAATAAATCCAAAATTTGCCCCACATAAACCCCAACTCCACAAAACCCAAAACCAGAAATTCTGGAGCATATATCACCTCTGCTGCAGGAAGAAGAGAACACCATGCTCTGCACAATGCCCACACCGGATGAAATTAAACATGTGGTCTTTAGCATGGACCCCGGCAGTGCTCCGGGACCCGATGACTTTTCCGGGCATTTCTTCCAAGCTTGCTGGGATTTCATTCAAACAGATATCCTTAATGCAGTCCAGGCGTATTTCTGTGGTCATAATCTTCCTACTGCCCTCACTTCATCGCTGATTACTCTTATTCCTAAGATTGAGAACTCGAAGAAATGCTCAGATTTCAGACCAATCAGCCTATCTAATTTTCTGTACAAGATCATTTCCAGAGTCATATCTGACAGACTTGGTACATTACTGCCATCTTTGATCTCCGAGGAGCAAGGAGCCTTCACCAAGGGGAGAAATATAGCTGAAAACATCCTTCTTACCAAAGAGCTTCTCCAGCATTTTGGAAGACAATGCAGAGGGGGAAACATGATCATCAAGTTGGACATGGCTAAGGCTTATGATAGAATGGAATGGGATTTCCTCTATGCTGTACTCAGAAGGTTCCGGTTCTCCATCCAGACCATCTCCATCATAGAACCTCTTCTATCCAACTGCTGGTTTTCCATCCTTCTCAATGGCAAGACCCATGGTTTCTTTAAATCATCTAGAGGGTTAAGGCAAGGGGACCCGGTGGCTCCTGCCATTTTCATTCTTGCTGAAGAAGCACTAAGCAGGGGGCTCACCAACCTGTTTCAACGCAGCAGTGGTGGATGGTATCAAACCAATGCCCAGTGCCCAGCTGTCTCACACCTACTCTTTGCGGATGACACTCTCATATTCTCCAATGCTTCTGTGAGACATTTGAGGAGACTCATGGCATTCTTAAAGAGCTACGAAGAGGCCTCTGGTCAGCTTATCAACAAGCATAAAAGCTCCTACTACGTGTCCAAAAATGCCATGGACAGCCTTCTCCAAAAGATCAAGACGACTGGTTTCGTCAGAACCAGATTACCAATCAAATACCTGGGAGTCTCCGTATATACAGGCCGACAGAAGCCTGCTCATTTTGCCAACATAATCTCCAAGACAGTTAGTAAGTTGCAAGGGTGGAAAACTGAGTTTATATCCATGGGAGGAAGACTGATTCTCATCCAACATATTCTGTCCGCCCTCCCCATCTACACCATGAATGCATTGTCCATCCCGTCTACTGTTGTGAGGGCCTTTCACAGAATCCTTGCTATTTTTTGGGGGGTTCCTATGAGGGCTCCCCGAAGAGGCACTGGAAAAGTTGGAAAGACATTGCTCAACCGAAGGACAGTTGAGGCCTTGGCGTTCTGAATCTGCACCACATGCAGATCACTTTCAAAACCAAAATGTTGTGGAGGGCTCTATCCACCAACTCCCTATGGGCCAGATTTTTCAGAGGGAAACACTAATTCAATTCTCATCATTCTGAAGCCCAGTTCCCATTCATGCTAGCAGTGGATAGAAGATTATGGCAGCAAGCAGCACAGTTAATCCAAGGTAACCACAGGATCATATCCATGGATAACAATTCTGATGGTCACTTCTGGTTTGATGTATGGACCGGAAATGCACCTCTCAAAGCCTACATCCCTGAAGATATATGGCATGACATGCCCAACAAAGAATGCACCATTCAGCAGGCCTTTAGCAACCTGGGGAGCACTCATCTGCAGACCGCTCTCAGGTTCTGCCCCAGACACCTCTTGTTTCAGTTCTTGACCACTAATGACACCAAGGATACTTGGATTTGGTGTCCAAACCTGAATGGTCAGTTCTAGTTTCTCCTCCAACCAGAAACATCACAGAAGTGGACTGCCTTGTGGTCTCCATACATTCCCCTCAAGTGGTCCATCTTATTATGGCGGATGGTTCTGAATTCAGTCTCTGTGGATGGAACAGTAAAAGAAAAGGGCGTGCCCCTATGTTCAAAATGTTCCTGATGTCCTAATCATCGACAAGAAGCCTGCTACATCTATTTTTCAGAAGTTACACAGCCAACCAGGTGTGGTCAGACATGTCCCCTCTTTTGCAGTTTAACAACATGGAAATTATCAATGTGGCTGATGGAGTGACCTCCTTTTTTTTTTTAGAAGTTGGCCGAAGGCCAAATTTCATTAGCCAAAAGGCAAAGGAAAAGCAAAAAGCATACAAAAGGAAAAGATAACCATAAACATCCAGAAGAAAGGAAAAGGGACGAGGGGTGACTATCAAGATGATGGAAGCCCCTGCCCCTAACCTTAAAAAAAAAAAAGAAACCACCCAATTACAAGGTAAATTTCCTCCACCCCTTCAGCTGATCTAATAGGGCAGATGGAGTGACCTCCTTCTTAACACACCCGGAACTTACCACCACTGCTGGTCATCTCAAACGTTGCACCTTCATGGCAGTTTTGTGGGAGATTTGGTGCAGCCGGAACAGGGCTAGGTTCCAAGGCCAGGACATGTCTGCCAAACATATCATCAACAGAAGCATGCTATCCATCCGTGCCATTAGCATATCTGCCAAATTTCAGAAAATTCCACAGCCATGGTTAGCTGCCCTTCGCCAGTCCAATAGTGGGAATGAAAATCTGAAAGTCATAACCCCCAAGGTTGTAAGATGGCTCACTCCACCACCGGGAAGATTAAAGTTGAACGTTGACGGAACTTTCAACATGACATTGGGTACAGCTGGAGGAGGAGGCATACTCCGTGACCACAAGGGCAACATGTGTTGCGCCTTTGCAAAGCCCTACTATGGACTGGAATCTAGCCTCGCTGCAGAGGCTCTTGCACTGAGGGACGGCCTTTCAATCTGCTGCAGCAAGGGCGTCTATGAGGTGCTGGTGGAGACTAATTCTATCAACCTCCTGCACATTGTCACTAGGCAGCTCCCTTGCCCATTGGAACTTGAATGGATTTTGCATGATGTAGCTGCTAAAACCCAAAAGGTTAAGGCTGAAATCATACATGTACCTCAGGAAGGCAACAAGGTGGCGGACTGTCTAGCTGGTTTTGCATCCTCTTGTACTCATCTTGCCACATGGGACTCTTGGGCTGATCTCCCCACTAATGTAAAGGGCCCCTACCACTTTGATAACGTAGGGTGCCCATCTATCAGGCCCTAGTCCGCTTTGTATTTCCCCCCCCCCTTTTCTCCCACTTATATAATTTAAAACACTCTTAGCCGCTTGGTGAAGGTAGTGGCCCTCTCACATTGTGAGGATGCCCCTACCATCTCCTTTTGGTTCGGCTATATTCAAAAAAAAAAAAAAACCCAAAAAACCTTAAATCCCAACCAAACAATTCCCCAAAATCCACCATAACCACCAAGTTACACAAAAAACCCTTGAAAACCTACCTCTTACAAAAACACCCCTGAAAATTTCTCTTTGCAAAAATGCCCTCGGAAAGTCCAAAAATTACAAAAATGCCCCCTCTTAGTGCTTGGATAGAGGTGGGGCATGAGGGACCCCCCTCCTTTTATAGAGAGAGCAAGGACCCATGCCCCCAACCTCCGGTTGGACCCCAACCGGAGGTGGGGTACCTCAGGTTGGAGGTCCAACCAGAGGTGGGTGCCTCCGGTTGGAGGACCCAACCGTAGGTACCCGGTTGGGCCCCCACCTCCGGTTGGCGCACCCCACCAGAGGTGGGTAACCTCCAGTCCACCCCACCTCCAATTGGAGGTGGGGTGGCTCCGGTAGCCCCTCCCCCCTTTCTCTAACAGGAAGGGGGGGTACCTCCGTCCACCCCACCTCCAACCGGAGGGGGGGGGGGCTCCGGAGTCCGGTTCCTCCCTTCCAAACCGGAGGGGGGTACCTCGGTACCCCCTCCAAACTGGAGGTACCCTACCTTCGGTCCCCATCCCCCCTACCCAATCTCTATATAAGGAGGGGGTCCTCCATGGCAAGTGAGGATTGGCCACTTGTGAAAAATTGGCTTTTAAAGGCTTGTGGATCTCTTGGTCTCCCTCCATTGGCCCTCAAGAAATCCTTCTTGCAAGGGATTGGCTAAGGGTGGGTTTTGGTCTTTGGGAGATCACTAGTGGAAGACCCCTCCAAGTCTTGAAGTACTGCTTCCAGAACACTGCTCCAGGTGAAGAAGATAGTGACATGTTGGGGCCTCAACCCCAGGCACTTTTTTAAGAAATTCCTTTCTTTATTTATAAGTTGTAAACTTGGGGTAAAATGTGATATATAAACCCCAAAGTGTCATGTGACCCATGTCTTAGAAAAAAAAATCATGTACCATGAGAAAATAAATATTCTCATGAAATATTTCTGTCATGTACTTTTGTAAATTGCAATTATACCCAAAAATGTTGGGAAATTGCCTTTGTGTCCAAAAAGAGGTCCAAGGTGTAAATGTCATATTTGTACCCCCTCCACCAAGCTAAATTTGGATTGAAGGGAAATATTAAAAACAAATCCCCGTGTGGGGCAAATGTCACAAAAGTACCTTTTGTTCCTGGGTCAATGTACTGTCAAGTGGTGTACGATGAAAACAAGGCTGAAACGACATGGTATCAAAGGTGTTCGAGTTATGTTCGATGTAAATAAACATTGACTGCGGTCAGCGGGGAACGGTCCAGCACACGATACCCCAATCGTCTGATGAAATCACATAGAACAAATATTGTCCAATAAATGGACAAGTAAATACCCGCATTAAGCGAATTTCGAAATTGTCTATTTTTACAAACTGGCATGCCTGCAATATATATGTACGTGTGTATACACATGGCGGCGGTACGCCACGTATCTCTCCCGCGATGGAAGATACCAACCACGACATATTTCGTCATCGTCCATACACCAAAGAAAAAAGCACGGGAGAATTTTTATTTCATATCTCTAATTTATTCCGCGTCCAACACTGATCTCAGGCTCGGAATGCAGGATCAGCTGAACTCGATCAGATCCACAGTGGAGGGTCCAAATTCAGACCTTACAACCAACTCTAGTGGTCCATCAGGTTGGTTGATTTGTCCCCATCGCTGGCACCACTGTCATCCTCTTCATCATGAAAGACTTCAGTGTGGGGAATCTGATGCAGGAGCATGGTTGGGCTTCTCAGTGGGCATAGGCCCATCAGGATATTGGGCAGACAGTGGATTTTGGGCTAGGGCTGTACATGTTTTTCAGTTTTTGGACCCATAGTATGTTCTTAAGGTTATTAGGAATCGATTACATTCTTTTATGTATTTTCTGTTTCAGTTCTTAGTTAGCATGTGGCCTATGGGACTTAGGTAGCTTGTGCCATCTATAAACAGGTTGTATCCATTAGGGTTTCACATGATAATGTTGAATAGAAAATTGAAAAGGAAAAGTTGAGTGCCTTGAGGGAACTGCCCCTCTCCCTTCCTTTTTCTCTCTTTCTTGGGATTTCTATGAGGGAGATCCCAGCCAGGGGTGGGAGGGCCCTGGTTGACCGGCGCACCACCACAGCCGATGACCACAGCCGATGTTGGGGCTGACTGTTTGCATAATCCAGATGACTTAGAAGTTTGATCTAATGTGGTTAAACAATCAGGCTCATTTCCTCCGTTATCTTTGGTGTTAGCACTTGTGCTCCATATTGACACCACCAATGTTACATGGATGTGCTAACCCTTAGTCACCTCGAAATCATTCATCACTTCAAAACTAGAGGTCAAATTTTCTCCAATCTGGGAGGTATGATGCATGAGCATGGTTGGGCTTCTCAATGGGCATGCGCCCATCAGGTTATTGGCTGGTAGTGGATTTTGGGATAGGGCTGTACATATTTTGGACCCAGTAGTATGTACTTAGGCCTATCAGGAGTCTTTTATAGTTTCTTATGTACTTTCTGTTTAAGTTCTTAGTTAGCATATGGCTCATGGGCCTTGGGCACGGTTTGCCGAATCAGGGAGAATCGGCCTAATTCCCCCGAATCGATGCGAATCAGGGGAAACCCGATCCCTGATTCGCCCCGATTCCCTTTATAATATATATATATATATATTAATATTATATCATATTTGTAATATATGTTATACATTATGAATACAATATATATTACATATACGTATTTAATCAATATGAATGTGTCTGAAATATGATATATGTAATACATATATATATATATATTATATCATATTTGTAATATATGTTATACATTATGAATACAATATATATTACATATACGTATTTAATCAATATGAATGTGTCTGAAATATGATATATGTAATATATGTAATATATATATATATATATATATATCATATGATATAGTATATAAATAATATACAATATACCCATGTGAATAGGTCCGATTCAGACCGATTCTGGGGGAATCGGGGCGAATTAGGAGAAACCCGATTCACCTTCCGATTCCGATTCGGCAAACCATGGCCTTGGGTAGTTTAGGCCCACTATAGAGCCTTTTTACCTCTCCCTTTATAAAGAGATTGTATCCAGTAAGGTTTTACATGATGATGTTGAATAGAAAATTGAAAAGGAAAAGTTGAGTGCCTTGGGGAAACTGCCCCTTTCTCCACTCTCCCTCCTTCTTTCCCTCTCTGTTGGGATCTCTGTGAGGGAGATCCCAGCTAGACCAGGCCAAGGGGTTGGACACCCCTGGTTGGCCCCGCCGCCAACCAACACCGCTGGCAACCACTGCCATTGCGCCACCCCCACCCCCTCTCTCCTCCAATCTCTCCCTCTCTATCACTCATCCTCTCACTCTCTTCCGACTCTCTCTCACCTGTTGGGCCTTCTCACCATCGCAGGTCATTGTGCTAGATCTGCCAGCACTCAGAGCTCCGTCAGCTAGCTCCAGCCTCCCTATATCGGTCTGTGCAGGTGGACGCCTGAGCTCCGAAGGACCCGTCCATGCAGGTCCCATGAGTGGCTCAGCTGT
The DNA here is from genome assembly GCA_014218235.1 of Colocasia esculenta. Classification (NCBI taxonomy): domain Eukaryota; kingdom Viridiplantae; phylum Streptophyta; class Magnoliopsida; order Alismatales; family Araceae; genus Colocasia; species Colocasia esculenta. The sequence goes on along the minus strand of CM024755.1, from coordinate 526,895 downwards.
GTCACTCCATCAGACAGTGCCAAACCCGGCAGCCGACCCCCTGCCACTACCCCGGCATGTTGGATGCACTGCGACTGCTTCTGACAGTCGGATGCAACCCCCAGAGGGAACCTTCCTGCATTGTTGGGCTGCTACATCTATTTGCGATTGCTTGAGGCCGTGCCAGGGGCCAGTTGCCTTCCACTCTCTATGGCCAACACCCAAGTGCAGCCTGCTGACTGTGGGGTTACCCAAGCCGGTGCCCCATTGCTCGGGGAAACTGGTCCGACCCAGCCCCATTCAGCTGCCACCAGTGCTAGGCCCTGTGCAGTTGTGAGCCAGACTGGGCCATGATCCACCAACTTGCATACCCAGCCAGGCACGCTGCCCGATCCCACTTGGTCAGTTGCTCCAGCTCAGTGGCCTGGCCCAGCCCGGTTCCGTTTCGGCCATAAGCTTGTCGGCCATCATCATCTTGCATCAGAATCACAAATCATAATTCAGATTTCAGATAATGCTGGCTCGATTTATCAGCACTTGCTCTCTACCTGGCATGGAAAACAGAATCAGATCAGCCCAGGAATCGGCCTGGGCCGATCCCGATACCGATCCGGATCGGATCGGAGATCTGGCAGATCCGCCGGAAGTCTGGCTGATCCTGAATCGGCCAGATTAAAAAATAGTTTTGTATGAAAAAAAAATCAGGGAAAATGTCTTCAAAATTTACACACACACACACACACACACATATTTATATATATATTTATGATATATGTAATCATACTCACGAATTTACCCATTAATAGATATATACATATGTAATCATACACTATATGCATATCATATTAAAGTACAAACATAATTAATATACATATGTGTGTGTGTGTAATGTACGTACAATCATGTATTAGTGTAAATATAAAAACAATATGCACATACATATAGTTAAGGCATTTATATATATATGACAATAAACGTATACATATACATATATATATATATAATATATATATCTGAATATGTAATCGTATATATATATATATTATATATATATATATTAATATATATATATATGTATGTCATACATGTCTATATGCCTTTGTGTACTTATATACATAAATATGTAAATTAATGTACACAATCATATTAAACACATTAATCTGTGCGCATATATATATATATGTATTAGTTTATATACGTGAAAGGAAGGTTTAATACATGTATTAATTATGGTAGAATCGGCCTGAGATCGGCCGATCCAGGCTGATCCGGACAGAGTTCGACCGATTCGGCCGGAATTTAAAAGATCCAGGGGCTTCCCCCTGGCATCGAACCAGCCTAGGCTGATACGATCCAAAATCAATCGATCTTGATCTGGATCGGTCGATTCTGCATTCCATGATACCTAGCAAAACCACACTCTCCATCTTGACTTCCCCATCTCTCTCCAGTGACATTGTTTCTTCATAGCATTCACTTCACAACTTTTAATTGAACCCTTAAATTTTAGCTGAACTCCATAAATCTCATTAAGAGGATATGGGACTGCATAAAAATGAACTCAAAAGTTACAAAAGATGGAATGGTAGAATACTAGTTCCAAGCAAGGTTCGACGCATCGGGGAATCGGGGTGAATCGGGATTTTCCTGATCCGCCACGATTCGCCTAAATCGGGCCGATTCGCATGAGAATCGGATGGGAATCGGTCCGATTCGATGGGAATCGGGCGAATCGGGTTTCTCCTAATTCGATCCGATTCACCCGAAGCGGACCGATTCGATCCGATGCGCCAAACCATGGTTCCAAGGAACTAATAGTAGTCATTTTACATAATATCTTAGGTTAAAAAAGGACTACAATTTACAGAAGAAATATAAGACACAGTGTAGGTTAATGCATATTGTTATCGATAATTTACCCCTTAAATGTCTATTTCCAGTAATTTTAAGGATGTACAAAAATAAGGACAATGTTAAAATATGAGCCCTTGTTCTTAAAGGATACAGATAAGAAACAGCTGCTATCTGGCCCAATCACTATCTGCTAAAAACTGCTAGTTTCTCATGACTCATGTAGAATATCCAATACAGAAAGAAGATGAAAGACACCTCTTAATAAGTAAAAGGTAATCTGATCCCTTCATTCGGGCACGACCACGAGACTGGATAAAGCTGCAAACAGTAGGAGAAGGATCAAATCGTACTACCAAGTTGCAACTTTGAACATCTAAACCCTCTTCAAGAATCTGTGTGGCAACAATGATATTTACCTGCATCGGGCACCAAATGATCTTAGGTCAGGTGTATATTAAAGGAGAACTCTGAATTTACAAGTTACTTAGGAAGTAAAAACCCACTTTTCCTTCACGAAATGCATCCACAATATTAACATGATCTTTTCTAGTCTGAGATAGCATGCCAGCACGAAATCCTGCCATGTATTCAGTTCTCCATCCAGAGAGTTTTGGAAGATCAGTTAAGAGGGCCTGAAGAACTATGGCCGTGACAATTCTTTCAACAAATATTATACATCTCAAGTTATCCACAGTCCTACAAACATTAAAACAAAAAGAAATCATGCAAATGTGAGACTAAGTTCTGATTGTGACTTCTTCAAAAGAATTGTATCTGAAACTAGACTGACATTATTTAATAAGATTATTGGATTACATCCATTATTTATTAAATCTCATTTATGGCTTCAGCAAGAATGTGCAAGTGTTGGAGAAATGCCCGTTGCCCATAGATATTGGCTCTCTTGACAGCCATCTTTCTATCTACCTAATTTCCTGTATAACAAACTTCAGAATTCAGATACATGCTAAGACTAAGTGTTCCTCCAAACAGTTTATCTCATTCAATGGCTCTTCTGAATGGCGATGTATCCTAGTTGTTTACATTGTAAATTAATTGAACAGCAAACCAATTTAACACCACCTAACTTGATGCTCGCACAGAAATGCATCAAGCACACCTGGAGGCAAGTTTGCCAGAGAACTTAGCATGGTTAGGATTAACATAGATCACCCACCACTGACACTGGCTAGATATACCTTACCTGTACTCCATGAGTGACTGCACAAGACAACTGACCTTTGTTGTCAAGAAACCCCTAGCAATTGCTGGTCCCAGATCATCGTCTATGCAATTCCCTGGCCATTGTTTCATGAGAATCAAATGAGAGCAGTCATACTGAAAGAACTTTGAGAATTCATAGACTCACAAAACTGAAGGCAACAGTCCAAATAAATACCCAATATGAATAGGATAGGTCATCTCCCCAATACTAGCATAACTAGGACATCTTCCTAATATTTATGTAACTAAAACACATACACAAGAGTGTAAGACTATTAAAAGCAGAAGTATATATATACTAATCCAAACGAACTAGGCTAAATGTAGTACATCTCTATAAGACACTTTCTCTCTGTCTCATGATGGATAGTCCAAGAGATTGGCAATCAATGTCTTAAAGCAAAAGACCCACTGCAGGTTATGGAAGAAGTCAGTAACCTGATCAACAAGAGGAAAAGTAAATGAAAATATGCTAGAGAGGTAAAGCAAGGATCAAAAAGATAGTTAGTACCAATATGCTTTGCCACTCATATAACAGCAGATGGCTTCAATTGTCATAATATAAAGTGTAAGAATCAGGACAGTGACGCTATGATCATGAAGAAAAAGTTACAGCCAAACAGTCTCAGTAAGAGAAGCAGGCCCACTAAGCCAGAAGCCACTTGTGAACAGCAGTGAACTAAGCTTGATGACCTGAAGGAAACCAAGATCTGTAATAGAAGTATGGGAAGCCGCCAAGAAATCATGAACAATAGCTGCAAGGTGTAGAATGCTGGAGCTCCAAATCACGAGAATAGTTCTTAATGTGATGTCCCCACTATCAAGAATATTCATTGAAAGTTTATTGAATTGGGCCATGCAACTTAAAAGGCAAGGAGTGAGGGAGCTCCACTTTTATAAGCACATTAACATTTTTGTTCCTTTCCAAGGTAGAAATGTGCAGGCCTATTTCAGGTTATATCATGTAGACCATGACAAAATGGGGTCTATGGCCAGGATCATACCAGAGGCTCCGGATACCATGCAAAATTTATTGGATTAGGCCATCCAACTGAAAGCCTTAAGGCAATGAGGGGACAGGGATCCACTATTATATTTTTGTCCCTTTCCAATGTGGAACTAATCTTACATTCGTCATCTTCCGCATCACGATTATTTATGATTGGAAATAAAAGTTTGGCATTTAAAGATAGAAATAACTAGGGTACAAGCAAGAAATGGACCATAGTATGATGCAAGTGTACGGTGTACCTACCTGGATGTGAGTATTGAGAAAGGGCCACAAACACAGCGTTGCTAAACTTTTTCACAGTCATCTCCCCAGTCCCATCCCTTATTTCACCCCAGAAATATATATCACTTTCTTTGTCAGACAGTGATTTAGCTGCCTGAAAACAAAGGACAAGAATTGCAGAGTGCGTAAAAATTCAGATAAATCTACTCAATAAAGTTAAGGGAAAATGTTATCTTGGCCTAGAAATAGATCTATTCATACCTTTGAAGCCAACCAAACACCCAGCTCCTCAAGACAGAACAAAAAAGTTGCATGCAACTTACATATCCTCTTTCCGGCACTCTCTTCAGCACGATCATCAAGTCCTAGCAGTTGCAGGCCTTCTAGATGCTGAGGAATTGAATAAATAAATATATAGCATTTACCATTAAATCCCATGAAGCAAATACCAAAAGGTTGACTATGGACACAAGTACACAAAACTATAAAGAATGCTGCCAACTTAAAGTTCTTCAAGGCGTTTTCTTGGTGAGCATGTTCTCCGGGAATCTACACAATAGTACTGCTCTCCTCCCAAGCATCTTGTCTCTTTAACCATCCATTTCTCTGTATCATTCTAGTTTTATTGGTGTTCACAAAGAGACAACTTTCCATTTCTCATAATTTTTTAAAGTGAGCATACGTGTAGACAAGGATGAAAATAAGGAAGATAGCCCTTTTCTTAGAGGACAAGGATGGAGCTCTACCATAGATTGGGGGGAGGAGGGGGTTGAGTTACCCCCTTGGATCGTATAAAATCAGAACCATATCGATCAGAATCAGACAGAATCTGTCAGGATCAGCCATGATCAGCAGATCCGGCTTAAAAGGTTTGAAATTTGAAAAGGCCCACCAGATCGGCCCCGTATCAAGCCGATCCGCAGCATCTGCTGCATATCGGTCTGGATCTGCCAATATTGGTTGATCTGAATCCAATAAAGGCCTATCCACTTAAAACATTAGATCTGATCGTGATCGGCTTGTGTTCTCTCTCCCTCTCCCCCATGGATGGCAGAGTCGGCCGACTCGGAGCGGAGTCGGCCGACTCTGAGTCGGGTCGGCCCCTGGCGACCCGACTCTGGGAGGGGGAACACCGACCAACCCACGGGATGGTTTACAAAGCTCACTGTCCCGACTCAGGCGACTCGGCCCGACTCAGCCGAGTCTGGCCCGACTCAGGGTCGGGATCGGCTGGGGCCGACCCAGCCACCCGACCCGACTCTGCCATCCTTGCTCTCCCCACCAACCCCCCCCCACCCCGGGCCACCCGAGCTCATCAAAGAACCATGTATATAGGTTGATTTTGCTGGAAAGTCTGCAGTGTTAGATTGTCAATGAGAGATTGAGTTGTAAGTAGACATTAGAATATGGGATGTCAATAGAACAAAATCCCAAAATTTCACCCTAATTAGGGTTTAACAATTGAGGCTTTTGTCCAATTAGTGCAATTGGAGGTCAATAAAGTGTGTTAATCACTTAATTGACCCAATTGTACCATGATGTGAAAAATGGGGGTGTTTAATTTCAGGAAATTGGACAAAACACCCAAAGTTTGCCCTACTTAGGGTTTAAAAATTGGAGTTTTTGTACAAATAGTGCAATTGGAGGTCAATTAAGTGTGTCAATAACTTAAGTGACTCCAGTATGCCATGATGTGAAAAATGGGGGTACTTAATTTCGGGAAATTGAACAAAACTCCCAAATTTCATCCTAAGGGTTTAAAAATTGGGATTTTGGTCCAATTAGTGCCGTTGGAGGTCACATTAAGTGCGCCAATCACTTAATTAACCCAATTGTGCAATGATGTGAAAATGGGAGTGCTTAATTTCGGGATTTTGGTGAAAAAGTCATCAACATTGAAAATAATTATAATTATACATGTTTATCTTTGCATTGTAACAGGATTACAAATGAGGAGGGAGAGGGAGCCCTACAGCCATAGGGAGACATTGATTTCTGATTGATGCTGCAAGCAAGAGAGTACAGTGTAATCATTGCGGAAAACAAATGAATGGAGGAGCATATCGCCTTAAACAGCATATTGCAGGCATTGGTAAAAATGTCCAGAAATACCATTCACGCTCCCGGCCCCAAGCTTTGGTGGACAAGATGAGGGCCTACATGACTGGAAGATAAGTGCAAAACGGAATTTGTATTCAACAACAATACAACCTATTGGGTAGAGGAGGGATAAGGGTCTGAGGAGGGAAAGGTCAAAGGTCAATTCCTTTTGATGATTCTGATGATGATGATAAAGAGGTAGAGAATCTGCCACAGCATGAGAGAAATTTCCAAGAAGCACTACATCAGATTCGGAGTATTGCTAGAGAGGAAGACAAGCTAAGAAGCATGAGCATGGGAGAGGGATCATCAGGAGCAGGTCCAACAAGGGCAGGTGGGAGATCGACCTCAGTTAGGAGAGGTAGCTCATTTTTGGGAAGTGGAGGATCTTCGCAGTTGCATGATGCCATAAATCTATCATCTTATGTAAATAAAGACATGAGCAACTTCATCAGGGTTACATAAAACTCTCATCACCAGCTACTTGAGCAGCTACTCGTGGGAATGCCTTAGGTCACCCATGTCAACTATGAATAGGAAATAATGAAGAAAGAGGAGGATAAGTACCGGGAAGGATAACGATAGAAGAGGAAGAAAAGAAGGATAAGGTTTTGTTTCTTTGTTCTGATGGGACGAGACAAAAGAGTAGAGGAAAACTTATATATCCAAGATCTCTCCTGGTCTTTTCCTTAGCATGCTAAGATGGTGTTGAACCCCAAAATTGGCCATTGGGGCCATTAAAAAAAGAAAGAAAAGAGGAGAAGTCCCCTCGGGTAGGGAGGCCCCTACCCGGAGAGACTCCCTCTCCAAGTAGGGGATTTCCTACTCGGAAAGGGGGCTCTCTAGGTAGTCTACCCGGAGAGACCCCCCTCTCCGGGTAAATCGCTCTCCTCTCTACTCAGAGAGGGGCTCTCCGGGTGGTCTACCCGGGCCCCGGAGAGACCCCGTCTCCGGGTAGTCTACTCGAAGAGGGTGCTCTCCAGGCAGTCTACCTGGAGAGACCCCCCTCTCCAGGTAAATCTCTCTCTTCCCTACTCGGATAGACCCCCCTCCAGACAAAACCCCTATAAATATCCCCTCCAAGCAACAGAGAAAGAGGTCGGAGCTTTGAAAAAGGATTTGTCCCCCTGCTGCCCAGTCCGCTGAAGACCCCCCCGGGGGACTCTCAAAGGCATGAAGTGCTCGTGCTCGGCGTAAAGGGCTCGTGCACGGCAAGCTTGAGTCGTCTCCGACTGTGAAACCCCCTGTGTATATTCCCCCATGTTGAGCGGGACTCCATGGGGGATGAAATCTAAATATTCATATTAATATCTCCATGTTGAGCGAGACTCCATGGAGATAAAAGTGTTATATGTTATTGTGTTCATGTGTTTAAATATTTTTCATGTTGAGCAAGACTCCATGAAGATAAAATATTTAAACACTCACGTGTTCATTTCTTCCCCTCATGTCGAGCTGGACTCCATGGGGATGAAATGTTTATATGTTCATATGTGCGTACCTCCATCGGGAGACTCTGCCCAAGCAGAGATTCTGCCCAAGGCGCGATCATATGTTCATATAATGTTCATGTGCAAGTCTCCATGTCGAGCTAGACTCCATGGGGATGAAATGCTTATATGTTCATATGTGCATACCTCCATAGAGAGACTCTGCCCAAGCGAAGACTGCCCGAGGTACGATCATATATGTTCACCTCCATGTCGAGTTAAACTCCATGCAGATAAAATGTTTATATTTCATATGTGTGTACCCCCATAAAGAGACTCTGCCCAAGCGGAGATTCTACCCGAGGCACGACCATACGTTCATTATATATTTATGTATGCATCTCTATACAGGGACTCTGCTCGAGGCATGTTCATATGTATTTATCCCCATGTGGAAACCATACAAAGGTCATGGGGTAAATTTCAAGACACTCATGTACATCAAATACTCAAAGCTCAAGTGGGTATGCTGTCAAGCTTTTCAAGCAGCTCTCAGGAAAGACCCTTTAAAGAGGGAATTTATGCTCATGGAAAATTCCACAAGAGCCCCTGTTTGGTGGAAAAATTACAGAAAGTCCCTGAAGGGCAGGAAAAGAAGTCTAGAAAAGTCCTCCAAAAGGGCGGAAATTATGAAAAGTCTAGAAAGGCTCCAATACAATGTTGTCCAAATCTTCTTCAAAAGACAACATTGGCCAAGTCTCAGTCGTGATATCACCAACTAGCCCCTAATATGCCACTCGATTTTATGTCGTTCGCATGACTCGGTGGAGCAAGACCTACGTCACTTCCTTGAAGGAGCGTGTGCTCTTCTGAATTCGGCTTATGACTAAAAGTCGAGGAATGACAAAAAAGCCAAAGGTCATCAAGAAGCGACAGAAAAACCAGGAAAGTCATAAAATGTCAAGAAATGGCAGAGAAGCCCGAGAAAGCCAAGAAATGGCGGAAATGTCTAGGAATGCCCAAAAATGGTGCCAAATTGAAGAAATGCCCACAAAGGGTATGAAATTGTAGAAATATCTAGAAAGGGTAAAAGCTGTAGCAAAACCCAGAAAGGGTTAGAAGATATACGAATACTCCCGCTTTGTGCGGAAATGCCCTTTATAGACATCAAATCAACTCCAAAGGTCTGATCATAATCAAAAAGTGATTATGACCATAAAGTAAATCAAATGCAAGCGGAAGCAAATTCAAAGAGTCCGGCTGCGATGGAATACAATCTTGAAGACCCGATTATACAATCGGGACCAAGTATAATGGTCTCGAAAGACCAAATTGTGATCCAAATTACATTTTTCAAGCTCTTTGGACTTTGTGCCAAAGATGAATCTCGACATTATTATCAAAGGTATTCGGATTCAATCCAATGTAAATTAACACCGATTCCGGTCGGTGGGGAAGGGTCCAGCACACGAAACCCTGATCGCCTGATCAAATAAAAACGCAGAAGAAATATCCCAAATATTGGCGCAATCGTCCAATAAATGAACATGTAAATTTCCAACATCAAACGGATTTCAAATCTTTTATTATATAACATATTGGCACGTCCACGCACATATAAAAACGCCTCCATTGCCAAAATCCATATATTTTCCACCAAAAGAAAATTTCCGCATCCAACAGATGTCAACAAGATGCATGAGAGAAAATATTGACCTGAATCACAAGGTTTTGATCAAGTCTTCATGATTTTACACATTAGCACTTTAGGAATTTCTCCAAAGGGCATCACCAAAATTCATAATAGTTGTTCAGAGTTCAATAATAGTTGTTCAGAGTTAATCTGATTTAGCTATCTTTCTAGTATCTTACCAAGTTGAAAAACATGGTTTACAACACCAATTGTTCTCAACAAGTAAGGCCAATTTAGAACTAGCAGCAAGTCACCTAGCAATGTCTTCATTAAGTGCTCAAAATAAATACCCCATGGTTTCTCAAACCAAGGTCCCAACTTCTATTAAGGTTTTAACCCTCTTAACCAAATTGGTCTTCACACTGCAACAGAACATCTAGAAGTTTTAATGATGCAAAGGACAAAAAGGAAGCTAAGCATTATCAAGTAACGGGTTGGGCAAAAGTTTGGGCCTTGCCAAAGAGACATTCATGTTTCCTCACCTTTTATTGTTGCTGCTAAAACAAAAAGTCAAAAGATGATTTTAAATGATCGCATAAGAAAAACTTTCACACTCATCGTTCTACAAAACCTGTAATGAATATTCAAGAATTTAAAACACAACAGAAGCTACTACATTCAGTTTCACCATGACACAACCAACAATATCTATCTTTCCAAGTCTTCACATAGTTGGTAAAGAGGAAGAAAGCACACCTCCCTCTTTAATAACTCCAAACGATCTGCTATACGAACAAACAAATCGTATGGTATATCTTGATGCTTGTACAACTTGACCTTTGGCGTAGAAAATGCTATGTACTCTGCCAGGATAGACTCATTGGCAACTGTGTACACCTTCATGAGTATAAATGAATATATATCAAAACCATCTCAAAACAAATGAAAAGAAGACATTGGAAGAAAACAAAAAAAGGAAATAAGCAAACAGGGAAATAGAGAGCATGTATTTGTGGTTTCTTTATCTTTGATACAAGAGAAAACACATACATACACATCCTTTTTTCCCTCCATAAAGGAACTGCTCAACTGCATGTGGGATTCGCAAAAGGCTACATGCATCTCACAAAAGCCAAAACACAAGAGGAATGAAGCCACATATCTACTATCTAGGAGCAAATGAATTATTTTTTTTCATTGTCATGGATTGCAGAATCAGCCGATCCCATTGTCCTATGGTGATTTGATTCGAGGGGGGAATCGGGTTGACTCAGCCCAGATCGATCCGAGATCCTGAGCCAATCTCGAGCTGATCCCACTCTTCAAAGAGTTTAAAAATGTTTCACATTCCCCCCTTTATATTCCCTCTTTTAATGCCCCTTTCCCCCTTTTCTCAATTACGATGCAAAGAGGGAAAGTGGGGAGGCATGGGAAAATAAAGAGAGTGCAATCGCATCCCCATTTTTCCCTATTTTAAAAAGGGAATCAATGTTCCCTCTCTCCCTTCACTTTCCAAGTTGCACCCCATTTCCCTCTTTTATTGCACCCCCCTCTCCCCTCTTTTCCCTTCCCACATTAAAAGGGGAATTAATGCCCCATCCCACATTTAATGTGTCCCCTCGCTCCGCTATGAAAAGGGGGGAGAGGGGGCACATTTGGGAAGTGAAAAAAGGAGAAAGAGGAGGCACATTAAATGTGAAAAAAAGGGGGCACATAGGTCCCCCCCCCCTTCTTCTATAGCCTCTTTTATTTTTTTATTTTTTGTGATTTTTTATTTTCTTTTTGTTTCAAAAATAAAATTCCTTTCGACGGCCAATCCATCGATCTGATCTGGATTGGAATCAGGATTGGCCCAGGGTCACCCCTAGGCCGATCTCATTATTTTTTCTTTACTTAGTGTCCCTTACATCACCTATTATAAAATTTGCAAAGGAGTAAAACACTTACCCACAGACACATTTTAAACAGAGAAGCAATTTCATGGTGGTCTCGTAAAACCTCTGATGCATCTCTCATCTCAACACAAAATTTGAATAGTTTGGTATCTTTCTGAAATTAGCAGAATAGCATGGCAACACAAGTTATTTCCCTGTGCTTCTTGATTCCCAACCAACTGTTTTGTAGGTTGCAAATAGAAAGAAATGTTAGGTGGGAATGTGTCTCCCATATCCCAAAAATACTCCACGTGTCTCTATTTTATATCCCACCCTCCCTCACCCCTCCCTAAAAGGCTAAAAATGCAATGGTCTATTGGTCTCTATTCAGAAATACCAATTATAAAATCTTTTCTTTTTAGGTCATATCCTATGTGAATTTTTAGTACTTTCATTAATCACTGGTTGGAAAAGCATGGGGTAGAGGTCCAAAATAGTTTTTCCAAATAACTAGACATCACCAGCCGAAGATGCTCCCCTTAACAAGTAACTTTTAGCATGCTGGTGATCCTTTAAAGACTTGACCATGAACATAGATCATGCTTGTCGCCATATTCCATAGTTGTCGTGGTGTACAAAGCAACCAAGGTGGTGAGCCTGCTGAACTGACAAAGCAAGGTGAGTAGGCAAAGCCCAGTTTATAAAACTAAAAAGAAAAATCCAAGACACCTATACACCTATTTTGCAAAAAGAATACAAAGTGTGATATTCCTATGTAACTACTAAACATTCCAACATAATAATATAACTTCCAATTTGTTAATTGTCTGGCAAAGTCAGAATCATACTAACGTGAGGGCAAGCATTAAATATTAAAACAAACAACAAAACAAGGCAGTGAATGCCTATGAAAAGGTGGGCTAGGCAGGCACAAGGCAGCCTAGGTGAGTCCTTAGTGGACTACTTGCCTAGGCACCAAGTAGCCTTGACAACCATCCGGCGCCTTGTCACCTAGGTGACAACTAGAAAACTGTGCCATCTTCTAAATTCTTATATCCCTTTAGAATAGTCCCACATTGGGAAAAGGAAAAACCAGCATATGCTTAAATTCTTGTATCCCCATGTTTGTCATAGTCTGCATGACAGAGCTTATACTGGCTGTCACGTGAGGATGCATGTTAAAATAGTCCTATATTGGAAAAGGGACAAAATCATAATAGAGTTAAAATAGTGAAGGACAAAATCATAATAGAGCTAAAATAGTAGAGTCCTTTCCTTTCAAAACCTTAAGATTTTGAGTTGGATGGACCAACCCAATAAGTTCAACAGTCCCAAAGTCCACATAGCCACTAAGAAACTTCTCCCCCATGGTTGAAGTTGAACATCATCAACTGCCAAATTTTGTGGAAACATCCCCATCCAACCACTACCCTCCATAGTCCATACAACCTGAATGCATCCAACACAATCCTGTGCACAATTGAAGAGGATAGCATCTAAGATTTCTAAAGCAGAGAATGCAAAACATAAAATAGCAATATATATATATATATATATATATATATATATATATATATATATATATCCTTCTCAGATGAATAATTCCTCCCTCTTTGGAAATATAAGGTAGTAGAAGCCTATTCGGAATTCTACGGAGACATCTCATACAACAGCCATTGTAGCAACGGTGACAAGATTAGCAATGAGCGCAGCATCAGTACTAGTGCATCTCAAGTTTGTTTTTTGTTGTTGTTTTTTTTCGAAAAGTGGATAGTACCACTGGATATAAAAGGTAAAAAAACTATACAAAAAGGAGTGGAGGAGAGCTCCCAAAAGGTTCCCCCGAAACAGAAGGTGGCAGAACTAAGCCTGCCAAGGGAGGAAAGGAAAGACAGCCATCACTCCCTTACAGCCCATTAGTCACACTTAAACAGCCCCAAAACTAAAATCCCTTCACCTCACTGAAACCCACCCACATGATACATCACATATCAAGTTTGGTTTTAGGAATAAATATATAGTCCACTGATAGATGATAGGAAAAAGTTAGATATTGATGTTGATTGAATATCTTTGACTCTTTTTCTAATCATCGATAAGTCATATTACTGGTAATCAATTCACTGATGGCTTATGCATCACCAAAAACTATCATTCACATACATTACATGATTATGAATTAATATGAAATCGAATTTCCAGCAATTTCTTCATGTTTCTTAGTACTGAAACAGTATGCCAATTAACACTTTCTTACTCTTCCTTGCTTTCTACTAGAGAAACACTAGAAAGAATCATAATTCAAAAAACAAGCATAAAAGTAAAGAGGATGATTTTTAGTCACACTAGTAGCATGGCACAATCTCCAACAGAACATGTGATAGAGCAAAGGAATTTACAAAACCTTCGAGGCCATAAGGCTTTCAAGCTCAACAATTTGCTTTTCATATCCGATCTGTGAGCTTGATCCTGCAGAGAATTAGATCATTAGGGTTTATAGTTGTTTTCTTTAGAGGGATAACGATAATTAATGGATTAAGCATCAACAAAATCAGACATGACTAAACATGAGCAAAATAAATAAACTGCCAGCATAAAAACCTTACCTCACTCAACCTGCAAGGCAGCCTTTTCAAAAGCCAGAAATTCCACCCTACCAGGAGAACTGGACTCAGTTTACAGCGCCACCACACAAGAGGGCCTAAATGCTATGCTGGTGAATGGAAAGGAAACTTTCGGCATGCTACCTTTGTCACAATGCTTTTCCAGATTTCCATGTTAAGAGTCCAAAAGCATCATCAATAGCGCACCAAAGCAAGGGTGGCGAAAGCCACAACTTCTACCCTACTAGCAGAACCGGACTTAGTTTGGCGCAACTTCACATGAGGGCCAAATGCTAGATCAGCAAGTGGAAAAAGAACCTTCAGCATGCTACCTCCCTAGAAGTATTTTTCCGCATTTCCATGTCAATGTAGACACCCATTTTTGACCTATAAGTCATTAAGTCGGGCCAGTTTTCTTGTTCACTTTAATGATGCCCCAGATTGGTCATTGCTATTGAGCCCAATCTTGGCCCACTATGAGCTCATTGTGTATTAATTTGAAGCCCAATCTCACTTTGGAATTCAAAACCATTACTTATTTGAAGCCCAGAGTTCAAAGCATAAATGCATCAAGGTTCATTGGTGTGTTCACATTCTCTCTCCTTAATGTGTTATCCCGATATAACATATTCTTAAGGCGTCAGCCTGATATGACATGTTCGTAGTTTTTCATGCAGTTTTTACATGGCAGGACTCTCCTTATCATTCTCTCTTTTAGGACAGCATTTTAAAGGATTTTGAGGCTTAAAGTCAGACTAAAACTCTTCATGTTTATCCTTGGAATGGCTTGGACTCTATTTTTGAAGGTTTTATAGTCCAAAAATCAGTTTTTACTGTGATTATTATCCCTTGGTTGTAAAATTAGGGTTTCACTCCTATAAATAAGTCTATAGGGTTCAAAAACCAAGGAGGATGCCTAGTAGAGCTTGTGAGGACACTGCCTATGATCTCCAAACCTTTCTCCGTCCCTCACAAGCCTAGGGAGTAGCCCTCTTGGGCATCTTCTCATGTCTTTCTCTTTCTTTTATTTGTTCACAATGCATGCTAGTTTCTTAGGTTTTCTTTCAAAGTTCCTTTAACATTTCTCTTTTAAGCATGAACACACACCCATCTTTCCCCTAACAACAGTTTAAAACCTTTCTCCGGTATGTTCCCTCCATATTGTTCATGTTTATCTCCTTTGAAGAGTGAATGCTACATGAAATCAACTTTCTAATGAGTTTTCTCTCGTTTTGATCACTTTGGCAGGTTAAACAATGTGGGAAGAGCACAAGGCCCTTGCTCTTTGACCGGATGAGGAGCAAGAAAGGACAAAAATTAGTCTCCTGTTCTAAACTAAAGGAAGAAGGCGTCAGAGAGGCCCCACGTGTCCTGAGTCTCCTGACTGTGTCATAGGTGGTCAACACATTCTAAGTGTGTCACCGGAAGTTGACTCGTTCTCAACCAAGTATGCCTTCTAATCCTTCTTTCTCAATTTCCAAGGTAGTAAGCATCTATTTAATTATGTTATTCCTTGCAATTATCCTGGTGGCGATCACTGTCTCATATTTATTTTGTTCATAATTTCAGGGTCAATTTCCTATCCACAATTAACAGCCCAAAAGGGCTATCAATAGCAAGCCAAAGGAGGGGTGCTAAGTGGGTCACACAAAGACTCGTCCTACAGAGAGGAATTGTAATGAAAATGTGTGCAAGATTAAATCTACAATAAAGAGGAAGAGGATCACAATGAAAATACCAACAAACGTTGGGTCATTACGAATTAGTGTGCAGTCCTTCACAAAGGCAGTTTCAGCACGGTTTAGTTATCAGAAATTGTAGTGTACAAGCCTTCTCTGTACAGCCTATGTGAATGAGCTCACTACTCAAGTAAGCAAAGCCTACGAGAGAGAAATTCAATTCCAAAGACTAACAACCAAAACACCGATGAAACCAAATATTCATGCACCAGGGCTCGCTGCAGCCACTCGCTTAACCATAAATCATAAAATAGGCTTAGTTACTAGATGCATCATACCTTTTGTGTTCACAATTGAAGCAGTCATCCCAAATATCCTGGGAAGAATAGCTGACTGTATACCTAACTGACGGTGATAGAACTCCTGGTATACATCACAGACACCAAAATAATCATTAGAAGATGAATGAAATAGAGAATCTAGTTTTCTATAAAAGATCAAGCATAAAACAGTCTTCAAGATGAAGTTAACGATAAGTGCAAGCAATTATTTTGCTGCATGCATTTTCCTCAATGCTATTGATGGCCAATGACTCCAAGAAAAAATAAGGCATGACAAAAACTGAAGATGACATACCATTACAATGGTAACAAACGATTCATGAGTTAGACAAATTTTATATCACAGATAGGTAATCATGATCACAAAATCACCAGAACCTTGGCCAAATAAAAAACTGAATGTTTTCTTCTTTACCATATTTTTCCTTCCTTAGATAAATATTTGAAATTTATGATATATTATTGACTAGCATTATAGAGCTGCATTCTATTAATGAAAGCCAAATAAGGAAGTCAAGACAGGGATGTAGTGTGGTACCCTTTAATTCAGTCAAAAGTCAAAAGTCAAAATATGGGTTAGTTTAGAAACTGGAGCTTGTAAAAGTCGAAGGTTCAGAATCAATAACCAGAAAGTGCAGGCTAGGCATGTAAGTGAAGTGTACACCTTGTGTCCAGGTAGTAGGCACACCTAAGTTTAGTTTGTTGCACCCATATGGGGAAGACAAATTTACTGAAAATGGAGGAAACCATATTTTCTTTGGTTTGTTTTTCGAGTGGGAGATGTTGTCCGCCCCAGGCACAACACGGTGGGGCCCGCAGCACATTAAAGACTGCAGGCCCCACTCCTGGTGTGCCTGGGGCAGGCAGCACTCCCTAGACGGGCAACAAGAGTTTCTCTTGTTTTTCTATGTACATAGTTGTGCGCCGGCAAACATAAAAGAGTTATATAAATGAGGTAATGGCGTACGCAGATGTGAAAACTCTCACAACTGCCTTGTAATGAGAACCTTAGACTTTAACAACAATGGCTTTCTAGAATTCAAATACAAGAAAACATCATGACAGATCAAAATAAAAGATTGAAGAAAACTGATCCACAGAGGAAAATAGCCAACTGAAGGAGATAATATCTTACTGTCATGATACAAGCATAAGGATGTCTTCCCTTGGCATGATGACATTCATCAAATACTAGGAGCTTTATCATACCCATGTTGAAGAAACCGTGTCTAAGGTTGTCAAGAAGGATTTGAGGTGTCATCACGAAAACCTGCATGAACAATAGGACCTAACCCATGAAGCACTTTTTTTTCCCTAAAATACTTGTTTCTTATGAGAATCATGTGCACTTGGATCACAAAAAAAAAGGAAAGCAAAGTTATAAAGCAACTGAGCAAGTCTATATATGGTAACATCAAAATATTGGGATGGAAGGCACCAGGTCAGCTGCTCCTTTCATCACTTGTAAATATAAAGAAAGAAGAACCCAGAGAGCACCTAAAAACCAACGTGTAAAAATATAGCTATATGACGACAGTATCAGGCATGAAGAGAAAGTTAATCACATAGCTAACAAAGATAGATGAATGAAGCAGCTTGAGGAGCCAAAGAAAACTAAATATTGTCAATGCTCGGAAACCTAATATTAATACATAATGAAAAAGACAGGGGAGTCACAGGGAGATAGTAAGATCAATAATTGTTAGGGACAGTTCATGCGGAATCTGCATGAAAAGCTTAACCACTATCTTGATTAATTCATGCAGTTTGTCAAATAGACAATGAACCATGACTATAAGTGTGACGACCCAACCAGTAAACTGGCCCAACAACCGTGCTAGTTGGTAGACTTCTTAGGAAGGTCACCCATCCTGGGACTACTCCCAATTGAGCACGCTTAACTTCAGAGTTCTTTTCCTACTCGAGCTCTAAAAATGACTAGTCCGAGTTGTTGGTAGTTTGTTGATTTAGTCCATTTAACATATTCTTATATGAGGTGTTACAATCAACCCCTCTTATATAAGTATGCTCACATATAGCACACAATCAAACCCTAGACAGGCAGGATTCTCGAGGTGGCCCCTACAGACTCAAGAAGTGGCTCCCACTATGTAGCACTTTGCGCCATTATGGCCTCAAGAGGTGGCTCCCATAGCGTAGCACTTTGCCCTGTGTGGCACTTAGTTCCTATACTTCTGGCTAGGCAAGGCTCTGATACCATTTGTGACGACCCAACCAATAAACTGGCCCAACAACCGTGCTAGTTGGTAGACTTTCCAAGAAAGTCACCCATCCTGAGACTACTCCCAACTGAGCACGCTTAACTTCAGAGTTCTTTTCCTACTCGAGCTCTAAAAATGACTAGTAGGAGTTGTTGGTAGTTTACTGATTTAGTCCATTTAACATATTCTTATATGGGGTGTTACAATAAGTACCTCACATACTCGCAGAGATTGGGCAAACATATGCATCAGATTAATGTGGCAGTTGAAATAGAGACACTGATAGCATTTACTTAACAATAGGGATTATATCTATGGCAGAATCCCCATCTACCAGATTCATTTTTACGTGTTTAACACAATGAGTAATAATCAAATGGGAATTAAATCTATGGCAGAATTCCCATCGCCCAAACTCGTTTTAACACAATTAGTATAGTAGTGGCCCGACTTGAAAAAGTGCCACAGTGAACATCAGCATCCAATAAGAGGGAAAGCCAACTAAAGAACATTACTTTTCACAAGGCAATTTAAACATGAAAACCAATGGGCTAATCTTAACAAAGAGGTCTCCGAAAACAGACAAGACAATCAATTTTCTGCTCAGGTCTTGGGATATTTCCTATGTAGTTCAAGGCAATAAGCGAGTGAGGCAAAAGCAGGGGCTCGCCTAAGCTCTAACCATGAAGGAGAAAAATGATAGTAGGAGGGCCATGAACAAAATAAATAAGACATCGATACGGGAGGTTTAGGGAAACATTACTGAAGGCGTTCAGTATTTAAAGACAAATTATTTTATAGCGCACTCGTATACGTAGTAGATGGTCTGGGGAAAAGGCATTGGACATAAGACATTATTAAGGAAGGATATTACCAATAAACAAGAAAGAAGAAGAAAGGAAGACTTTAGATTATCTGACGTTGAGATTGGTATATCCTGGCATGTGCAGATTAGTCTCCTCACCACTTCCAAATAAAACCCCAAAACATGCTCCCCAACCCCGCCGCAGGTAGGCAGGACCAATAGAGTCAAGAGCTGTCAAGTGCTATAATTGGATAAAAGACAACTAACTTCTTGTCAAATCTGCCAACAAGAAACCCCCCCCCCCCCAATCTCAATCACATTTAAAAGCACAAGACTGTTGGAGTCCAAAAGCAGTGAGGACTTGGGGAGCTTGGCCACAAAACCTTCTTTTAGAATTGCAACAACAAGAACAAAGCAGATTGATGAAAATGGTGATCGTCAAATAAAGTATGCGTACGAAAGATAGCAACTCTATGACTTCGTATAAAAGAACATCGAAACATGTGCAAGGTGGGTTGGGGCGTGTGGCCACTTGTCACCTGGAACTCTCGAAGCTTCCGCTCCCAGGTGTCAGCGGTCCAGAAGTCGACGCCCATGTCGCCCCAGAACCTTCCCACGCTGAGGTCGGTGTGCATCTGTATCACATTCGCCTGCTGGGATACGAGGATGACGGTGGGAGTGAGAAAGACGGCGATCGGATAGCGGCCTGATGTGTAGGAGGAGGGTTCCCTGCGGAGGAGGTGGGCGTGGGCGCGCAGAAGCATGATGGCGATGAGGGTCTTGCCGGACCCCGTCTCCAGGAAGGCGATGGTGTTCCCCCTCATCGCCATCTCCAACGCCTCCAGCTGGTAGCTGCATGCGAACAAGAGATCGAGTGAGAGCACAACAACGTACGTTAATAAGACGAGAGAAACAGGGGACACGAGATAGATGGGGGGAAAGGCGGCCGACCTGCGAGCGTAAGTCTCCGGGTCAGGCAGGGTTGCGGAGAGAGGAGCAGGCGCGGCGTTGCTGTCTATGGCAGCCGCCATCTCGACTGTCGCCATTCTCCCCTTCTCCTGCTGCAGCGGAGGCGGGGGCTGCCGCTGGTCCACTTTCAAGCGTTGGTTCCACTCCTTTCGCGTGTTGCCGTCGCCTTCGGGGTCGCCTCCTCCTGCTGTCTTCGTCTCTCTCTCTCTCTCTCTCTCTCTACCCACCGGACTCGGAGTGAACGTAACGAGCAGAGCAGAAGGTGAAGAGGCCCGCGTTTATAACAGTTGTACTTTCCAAGATTCTTCGGCGAGAGCGAGAGGGAAAGAGAAAGGAAAGGGATACCTTTCCGCGCAGCTGACGTCGAGCATGGTATTGTTTTCGGATGATGTGACAAATAAAGTAACAAAGACTTTGTGGGCCTTTCTCCTGTTTCCAATAGAAATTGCACATAAGCAGCCAATTCAAAGGACATCTTTTATTTGTTAATTAAGTCTAAAAAACGAGAAAACAAAAACTTTGTGGGCCTTTCTCCTGCTTCTGATCTTCTTCTTCTGTTACTGCTTCTTGATCTCTCTCTTTTTCTCTCTCTCTCTCCAAGTTCATAAATCTGTGTATAGTCATATGCATGGTTAGGTTATCGACGTTTTATGTTCTTTTTTTTCCTCTTAGAATGTAAAAGGATGTATCTTTTCTTGACGAACAATGTTCGTAAACCGAGTTGTTTTGTCTTAAGCATCACGATGGTCAGCATCCATGCAGACTAGTGCATGCAGGTTCGGAATAATATTGCCAATTTTAACCGTTACAACGGTGTAAGGTGGATATGGACGCATCATTATACTTTTTTTGGTAAGTAATTAATAAAGAATCTATTACTAATGAAAAAATGCTATGTACATCAGATACTTGTACTACTACAAGTTTGCAGTTATAAGCGCAACATCCTTTAAGCAATTCTCCAATTCTTTGGAAAATTTTAAAAATATTGCAAGAATCGAAAAAGAGTGTAACAACTAACAAGTGCATCTTCCCTTCAATATGACCCTCCAATATCCTACTTGCATCCGAAACAAATTAATATTAATAGAGACATGCATCCATCGTTAAACTTAATCTCACCTTAATATACTTCTTGATCCCCCTATCTAGTACGTACCACTCTCAGATCTTTCAAAATCCAAGTCACCTGCTACAGTCCTCGTCTCCAACTTCATTAACGGGTCGTCGTTTTCGACATCATATATTAATTTTGATAAAAGTGCACATATATATTTATCAGATAAATACTATATTTTTACAAAAAAAAAAGTATCATATAAATAGATATCCATTAATTAATTATTTGTCAAATAAATTCGTCTTACAATAAACATTTCTTTCTTCACATTCGTGACTTTCGTTTAGAAGGGCTTACAAGCGCTTCAGAATCTTAAACATCTTTGAGAGTTTAGTATGGGCAAAGGATCTTAACATTGAAGCGATGATCTAAAGACGCAAGAGCGTATAGGCTGCAGCCACAGTAGAAAGGAAAGAAGGCGGCCAATGGGGTTTAGTCCCATATTGGCCACCACAGAACCCTTATAATAACTTTTAAAGAAAAGCCAATAGCCACAGTACATATAAGCACAAAAGGGAATTTCACGTAACAAGGTACCCTACTCTTCTCTTTCTTCTCTCTCCTCTTACTACCTCTCTCTCTCTCTGTGTAAATAATTAGGGATGACTTAAGCATCAAACGGTTTATTCCAGAAATATTCTTGGTGGAGCTAATTAACCCATATCTTTTCAGGCCGATCCAATCCAAATAAATGGCGATCACAAGTTTTCTCATCAAACGCGAGTACTCTGTCCCCTGAGAACCCATCTCGGGCCCAACGAAATCGGCCCACATAAACACCAGGGGGCGAATCGGCGCCTTCATCAGAGCGAACATTAAGTTTGAAACCAAAGAAAACCACATAAATGTCCCCGTGAACGGATTAGCCACTCTTTCAAAATATTAATGGAAAAGTTTTAGGCGCTCTTCCCTAGCAGATAAAAGTACTGCCAAACTTGCCCTATACTCGCTCTATATATATGTTGCTTAAATAAATAATTTTGTTTTACTCTGGCTCATGTTAATTCGAACAGAAAATTAGTTGATCTTTTTCAAAAAAATAAGATCAGTGAAGGTTTGTGTTGTAAGCCGAGGGAGTGTACGTGAGATAGGATGCTAGCTAGTTGGCTGGCTATATATAGAAAAGATGATAAAGATTGATCACTCTGTATTAGGACAAATAGTTATTATTCATCTCAAATATAAATTTTAGATGCAGATCAATACGGACAAATAGTTACATCAAATTGTTGTATGCTGCGAGAAGTATCACTCTCCCACCTGCTCATGACTGCCTAACTCAATGGGCCTCCTGTTTTCTTGCTTTGGGGTTTGGGATTCTCCGAGTATCCCAAACCCAGTTTTAGATGTTTGTAGTAATTAATCCTCTGTGCTTCCTTTCCTGCTTACTATGTAAGTCATGGAATCTCAACATCTTACTTGTAAAAAAGAAAAAACAAGCGCGCCAGGCCGATCCAATGACGGTGGTGGCGCTCTTTCACCGGCTAGGACCAGGCCGATGCTTTTCAAACGTACCACCAGGTTGATGTTACGTGCCCTATTTTCAAAGTTAAAGCAAAAGAAAGTTGCAGCGAATCCCCTCTGTCAAAAAAAAGAAAGTTTGAATCCCCTGGCAGCGGTCTGATTTGACCGCATGAGCCCACTTCCCTCCCTTGTCTTTTTTTTTTTTTTGACCAAACACTTCCCTTCCTTGTCGCGACGCAACTACGACCCACGGGACCATCGCGAAGCTGAGAAGAACTAGAGATTACAAGGCCGCGCGCGTGCAAAAGAATAGTCCTTTGTTGCAAAATCCGGCGGTCTTCTTCTTTTCCCTCAAATTAATTTGAGTTTATGTGATAGTACTAGAGCTGTAAACGATACTAAATCGAGTCCAAAACATAAATTTTGATTTTTATAAGTAATTTTGAGTTCCAATTTTGATAATTGTGAAATAATTGATTTCGATTTCGTTCTAACTTTGTTATCGAGTTTAATATTTTTGCTCTCTTTTGTTATGATAAAGTTGAGAGAGAAAGAGAGGAGAATACGTATTGGATCTACACGGGTTCAGTGTAGGGATTTAAATTTTTTATTAAATTAATTTTGATTAAAAAATTTTAATAAAATATTTTTATTAAATCATAAATAATATTTATAAATCTACTTTAATTTTTAGAGTGATTTAATTGAATAAAATTTTTACATCTACCGTTAAAGAGAGAAATACTTTTACCGGGTTCAATAAAATTTACCGTAGTTCTACATTCGGATATATAGTCATATGATAGTTTGTGTAATTACTAATTACATTTGACTGCATCCAGATAGTGACATAATAACTTACCTAATGTTAAATTAGACATACGTAGATTGACAGGTAGGGGGTACATAGCGGCAACCGACAATTAGTGGTGGTGATAACAACGGCCATTAAACTCAAAAATATAAATTTTAAACTTCGAAATATAATTTTAATTTTTAATTTTTAAACTTTTAAAATTTAAAAAAAATATCAACTAAATTTTTAATAATGATTTTGTTTAGAGTCTGAGCCACTTGTTATTCTCTCTTGTTCGTCAACTAACATGGCGCATAAGATGAACGGCTCGAACTTTTCTCTTTAGAGAAAATTTTATTGTACTTAAGATTTGTATTTATTTATATATTTTTTCTATTAGCCAATACATTAAGAGCATAATGTATGTACACTAAATTTTTCTCCTTTCTTGACGGTGGAACCGATGTCTGTGCAACTACAAACTTGGACCCAAAGTTTCCTCTTGTGATATCTCTTCCATCTGTCTCTCGATCAGGAGACAACCAGAGGTGGAAACTGGAAAGCACATACGTAACTGCCTCTCTCCTATTGGTGTTCTCTTCCTTCTCCTCCAAGTAATTTTTTTTTATTTATCGAATTTACTGAAATATGATTTCTTTTTTCAATATGTACCAAAAAGATGTCCACCATGTCTGATTGACTCACATGTCCATTTAAATTTGACATTTTTGTAAAATAATTTTATTCTAACAAATATTTAATCAAATATATCATATTCTAACATATTTATAAAAATATCTTTCTCTTATAATACGAGTAACTTGTCGTAAGAGGACCCCGGTGGTCGATCGGTTAGAACTCTTGCTTAAAAGTAGGAGGTCCCGAGTTCGATCCTGGGGGGGGGGGGCTTACCTGATTTACATATAATCCTCGAGGTGTGTAAATTCGAAGTTTTTCCAGTCAAGTGGGGTAAGGGCAATACGGGTATACGGAAAGTAGGAGCTGCCAAGTTCTGATCTTGGAGTTCACGAACACCAATCCTTAGCCCACAAAACCACATGGGGCGGAATTTTCTCGTTATCAAAAAAAAAAACTTGTCGTTTCCTCGTATATCATATTATTTTTTCTATCCAAAACTTATCACGTCAACTTTATCCTTACCAAAATACTTTGCTCGGCGAGACTCGAGAGAGATTTTGAGAGAGAGAGAGAGAGGGAGGAAGGGACGGAGGTGCGCGTGTGTGAGAGAGAAATTGAGAGAGAGAGAGAGAGAGAGAGATACGGGGAGTGTGAGACGGAGAGAGAGGTAGGGGTGTCTAAATTGCACTTCAAACTGAAGAATTGAATCAAACTAGTTCTATGCCCGCACGAAAAATTGTTAAGTTTGAATTAATAAATTTTATAAGTAGTACATATGAGGGTAATATTTTTATTATTTATTAAAATAGATTTTAAATAAAGACGTGAGTTTTTAAGAATGGAGAGATGTTTAATGGGAAAGAAAAGAGAGAAAATTTATATTAGCAAATTTTTATTAGTTTAAGAATGGTGAGAGTGAGATTGAGAGTTTTTTGAACGTTTAGATATATTTTGGGAAAGTTTAATAGGAGAGAAAGATGGAGAGAGAATATAGGAAGATAATTATTTAGTTCATTTAAACTACTTATATTTCTATTTTTAGGGATGGAGATGTTATAGAAAGAATAAGATTGTCCTGGTGCAGCCACGTGGCAGCACCAAGACTGAGTTATATTATATTAGTATAGATAAAATTGAATTGGTTTATTCAATTTGACTTAGATTGAAATTTAGTTCGATTAGATTCATAAATTGTAAAATCGAATCAAACCGTGTAAATTGAATAATTAATTTTTAATATAATTGTAATAAATTTATATAATATATATTATAAGTATTAAAAATTATATGATTAAATTTACATATATATATATATTAATTTATTCTTATTTTTAATATATAAAAATATTAATAAATAAAAATGTATTTAATTAAATGAAAAAAATTGATTTAAACCAAATCAAAATAACTCTAGTTTGATTTAATTCAGGTTGATGTTCATATTCGGTTCGATTTGAATTGACCAAAAATGCATCAACCCGGATCAAAATCGAACTGTTAAACACCCCCTGTAAAGAGGTGTGCATGTTTAACTTTAAGGTTATTTATATATAGTTACCTATAAAAAGTTATCATCTTCACAATAAAAAATTAGAAAAAATAATTAAGGGTCTCTGTCAAAAAGAATGGCTTATTTCCTAGTCTATGTCATAATATCAGAAGCCACAAAGTTCTTATTTTTGTAATTTAATTTTTAATCTCTACTTTTAATTTTTCAATATTTATGAGCTTCGATTGGACAATTTATGTCCTTTTGGCGCTGATCCTTTTTTTTAATTTATATCTTATCTTTCCACATTTTTGTCTTCCCCTATGAACTATATTCAATGCGCCTTAACATAACATGTTTTTTACTTACAATATATTATTTACATCATTTACAATAAGTCTTAAGATCGCTTACATAAAGTTTCTATAACACTTATGGTAAGACGTTGTACTTGACTCAAGTTGAAAAAAAAAACAACATGACTCAAGATAAAGAACATGAGTTTTCATTCAACAATTTTGATTGGTTCCTACAAGTTCTTCTATTGTGACCCGTTTCTTTGCACATTGAACAAATATATATGTTATACTTCTTCTCTTGAACGTATTCTCCTCTTTCTCAATCTTCTTGGCAACTTTTTTGTTAACAGTGACTTGATTTGAACATATGATGGTTGAGGCGGATCTGATGTGTTAAATGTTTGAATCAATTGCATGTTAGTTTCATATGCAACCATGTATAGTTCTGTGTTGTAAAATGGTGAAATATATTAAGATACAGGTCATTCTTAGATGCAATTCCTATGCATGTATGTTTGCAACAAACCTTGCTAGTGACTACAAGAGCATGTTTGTTAATAGAGGTTGGACTTACACAGGAATTTCTGCAACCTCAACCCGCCTCGTTTCAGTAGGACTACTGATCCCGATGAGGCAGAAAACTGGCTAAAGGAGACATAATGCATCTTCCGCGTCATACAATACGCGGATGGAGATAAGTTACTGCTAGCAACGTTTCAGCTAGAAAGAGACGCCCGTGTGTGGTGGGAGTCTGTTGAAGCTACACGGGCAGATGCACAATGATTCGCAGCCCACCTTCTCTCTCTTCTTCTCTCTTGGTTTTCTCTCTCGAAGCCATGAGGAGGTCTTCTAGCTTCCTCTAAGCCAACCCTCCCCCCTATGGCGGTCCAAAATTGCTAGGACAATCTGTGGAGAGCTCCATCGCCTCGGACCATGTTATTGAATACCAGAATGTGGAAGTGCAAGGAAATATGGCATATGAAGAGAAACATGTGCAAATCCTCGACCGAAAGATTAAGCAACTACAGAATAAGAAAGTTTCATTATTGAAGATTCAGTGGAATAAGCGATGACAAGAAGAAGCTGGGATATATAGTTGAAATCACCTCCTACCATCCAAGGAACATCAACAGAATCAGACATGTTGATAATGTCATCAAAGAGCTGTCGTCTGATGTTAGAAAGACAACTGGCATAAACTACCGTGACCATGAAAAAGATTTTGTCATCCTTCAGTGCCGCTAAAGTGATATGCTGAAATATTCTTTACAGATGTCTTGATAGGAGAGCTTCTTCTTCACTGTCTGCTTCACTTCTTTCATCTTCTGAATCACTTTTAGAAATATTTTCTGTTGCTTTTAGAGCATTGGTACATTTTTTCTTGGATGAGTATTCTTCTAATCTCTCCACCTCATCATTATAATATAACATGCAGTGGTTCGGACATGCATCTATTCTTTCATAACCTAATCCCAGTTCTTTTACCATCCTCTTTGCACGATATGGAAAAAGGCTAAAGAACCCCAGCAACACTAAAAACCTTCAACCCTGGAAAGCAACAACAACAGGTTCCATGTTCTATCTTTTGACACAGATGAAGGGGTGGATGAGGGCACCATCCTGGTTCCTGAGGATGCAACACCTCACGGTGCACCCTCTCTGCCAATGGAGTGTGGTCCTAGTGTCAGTACATGCTCCTTTTTTTGCATTTGATTTAATGATTTCTTTTCCTTTAGCCCAGCATGCATCATGTAGGATTTTGAGCTATCATGACTCATCCCTGACTAATGGTGAACTCTTGTTGAGTGCCCAACTGTCCAGGAGATAGGCAAGACGACCTACTCCACAGACCACTTGTGAGTTCAACAACTCACAAGCAATTGAGCACGACGGCTCAAACACCAGAGCACTACAGTTCCAAACCAAAGCAATATGGCTCTAAACCAGAGCATTATTATCCGATTCATGATTCGGAATTGACAACAGTAGTGTTTGCACTGAAGACTTGGAGACATTACTTGTTAGGAGAAAAAATTGAATTTTTTTAGAGATAATAAGAGCTTAAAATATATCTTCTCTCAGAAAGATTTGAATTTGAGACAATACAGATAAATGAAATACTTAAAAGAATATAATTTCAGTTTAGCTTATCACCTAGGTAAAATAAATGTAATAGCTAATGCACTTAGCAGGAAAGCAATTTAAGTCACATCATCATTAAAAATTGGAATCCTTATGAAGAGGTAGCATATAACTCTTTTACGATTCCTTGTCACCAGAGAAGTGTTGTGTTAGCTAGCATTGCAGTAGAGCCTTATGTATATTATCATATATGTGAGACATAGAAATCAAATGACAATTTAGCAAAATTTGTGAAGATAGAGGGAGTCAGCCTTGATGATGATTGTGTAGCGAGATTCAGAGGCTGATTATATGTTCTTGATGTACCCGAATTAAAGCAACATTTATATGGAGATGTAGCTTATAGACTGGAGCTTCCACATGATTTCACATATGCTTATGATGTATCTCATATATTAATGTTGAGTAGCTATGTTCGATACCATTTGCACATCATCAGTAACATTAGACATGATTTGAAGCCAGATTTGTCCATCCAAAATATCCAGTACAGATAGTTGGCAGAAGAGTCTAGAAATTGAGAAATAAATAAATTGAGTTAGTAAAAGTTAGATGGAAAAATAGATAAGGAGGAGAAGACACTTGGGAACTGGATGAGGAAATGTAAAAGTTATATCCACACTTATTTGAGTAAGAATTTAGTTTCAGTCACATAGTTGTTGTGTGTATTGTTTAGTTATGTATATTTTACGAGTTCCTTCTTAAATTTTGAAGACAGAATTTCTTTTTAGGTGGTAGTATTATGGGGTCCTGACTTTTCGAAACCTAATTTATTGGTTTAGTAAGCTTTTAGGCCAATGTATGGCCAGTGG
Organism: Colocasia esculenta; assembly: GCA_014218235.1. Lineage (NCBI taxonomy): Eukaryota > Viridiplantae > Streptophyta > Magnoliopsida > Alismatales > Araceae > Colocasia > Colocasia esculenta. The sequence continues at coordinate 498,187 of CM024755.1, read as the reverse complement.
AATGTGTTTTTGTCTTTATAAGATTTGTTCAGTGTGTTTGGGCCAAAATTTAGAGTCCATTGTGTTTTAGATCTTTGACTTGAAGTCCCATCTTGGGAGACTGTTGCATTTAGAACACGTCTCCCAAGTGCGACACGTTTTAGTTTGAGTCGTGTCTAGTGTTTCTGACATGTTTTCAATGACGGTTCCATTGGGATACATGGTCTACTGGGACACATGGCTTTCATTGAAGACGCAACGACCTAGCATGACGCATTTAAGACGCATCTAGCCGATGTGGCGCATTTTAGTTTTCAACACCTTCTTATATTTTTTGGTTGGCAAAGCGAGAAATTAATTTTATAGATACATTGCATTAACTGAAAAATATCTTTACAAAAGTCTTACTTGAAGATAGATTTACATATTTCATAAGGGAATTGATCATGTTTATTTTGTAGAAGATATATCTATTGGTGTTGAAAAAATAATAGAGATATTAATCCAAGACACTTTTGTGAAAAATTCACTTTGATAATCATTGTCGCTTTTCCTAATAATCGATACCATTTCCTTTATGTAATCGATACAAAGTGTTCCATAATCGATAATCATTTCCTTCGAATAATCGATATAATATGCTCTTCTATAATTGATGCCATTTTTTCCCTAATCTTTGCACTAATTCTTTTTGTAATCGGTGTTTGTTCAGTAATTGATACAATTTTCTCAATAATTATTATCCTTTCAATAATCAATTCACTTTCTCACTTATAAATCGCTAGAATATTTTCTTTTATAATTGATATAGTATTTTTTTCTCTCCCAATCGATGCAATCTCTTTTATAATCGGCACACTTCACTTCATGTACAACTCAACCTATGCTTATTGACTCATGTTGACCAGTCAAACTCCTATTATAAAAGGCTAGGCGTCTTCCACTCACCTCTTGGTGTTGAACCACTCACATCTATTTATCTTTTTGTTTTGGTTATAACTAAAACTCATGAATATCAAGAATATATTTATTAATACTTTTTAAGATAATTTATGCATAAGAAATAACATAATTTCTATCGCTTAAGGATTTGGACTGGAAGTCTATATTGATTACAGTTCAATGTGTATCGACTAGAGACTAAGGTACCATATTGATAGCTAAAGAAGTGTTATATCGAAGAGTAAATTGGTTTATTGATTGATATTTAAATGTTCTTCTGATTGGAGAATAAAAGCTTCTTATCGATTGTTGTTTAAGTGTTACATCGATTGCTGAATAATTTTGTTCCGATTAGTGTTATAAATATTTTATTGTACATATTTGTGTTATAATTGTTCTGATTGGTAACAAATATTCATTACTCATTTCGATTGGTTTATAAACATTCTGATTGGTGAACAAATATTCATTTCGCATTCCAATTGGTTCATAAACATTTCGATTAGTGAACAAATTATTTTACAAACTTTGGATGCATCGATTGTTGAGTAACTCATGAACATTATAACGATTATTGAATATATCATGTGTGACATTGGGTTTTAATGTTTTCATGTTCCCATTACTAAATATATCTTTCGATTGCTTTTGAATATATCGATTGGTAAACAACATGTCATTGAAGAGCAATGAAATTTCAAATGTCCTTCACATCTTTAACTTATTATTTCTCATGTCTTGGAAACTAAAATGTAAGCACAACTTTATATATATATAGCTTGCATTTTAAAAGGTACACTCTAACTTGAAGCTACTTTTTTGCATGTCTCAAAGGTCTCCTTTTTTCCTACTAGACAGAAAGGCAACTACATAACATAGTAGGCTATCAGTAGAAAATGAGGAAGAGGTATGGGTTGATTGACATGTTATATCTCTTTTTCTCACTATCCTCTTCCTAGCATTAAATGCTCACGGGACAAAGGAGATCTGAGGCGTCTGTTAGACTCAAGAAGATAATCGTTAGATACAAAGAGAGTAAAAGAAGAAGAAGAGGAAATAACGAATAGAAGGAGCTCCAACATATCTCCTCAACGATCTTCTTCAAAGGAATGTATAAAGAAGTTGGAGAGAGAGCACACACTAAAAAGCCAAGAACATCTACTCTAGTGTGCTGCGTTCAAGTCTTCATTCTTTCCTTCTCTCTCTCTCTCTGTCATTGTAAATCTGAGAGAGAGTTTCTGCTTGAGAGCCTGAGCTTCTTTCTTATTCTTCCGCTCTTAGGTTACAGTCGAGATCAAGAGTGTTTAGTTCATTTTCTCTTGAATTTGATCTTGATAGCTTGTTCTTTCTTTTCTTAAGAAAGACAAGTTTGTTTCTCCTTCTGTGAGAAGAGAAGACCAACTGGTTGCTGGATGGTTTGTCCAGCTGAGGGATTGTACTCAGTGTTCCCCTTGTTGGATGGGTAATGGGTTCCCAAATGAAATGTTCTTTCTAGGTCCAAGTAAGAGGTGTATAGGGTATGAATGGATCCGGATGAATAGGGTCTAAATGAAAACCTAGACCAGCCCTAGCTGACAACCTCTTCACTTGGACACTACTAACAAGACCCTGCTTGTCTCTACCCAACCCTCGGCCATGGATATAGATGATCTTCGTCATCACCTCCCAACCTTTATGTATAGGATGTTATACATATTTACATGAAGTTTACGGTGTCTCAATACATAAACTTAAGCTCAAAAGAAATCTACAACAGTCTGGGGCATACTCCGAGATGTACCACTAGAACAAAAGCCCACACTGTTGGTGGTTTAGACCTACCTCCACTACTACGAGGATCGGTCTTAGACGGGGGACGGGAACTCACCTGCTCTCCTTCCATTCATCGAGTAATAATCTGTGAACTGTTGAAGAACCGAGTGGATAACATTGGAACTAAAATTAGTTTTGGTTAATCTTCTCTTGAACATTCCACGTAGGAAATTTCTGGGGAAGTGGGGCTGTATCTAGGGATGGCAAGATTGACATTAATCAGTTTAATGCGTTTAATAGGCTACTGCATTTTATTGTTTGCTAAATTATAGTACCTTGCAGTGCCACATTCTCTTCATGCACAAAAGGAGACGCAGATATTATGTTTTGGGTTGTACAGAAATAGGATATCAGTCTGGCACAGATTATGATTGAGAAAATGAAGAGCTTCCCCAGAATAATAAGATAGCGGCCACTCATACTGACAGTCCTCAATGAGTAAATTAAGATATCTTTGATTTTTCTTTATGCATTTAGTTGCTTCTCTATTTCCAAGTGATCCATTAATCCAGGCCCGGACAAATCAGAGTAGTACTACTCTATCTTCCCTGCAGGGCACATCTGGGATAGGAGATAGCAACTGCTAATCAACATCTGGCAAAGGTACATGTGTGTGTGGCCGATCGAGGGAATCATCCCATGTTGTATCACCTTCCAATTATCTTGAGTTCAAAATTTCATCTTGATTGGACATAGTTTAGGTATAAAATTTAAGGATCAAATAAATTTAGATGAATTAAAACCTATTTAACTAACATCATTTTAACCGTCTGAACCGACCATGCTTCCAACTCGTGAGAGTGCAAGCACGATGCGATATAGTTGTACCACCGTAGTACACTTCGGAGAAGCTTCACAAATGTCCAGAGCTTCTTCCAGTCGATGAAGATCACCGGAAGATGCACAGAAACGCCAGATCAAAGTCTCCAAAGTCTGGTTTTCTCACAAAGAGCCCTAGGGTTCTCAAGAGCCAAAAGACCTAACCTCGCCCAAATCTGGGTGTTTTATAGGGTTAAGGCGTCAGGGTACGCATTAAGGATAGGATCCTACTGTTGGAGGTGGGTTTCCTAATCTAGAACCGGAGAAAACGCGACCGTTTCCAGATTTGAACCCGCAACAAAACTGAGAAGTAAACGACCATAATGTTGTCGTTAACAAGAAATAAATGGCATACCACTTTTCTTAGATCTTGAAATATATAATTTGAAAAGACTGTACAACGATCGGACTCGGATGCGATCCGAACACTGTTTGCATTGCTTGATCTAAAGCAACGCTCTTCTCGATCCACTACTCAAGTAATGATCCTAAAAAGAGTCCTAAGCCTATCCTAACCCCTTGGCCACAGATCCAGAGCCCACTACCCGATGCCAAATGGAAGGATAATTACTAGGAAAATGCTAGATAATTATGGGAAATTCATAGGAGAGATAGGGAGAGGAATCTAGCATTTAAAAGGAAGTGGGTTAGTCCAAATACTAGAGCATGTCGTAAATGAGTTCGATTTTATAGTTAAGCAATATATTCAAAATTCTGATTTTATTTATTAACCACTTCAAGTTCATTTGTCAATTTTCATTTTTCAACTTTTAATGAATCAGTTTCTTTTTCTGAAGTTTGAAATTGATTTGTCATGACATCCTGACCATCTTTCATTTTTGGAGCCGTATCTTCATGATGTTTTAACTACCTAAATGCATATGCTACTATCTTACCATACTGCATTAATACTGCCCTTAGACCTCTCCTGGAAGCATCTATACATATGACAAATCCTATGATGCTTGATGGTAAAACAAGGATAGGTGATGTGGTTAGTCTCTTTTTCAATTTTGTAAAACTTCTCTAACATTCCACTATCCATACAAAAGACACTCCTTTCCTAGTCAAACATGTCGTAGGGGCTTGAATCTTGAAAAATTCTTGAATGAACCTTCTATAATAACCTGCCAAGCCTAAAAAACTTATGATCTCTATCACTGTTCTCGGCTCTTCCTACTTCAATACTGCCTCTACCTTGGCTGAATCCACTGCCACTCTTGCTCCTGAAATTACATGCCCGAAAAAACTAAACCTATTTCAACCATAATTCACATTTATTGAACTTAGCATACAAGTAATGTTCTCTCAATGTTTGTAAAGTCATCATCAAATGAGCTGCGTCCTTTGCCGATGAATTGGTTGTACCCTTAAAACCCGTTACACCCTTAGGGATCAGTACGATCCAACGGACTTAGTGTGTTCCTTCTTACCTTGGGATCACGCCGGACCATCTGGCATGTGTTCATAGCACGGCTAGTGGGCAGTTATGACTTCTACCGGACTGCCGGCACACGACCTAGTGCTGAGCAACTGTTACTATATATCGTCTGTTTATCGTTGTTTTTATGAATATGTCCCTATTCTCATCTACTATCTCTTTACTCTCATATGTTCACTTTCTCTCTACACTCTCGTCTATTCATCTACTATTCTCATCTATTCTTGGTACTCTATTTGGCCATACAATTGATTGTCTAAGATAATAAACAATGACTATGCCAGCGCAATAGGGCCCGACCTGGTCCTGGGGAGAGCGCCCGAAGAGTGTCATTTCCTCGCGAGGGTCAACATGATCAGGGTGTGTACGGCATGCACTCAACGCCATTTAATACTATCAAGATTTAATCTATGACAATCAATATATCAATCACTATACTATCGTTCTCTGGGTTGACAAGATGCTCGACCAGATGTGCTATCTCTACAAGTGCACTTTTGTGCAACCATATACACTATTTCATTACATGGCCAATCATTTATCATACTAGTTTTGCATATATTCTTTTTGGGAGTTTTATCGTTCTCTTTCTATCATGTGCTATTACTCTCTTGGCTATACTTGATTGTTCTCTCTAGTTATCCTGCTTTACAAAATATTAATCACTTAAAGCATGCATGTTTACATGAGATATTAAGTCCTACTGAGTGTTATCGCTCACCCTGCGCTATTTGTTATATGTGTTTCAGGTAAGTCGGATGATGACCCTACACACACCTACGAGAATGGACTGGAGTGATGAGCGATCTGGAGTCATAGCGATGGAATGACCATAGTATCGTAGAGTGTAGTTAGATATTTGCTTAGTTATCCTTTTCAATGTAATGATGTTATTGAGCCCTATGTTTTGGCTCAGAATTAATGGTTGTAATAGTTTAGGAGATTTATCAATAAAATGAAGAGTTTATTGTAATTATTTTCCATTTAGTTGCTCTGATACTTGCGATTGTACGCACAATTGACGTTACTATACACCTTGCTCACGTCTCCCCGATTTATTTCACTGCTAAATTGGAGAGGCATGAGTACAATAAGAGTTGGTAAAAACTCTATGAGGGAGACTAGACTGAGGTGTACCAATGAGTCTTACTCTAGCTCATAATTGGGTGATAGAACTAGGGTATGGTCTTATGCATTTGCTTCTCGCTAGTAAAAGTAGTAAGCTATCTTCGTGTTTGAAAATAGGAGAAGACCACTAGTTATTGGTGGTCAGTGAAATTTTAGGTATGTTGAATCTTGGGAATTAGATGTAGGGTTGAGTTAGTCAGTGTCAAATTAGGATAAAATTTTGAATCTTCTTGTGTGTGATTGTTTTGAGCATCTTTATATTGAGATTGCATATTTAGAAAGTCTAAAGAATTCAACCCTTTTAACTACTAAGAAATCACATCCACTAAATCATCTAAGATTACACACATAATTCTTAGTCGATTGATTAGATATATCATATCATTTAGATCATTATTTCATTACTAGGTCTTAAAGCTTTCAATGATTAGATTTCAAAATAACTGTAGTACCCCGAAAAATTCATTAATTTACAAATAAAGATAAATTAAAATTTTATCAATTAATAAATTCAAACTAGTTAAAAGAGGTTCGCATCATTATCTCATCGTAAAAACCCATATAAAAATGTCGTAAAAAATAGTTATGCTTTAAATAATATTCGCTAATGACCCATCAAGAATTTTGGGTATAGAAAAATCATTTGGACCAAGTTTAAGAATTTATGTGACTTAGTATTGTAATTAAGGAATAAGTTGGAGAACCCATTATTATATGAGCCAAAGTGAATTAAAAACCAAAATGAACATGTGGTTAGACTTTAAATAATATGGGTTGATAGCCCATTATGATAAATGGACCAATAGGCAATCTTGGCCCATGAATAAATTCTTTAATAAGAAGATAATTAAAACTCATTAAGAACATGGGTTGTACAATTAAGCTCACATAAGCTATTGGGCCGAGAGTAAGAGCCCAAATGATGAAGATTAGAAATATTGGTATAAATAATGGTAAATTGAATTAAAATAAGAAATGTATTGAATAAGTGTGATAAATATATTTAAATTAGAATAAAGGGTGAATAAATAGAATTAAACTAAAACCCATTAAGCTAAATTAGAAATGGGTTGTATTAATAGTCCAAACATAAAAGAATGGGCCAAATGTGAAGAGCCCATCTTGGGATAGGAATAAATTTAGCTAAATTCATACTTAAAATATTAATAAATGGAAAAGGGTTAGGATAATCATTAAATAAACCATGATTATTCTAAAAAGGAGTCATCATCCCATCCTAACCCATTAGCCACGAAATTAGACCACTTCCATATCCTATTAGGTAGATAATGGCTAAAAAATAGGTGATAATTATGTAAATTCGGAGTTTGAAGGAGAAGGAAGAGTTTTAACTAATTAGGACTCTTAAACCCATTAAAACACCTCCATTTCGTCCCTAGCACCTTTAGAATATTGTTGGAGCTCTGGAGGATGAAGGGAGAAGGCTGAGGACGAAGAAGCAAGGGAGGAGAAGGCTGGAACAAGGAGGGATTTCTTCTACTTCGTCGTTTCAAACCCTAGGATCTTAAACGCATGAAAGGTAGGTAATATCTCAAGCACAAATCGTGTAAATTTAACCCTAGGTAGCCCACATGATCCTCTTTGAAAGTCCTCTGATTTCGCTCTATTTCTTTCTTCCATGAGGGTGAATTAAATGCCCAACCTTCTGTTAACATGTTGTGCCTGAACCATCATGTTGGTGTTCAATCCTCGTTTGTACATGATCCCATGCCATGAATTTATTCTCATAAATACTACATGATCCTAGTTTTCAAACGCCCCTATTTGCCCTAATTTTCATCTTGTGTTCGTGGCGTATTAAATCGTTGTTCTTGACTGTGCATGTTTAGGTTAATGAAAAGTATCCTAGTCAAAACATGCTCCATACATGACTATTTTCTAATTAGTCATGATCAGTGGTAGGTCTCCATGTCTAGTTTCATTTAAAAATGATTTCGTGATTTTTAGAGGTTTTTGTGATTTGATACAGATTTTTAAAGTGACTGGTATCGATGGTGCCCTACCTGGAAAAAGGGCTAATCCCCTTTTCTGGGTTCGGCCACCTCTGAGATCGCGATCGCCCGATGCATCGCGACCTCAGGAGAGGATTGCGATAAGGAGAACCGTCGCATTCTGAACACGACGGGTCGACTAGTCGCGACCTAACCCCCAGTTCGCCCCAATAGCTGGTTCAGCTTGTCGCGACCTGTCCGTGCGTCGCGACCTTAACGTGTCGGACTAAGCCATCGCAATCTGCGTCGCCCTTTCTTGTCGCGACCTGAACGCAACACTACCCCCTGTCGCGATAACAACAGAGTGACCAGAACCTGATATTTACCCTTTTAACCCTGCTATACATGTCTATTTAACTTTGTTAAACCCAAATTAAGTACTGTCATGATTAATTACGAACAGATAATTATTAATAGGTATTATTACATGAATTTAATCTAAAAGCTATGTGCACAACTATACATACTCTTTGATTTCTTACACTTGCACACACTTAACCATCATGTTTGCCATTAAACTCTACTAAATTATTCAATAATATATCAGGTAATTTAGTGAAATAAATTACTAAATTCCATATTTAAATAATTACACTTGTCTTCGTTTCACTCGTGCGTTTTATACACCGTTATCGTTTCCCTCGACCTTCGAGCACTCGAGGCACGACAGACCCTAGTTTCTACACACTTCTCTTGGCATGGACCACCTTTCCACCAGGAAGACTCCTGACTGGACATGCAGGAAATCCTTGTCAAGACCTCCGTAAGTCTTCTTGGCTTTGGCGCATGTTCTTGGCCGACGAGCTGGTTGTACCCTAAACCCGTTACACCCCTAGGGATCAGTACGATCCAACTAGCCTTAGTGTGTTCTCTCTTATCTTGTAATCGCGTCGGACCATCTAGCCTGTGTTTGTAGCATGACTAGTGGACAGATGTGACTCCTACCAGACTGTCGGTACCCGACTTGGTGCTGTGCAACTGTTACTATCGTAGTTTAACGTTGTTTTACGATTATACCCCTATCTCATCTACTATCTTATTACTCTCATTTGTTCACTTCCACTCTATTCTCTCATCTATTTCGTCAATTAATCTCATCTCTTCTTGGTACTCTATTTGGCCATACAATTGATTGTCTAAGATAACAAACAATACTACATGCCAGTGCAATAAGGCCCGGTCTGGTCCTGGGGGGAGTGCCCGAAGAGTACTATTTTCTCACGAGGGTAACATGATCAGAATGTGTATGGCATGCATCGAGCGTCATTTAATAACAATCACAATTTAATCTATGACAATCAATATATCAAACACTATGTTATCGTTCTCTGGGTTGACAAGATACTCGACCAGAAGTGCTATCTCTACTAGTGCACTGTTGTGCAACCATATGCACTATTTCGTTACATGTCCAAACCTTTATCATACTAGTTTTGCAATATTTCGTTTAGAAGTTTTACCGTTCTCTTGCCATCATGTTCTATTACTCTCTTGGCTATATTTGATTGTTCTCTTTAGTTATCCTACCTTATAAGACATTAATTATCTAAAGCAAGCTTGTTTACGTGAGATATTAAGTCTTACTGAGCGTTATCGCTCACCCTGCGCTATTGTTGTATGTGTTTCAGGTAAGTCGGATGATGACCCTACACTCACCAACGGGAATGGACTGGAGTGATGAGCGACCAGGAGTCATAGCGATGGAGTGTTCTTAGTACCTTAGAGTATAGTTAGATATTTACTTATTTAATCCTTTCCAAATGTAATGATTGTTATTGAGCCTTATGTTTTGGTTCAGAATTAACTGTTGTAATAGTTTAGGTGATTTATCAATAAAATAAGGAGTTTATTACAATTATTGTTCATTTAGATGCTCTGATATTTGCGACTGTATGCGCAATTTACGTTACCATATACGTTGTTCATGCCTTCCTGATTTATTTCGCTGCTAAATTGGCGGGGCATGACAATAACTCACTCAACAACCCCCCTTCCCCTATAAGAATTAGCCTATACAATAGTCGGGGCCCCCTCTCTAGTATGGACAAGAACGCACGACACTCGATTTTGATGCCCCTGAAAAGAGAGGAGTGTTGAAGCGAGTCAGATTATCGGATGGATTTGTGGTCCCATTGAAGAGCTTCACGGCTGCCTCCAACTTTGCCGTGACGAGCTATTGTCTGAATATCTCATAAGATGTTGGATTTTTTTTTAAAAAATTATTTTTAGCTAAAAATGATATTTCAATTTTTATCTTAAATTTTAGGAAGAATTATCAATCAATTCTTATTTTTTGGAGACTTATTTTTAAGTCTTTGACTTATATATAATCACATATATAAGTATGCAACTACATAATTTTCTAAATGAGTCCAAGACTTAAAAATAAGTCTCCAAAAAATAAAGACTGATTGATAATTCTTGTTAAATTTTAAATTAAAAATATGATATTATCTATTTGGAAAAAGTGTCATAATTTTTAAAATTTGTGTAGATATATTTGGCGGATATTTTTTAAAACTATTAAAGTGACAATGATAATTCGAAGGAGTTGATGTCATTTATAAAAAATACCTATTAACATAGACTATAATGTTATCAAATTTATTAACACAAATATGACTTTAAAAAATTATAACCATCAAGATCCTGGGGCTGCTGCTCTACCGAGGAGAAGAAAAACTAAAGAAGAATACGGATGAAGGGGGGGGGGGGGGGGGGGGGATACAAAAAAGAATAGACGGTGAGAGGAAGAGAAGAGAAAAAAATAATTTGAGAGAAAGGGAGTTACATGCGGAAGGGAAGGAGAGAATGAGTCTTGAAATAAGTCGAGTTTGGATCAGATCTTGCTAGGTCCAACTTAGGTCAAATCTGTTAAAAATTGGTTTGGGTTTGACCCAAGCTCAGGATAGGTCCGATATAAGTGGCCCAGTATGGATCTAAAAAAAAATTTGATTAAGTCTGGTCCAATTCGAAAATATAAGAAAATATTATTTTTTATCTATATTATATATATTTAATATATCTACAAAAAATAATATATATTTTACTTATATCTATATTAACATTCAATTTATAAAAGATTATATTTTCGAATAGATTTATTATAGAATAAAATATAACTCACTTTCTAATATAAATTTATATTTAATATATATATATATTCGAATAGATTTATTATAGAAAAAATATAACTCACTTTCTAATATAAATTTATATTATATATATATATATATATATATATATATATATATATATATATATATATATATTCTAAGTCAAATCGGGCCAGGCCTCATAAAGACCAAGCTCGGTCTTATTTTTTTTCGGGTCGAATCGAGCCGGGCCAAAACTTTAAAAGTGTTAAATTTTTTTACCCAAACTCGGTTAAAATGAGTTGGACTTTCGAATCTCCGAGTCATACGTGGCCCAATTGACACTCCTATTCTAGAATGCAAGTGTTTCTTTCGAAAGAAAAAAAGTGGAGATTTATTTTTTTACCAAAGAGTTATTTATAGGATAGGATTCCCCCCAAAAACCAAGGAGAGAACCACCAAAAGTGGGAGAGTTATATGTTCTAACTAGTTGGACACCCGTGCGATGCACGGGATATTGTTAGATTTAAATATTTTTAATATATTTATATATATATATATATTAAAAATAATTATAATAAATAAATAAATAACATATATTATAAGAATATTTTTAATATATCAAATGCACACTTGGTGCACACCAAACACTTGGTTGGTCTGAAAGGGCCTGTTAGTGGACCTCGCCGGTGAAAGTGTGCTAGTTTGAATCTTAAACACGTTGTTGCTGTGTGACGCTACAGGGTGAGAACTCGTTGGTGAAGGTGAAGGTGCTATGAACACGTAATAAAAATTGATAAATTGTACGTATAATACCTCGTGAGGATAAGTCGGTAGGACACTAAAGTTATGAACGTAAAACTCCGAAGAGGTGACAGTGCAGTTGATAAACTGGAGGTTGAGGAGAAAGACAGATGAAGATATACAGCCGATTCTTAGGAGGTGAGTTAAAAGAGAGGATTTTTTTAAACAAAATTTTTTACCTGCCATTTCTTGCCGTTTATGAGATTCGCCTTGGAATATAACATGTACACAATTGTCAAAAAAATGCTGATTGTTAATAGGTGGACTAAAATTGAGTTTTTAAAAAAATTTATGTACTGCCATGTTTTGACACTGTTTGAGACTTGCCTTGTTGATATTTTATAAAATTTATAAATCAAAATAACTAACATTACATAATGTGATATTTTTTAATAAATATTGAGTACTGTAGCTCTACAGTAAAAATAAAATTTTAAAACTAAGAAAGTAAAAAGATAAAATTTTAATAAATATTGAGTACTGTAGCGCTACAGTAGGATAATGTAGCATTACAGTAACTGCTACTTATAAAAAATATATTTTTAAATATTATTTTTAAGATTTTAAAAAAAAATTATAAATCAAATCAACTAACATTATCTACTCAGATTTTTTTTTTAAAATTTCAAGTTAAGAAAGAAAAAATAAAACATTTTGAATGAATAGTAAATCACTGTAGCTACTGCAACACTAGAGTAAAATTATGTGGTACTTCAGTAGGTACGATTTATGTGCGTGCAGTGTTGGTGAGGCCTTTGAAAGCACCGGTGTGGCCGTGCGAGGAGAGGTGGCTGTGCATATTTTGAGCCCGATCGGTGGCGAATCCGGTCACAGGTGATGGACTGATCGATCCCCGGCCCGCCATCGATATGTGCAGAGGAATGACGAAGAAGAAGAAGACTTACCGTGCAGTGAGATGAGGAAGAAGATGACGATGCCGCGGCGACATGACAACATATCTTACACACGCCACGGAGAAGATGAGAAGCAGGTGCAGCCACGGAGAGGATGGAAGCAGTTAGGTGGAGGTTTCCAGAGGGAGGCACCTACCGTGTGAACGGGACGTGCTGGCTACGCACAGTAAATAAGCACGAACGTGAACGACGTTCAACGACGGGAGGTCTCCCAGCCGCATGACGAAAGCCCCTGCATGGGAGTGGCCTCCGCATGCACACGGTAGTTGCAGTAGATGGGTATTGAATGTGACGACGGGAGTTCTACTAACCACGCGACGGAAGCCCTTACACGCCAGAGAGCATCGATCGGGTGCCGGCGGACTCTGTGGGCGGCCACTCCAGCCCGTCGACACACCGAGCGATGTAATTTTTATAGACAGCAAGGCTCCGCCACGAAGCAGCGGCAGGGAGTGAGCAGTGGGACGCGAGCATGAAAGGTTGGTGGAGGGGGACGACAAGTCGTAGTGCACCGTGCTGGGGGAAGAAGGAGCAGGTTGGGGGCCGGGGAAGGGAGACGACCGTGCTTTGGGAAGATGGAGGGGGAGGGGACGACGCCACGACGGTGCTTCAGGAAGATGTTGAGAATACATTGGATTGGACACCAGTTGAGCAGCAACTATACTGATGTGCACGACGTTGCAGCGGGAGAAAACTCGAAGATGAAAGAGAAGAAGAAAAAAAATAAAGTGCTGTGTTTAATCATTCGAATATAGTCCTGCCATGTTTTGCACACTGGCCATTGTTGGTTTAGATGGAAATACATCAATTCTTATTGGGTGCCTTCAATTCTCTGCAACTATGTTTTGACGGTACAGTGCGGTTTTTACCCAGATTACATGTATATAATAGTCATTTCTATTTTTTTTAATTATCTGCAACTATGTTTTGACTGTACTGTGCGGTTCTTACCCGGATTACATGTATATAATAGTCATTTCTATTTTTTCAGGAGATGTTTAGGGGGGAACAGAGAGTGTCCTGTTATGCGTCTAAATAGAAAGATTTTAAAAAAATTCTATGATACATTTTGGCAATACGATTTCTTTCTATTTAACAAATTAAAATCACTTGTATTTCTAAGACTGAGATATCTCAGTTTGGGCGGGAAAAAAAAAATTCTGGTGCTGTCACGTGTATTTCTAAGACTGAGTTTTATTATAATAGTATAGATTTTTAAATTTGAGAGGAAATAGAGGAAACTAAGAGCAACTAAACACCCATTAGTGAACGAAGCTTGGAGGTGTGCACCGTGGTCGAGAGCTGGTCAATGAGTTGTTGGGCCTCCTCACAACGGTCGAGGTCAGTAATATACCAGATACTATTTTAATGATGATAATATATTTATAATTTTTATATAATAATATATTACGAGGGTGTAAATATATTTATTGTACTTTCTAAAATATATTTTGAAGTACATTGCTGCCTTTCCTATGAACCAATATACTTCTGGTATAGTTGCCCTTGCTCCATTCAATCAATTTGTACTCCCCACCACCACCATTATCTATCACTTTAAGCATAAATATTTATTGTACTTTTAAAACATATTTAAAGGTATATTTCTATCTTTCCTATTAATTAATACATTGTGCTAGGGCTCTCAATGGCTCAAGTTGGGCTTATATGAGTCCGGCCCATATCCAACTCATATATGCAAGTCCAAGTTCAGTCCAAGTTCGAGCAATATCGAGCCAAGTTGAGTCGGATCCAATATTTTTACAAAATTGTGAAGTCAGATTAAGATAATCCGGTCTGGTTCAAATATTTAAATAAAAATTTAAATTAATAATCAAAATAATATATTTAATAATATAAAATTTTTAATCTCACTCAATTAAGTAAAATTTTGATATTACTTATTTAATTTATTTGAAAAGAGAGTTGTTAACTTTTAAATAAGTAAAATAACATAATTTTAACTAAGTAAAATTTAAGATTTGAAAAGAAAAGAGAATGAATCGGGTCGGCCCGTCGAGTCGAACTCAAAGTTCGAGTTCCGTCTATGGACCCATTCAGGCTGAATTTTTAAGCCCTACAAAAAATTCATGAATCGAAAAGAATCTTACAATTCGGCCCAAAATCAAGTCAAATATGTAAATCTATCAGATCTGTCCAGCTCATTGACAACTATCCATGGTGCCCACTAATAAAAAATCAAAAATGTATTTTTAAATACATTTAAAAAGTGAAACAAATATGTCACCACCTTAATTTGACAAACTCATTTTCCCAAAGACTATCATTTATGCCTATGTAATAGCTGCACCTTGCCGTGTCGAGACTTGGGGGTGGAGGGGGTTGGTCTGGGAGCGCCATAGAGGAATCGTGATCGTTGGGTGACGGCGTGGGTACTGGTAGGGTTGTTGGTGCTGAGAGGCGTGATGGTGGTGGGGAGGGCGCGACTCGCGAGGACACAAAAACACGCCACGGCACAAAGGGAAGCAGGGCAACGACCACAAGAGAGAGAGAGAGAGTAGGTTGGTTGTGGCCAGTTGCGTGCCGGAGAGGGGCCCACCGCCCACCCCCCGCCAAATTTTCTTCTCCTTCTTTAGTAGAAGTTTAGTTTACCATCGCGGCCGCAGACTCGCAGTGGAGGAGGGAACGTCCGGTGGGGTTGGGGTTGGCGGTCGCCATGGCAGCCACGGCTACCTTCTCACAACAACCGTTCTCAACGCTCTTTACTCCCCGTCGCCGCCGGTTGTCTGTGTGTCTCGGCAGGGTGGCCATCGCGGTCGCTGGCGGTGACAGGTTTGCGGGGAGAGGGAGGGCGCCGTCTTCGTCGTCGCTGGCGTTGGTGTGTCTTCTCGAGAGCGGGGGAGTGGGTGGCGATGGAGGGAAGAAAGGGGGCGGTGGGGGTGGTAGCGTGCCCAACTCCAACTACGTGGTGCCCCTGGACAAGGCGGCGCCAGGCATCATCCGGCCGCTGGGGGAGATCCTGAGGGATCTCAACAAGAAGGTTACGGATAACATCGTCAACAAAGTCGACCGCTCCATCCCTTGGTACGTCATCCGCGACCTGTCTCTCCCCAAGTTATCACCTTTTGTGTGCGCCCCGCCCCCCCCATCAAACCTCTCCCAAAGACTCCGCCAGTCGTCTGATTAATGGCTGAGACATGGCTTAACCTCCCTTCTGTTTTTTATTATTAAGAAGCGGGCAAACCTCCCCACACATCCGGACACGCGTACGCGCCACCAACTCACCCATCCACTTCATCTTTCTGGTTTCTCTGCGGTTGCTCGCTATGTTGATGGGTGATGGTAAAATTTTGTTTCTTGGCTCAAATTGTTGATTCTTGGACTAAGTCCTGATATGCTTATTACTCGTTATGTCCTATAGATACCATGTCAACCGTCTGTTGATTTTTGTTTCTTGGCTCAAACTGTTGATTCTTGGATTAAGTCCTGATATGCTTCTTTGATACTTGGATTAATCCCTGATATGCTTCTTTGATTCCTGGACTAAGTCCTGATATGCTTCTTACTCGTCATGTCTTATAGGTACCATGTCAACCGTCTGTTGAGTTTCTATGCCCCAGGTAAAAGTTTTGGTCTTTTAAATCCTTGAAGTAGGAACCCGTACCACTTCCTTTCTCTTCTCCTTCTGCTCGTTTGCTTTCCCCATCTTGTTCCAGGACATGGGAATGAGCTTGGTGGACCCTTGTAAGCTTTCAAAGGAGGAATAGAATACAGTATTTGGCATAGGAGCTCATAAATATCTGGGGTAATTGCAACAATAATCCTGTTACAAGTATAGCTACAGAAATGCCACTCCTAGATATCTATTGATTAAGAAGAGATGGAATTTTTAGTAGACGAATTAAATGTAAAAGGAGACTATGAGATAATGGGTAATCTATGGACGTTTTGGTCTTTCTTCCTTTGATTTTGAGGCAGTTTCATGTTGAGGTGTTCATTAGTGAGTGTATAAGCAAAGTGTTCATTGTGGCTTTCCTTTGCTGCAGCTTGGGGGATAGATGAGTTAAAACTCTATTTATTATTCACTAAAACTGGCAGTACAAGATGGAGGCTTGATATCATCAATCAGGTTCATGAAATGCTGTTATATGAGGATGAATGCATACTTCAAGTTTGAAGATTGTTTTGTAACATAGCAGTTCTCCTTTCTCCATTAGCTTGTGAAAATTTCCTACTCCATCCAAGAATAATTGATGGATCATTTACCCTTCTTCTAGGTTGGTCTGGAGAAATACAAAATGTCATCTTCTCAGATAAGGGAACCGTAACAGTTGTTTATCGTGTGACCGTGCGGGGTTCTGATGGGGAGGTAAGTGTGTGTGCTTGAGATCCTGTACGTTTTATTTTTTTAATCTTTATCACTTTCCAACTATTTTTTTATAATCATGATTCTTGTATTGAAAGTTCATTAATAATTATGACATAAAGAATTAGCATGAAAAGTGGAATATGGATGTAACAGTTGCTTGTAAACTTGAACTCTACATGCATGTTAGGAGAATCATAGTTTAAATCACCTGCATCTGAATATTGTGGCGATTCATGCACCATTGCCTTTGTAAACTCGATTCCTTATCCATTCACTAACATTAACACAGTGCAGATTCAGATATAAGGTTCCCTTTGAGTATTTGTATATGTAAATTATGCTCATTTCTTTATTTTCAACGTATCATATTTCTCAGAGTGATAAATGTAGATTTTCCCTTTCAGACAATGCACCAGTGATGGTTAGCTTGGTAAGGAAATTTGGTACAACAGACATTCATCCAGGATGAGACCTATTACATACTAAATGCTTGAACTATACATAAAAATATATAGGGATCCATTGGCAGCAGTGGTATCAAAAGTTGCATTGTTACCTAGTCAAATTTTACATACTCTGTGTTAATTTTTCTCTACCATCAATAAGTTAGGCATGCAAAAAAAGAAATCATCAAATCAAATGTAAAAGTTCAAAACTTGAAGAGGCACATATATGCACTGTCTAAGCTGTTTATTTTATATGCTCTATATATCAATGATTCTAATACCAAAGTATATAACTTTTTATTCGTACTTAGTTTATTGATAGCAGAGAGAATCAACAGAGTGGATCTAAGTTTGATATCAAATAATACAGTTTTGAACTAGGAGGCGACACATTTTTGGTGCTACTGGAGGCAATGGATCCCTCCTTTATATATGTGCACATACCCACATATGTTATTTGGGTTCACTATGGGAAGGAAATTTGATAAATTAGTTAGTGTGGTCATTATTGGCTGTAGCAATAAGTTACCTATTTTCCTCATGGACTTCATTTTGAACAAATTTGGTCTTCATTTGAAAAAGCGAGATTCCAAACTAAAATTTGAAGGTGAATGTGTTAGAAAGGGGCAACCTGGTCACTGGAAAAAGAGGATAGCCCCATTGAGCTTGACATTGTGCAGAAACTCGTGTGCTTCTGTCTTTTGTAGCCTCATGTATGCTCCCTCACCAGTTGGTTGTTTCACATTGGCCAATTTCAAAGTTGACTATGTTTACATCCTTGCGTGCATGCAAGAATGATTGGGCACTTTTTGGGGCTGAGCATTATGGTTTCTTTTTTCTCTTATCTATTTTGTTCGAAGGATAACGGCTGGGTTCCTGAGATGTAGAACGCTTCCAGATGTAGGCCTCTACTCATCAGACATACTTCCAATGTTAGATCATCATGATTTTAATGTATTGCTTATGGTTTAAAATCTTCTAAACTACATGATATATATAGGATACTTGTGCAGTAGAAATGAGGTTTTGATTGATGTCATTGTTAAAAAAAGGGGAAACTTGGTTGATGTCATTGTCAAAAGATTCGGCGTCCTTTGAGAATCTACACATGGGGTAAACAGACTGCATTTGATTCCTTCCGTGTGCTCCATTGTTCACAATCTCTTCTCTTCTAGTAGGAGCAGCAGTGCTGTTCTGGCACCCCAATATCTGTTCTGATTGTAAGTCTGCTGCTCTGATTCAGGCACACCGTGAATCCACCGGGACAGTGTCTCACAGTGACGGGATGGCTGGAGATCCCGTAGCTTTGGCGGAGGAGATAGCCTTCTGCAGAGCATGTGCTCGGTTTGGTCTCGGCCTATATCTGTATCATGAAGAGGAGACCTTGTAAGTATGGGCGGGCCTCCATAGTTCTCATGTGGTAGATTCGAGGTAGATCTTTGAAGGGCGGCGGGCGGCTGGCACGTGCCGCTGCAGTATCTTCGGAGTATTTGATTAGGATGAAATACCTTGGAGGTTGATACCAGAAACTTCGACTGCACTATTTTATTTCAGCGTTTATTACCGTTTCAGTTGGAAAAGTCCATGTTGTTGTGGGCTCAGGCCGTTGAGACTTGAGATATACTGCACTTCCATCAATTCGAAGGGTGGATTGAATACATACCCTTCACACCACAGCGTCCTAATTCACATCCTCTCGGTGGTGCAATTCCCCATTGGGTTTAGCCACTGGACTACTGATTCAAAAAAAAGGGCCCCTCTAGAAATGCTTTATATTCTTGCATCGTTCCGAATTCCTAGGGCGATTTCCCCAAAACTCAATTCTAGCTTTTTTTAAATCATTCTAACAAATGAGATCTTCCAACACGGTTTCTGAAATGAAATAGACAATTAAATTGATGCTCCTGCTCTTTATTTAACAACGATGCCTCCTGATCTTGCTCTGTCGTTACTTGAGAGCCTACTTAGGCCAGTTACCAGTCGTCTAGCTGGTGCTCGTAGCCCATTGTAATTGGTTGCTAACGCATAGTGTTTGGTTGCTCTTTTTTTTTTTTCCTTCTCTTTTCTCTCAAATTTAAAAATTAAAATGGGCAACCCACTTTCTCATCGTTTTGGCGGTTACTTCTTTAATTTTTAAGAAAGAATTTCCATAGATTTTTTTTTGTTTAACAAAAATAAGTCTCCATCCTTTCGTGTCTGCTTGGTATGAGATTAAAAAAATGGAGATAGGGGTAAATTAATTTGGGGATATATTATTTCCATTTCTAATCCACCTCTTGCTTGGTAGGGTTAGATCTTTTTAGATAACATCATTCTTTGTTTGGTAGGAAAGGTGTTAGTATGGGGATAAATTTTGTATTTTTATTTTGGTTGTCTCTTAGTCTCCCGTTGCTCGATCAGTGTCTAGGACCAATGATTAAGAAGTTCGGCGTGTCGTCAGTGGTCTTTGTCTCACACGATAGGCATCACCACTTGATGGGCCAGCGTGGGACCGTCGCCACGCCTCTGGCTTTCTAGGGGCCGAGGCCCACAGGTGTCGACACCGACATCCCATTCAAGTCCTTCGAAATCAGATCAATTCTCACGTCGCTCTTCACCCCGTCTTTGCTGCGAACGTCTATTCTGGCGAGGATGCCACCTTGTTCGAGGATGAGCCGTTGTTGCTCGAGGAGCTAGGGATTAATAACCGATAGATCTAGTGAAAGATGAGATCGATCTTGAACCTTATTCAAGTGAACACCTATCTCCACGAGGACGTTGACCTCTCAGTTCTTGCGCAAGAGTGGATAGGGTGATTTGGGGGTAAAAATGGATGTAAACAATGGGGACAAACTATCCCACCGAAAATGGTGGGATAAGCTATCCACAATTTACTCTCATTTTTATAAGATATCCTCAAAATATTTAAATTATAATTATCTCTATTTTTTTAAGAACAAAATTTGGAGTTAACTTAACTCTTAAGTCTTATCTCCTATTTAATCTTTCGGCGTACTCACACCCTCCCCTTTTTTGGGTAACTCAGTTTCCTCTAACTCTGACAAGACGTCATCTCCACCGCCTCCAGCACCTTTTCCTTAGCCGGGTTGGCGGAGAATCCCCAGGAAGTCCTCACATCAAAGGAGGAGGAAGTGGGGAGATCCACAACCTCCCTTGGCAGCTCATTTCCCCTGTCGGCCTCCACCATCACCATCACGGTTGGCCAAACCGCACCGTGCTATGGCTCGATCGGGTCACCCCAGACGTGCCGCAGATCGGTACAGTCCAATCCACGGCAAATCGTTTTAATATGTTTTTTTTTTCCTTCCCCTCTTACATCGGGCACAATTAAGGGGTGATGTCTAATTGAGATGAGATTTCAAATATAAGTTAATTAAGAGATGATACAATTATAGTAATTTTAATTTAATTTTTTAAATTATTTTTCTTCAAGTAAAAATTATTTAAAAAATCATTAAGTCAACTAGATCTCAACATTTATGCATCATATTTTTTTTATATTTATATTTTTAAAATCAATATTTTTTGATAATTATGACGACTTCAAATTTAACTTTTTTTTCAGAATCAATGTCGTCATGTCGAAATACGCACGTTCAAATATAGTACCAAAATTATATTAATAATATAAAATATTATAAAATTAAAGATAATTATATTTTATATAAGTGGTCATGTCTTAAGTATAATTTGCTATCTCTTTTAATTTTTTAGTGTCATATTAATATTTTATGCCGTCCTGTTGGAGTTCACTCATGCTACCTGTGGTGGTGTTTCCTCACTTGGGCCTGATCCAAACGGGCCTCATAGGAGAGAGGAAAGATGGTTGCCCTCTGCAGATCTCACAAGGGAGGGGGGCGGCGTCAGACTGGGGGATCTCTCTGCAGATCTCACAAGGGAGGGGGGGGGGGGGGCAGACTGGGGCATCCCTCTGCAGATCTCACAAGGGAGGGGGGTGGCGGACTGGGGCATCCCTTTGCAGATCTCACAAGGGAGGGTGCGGGTGCTTGAGAGGACCAGATATATGACAAGTCTATGGCCTATGGATCCATATCGTTTACAGTGGAGACTTTCTGCAGATCTCACAAGGGGGACTGGAGACCTCCTCTGTAGATCTCACAAGGGAGACCTTCCTCTGCAGGGGGCTGATTGGAGACCTGTAGATCTCACAACGGGGTGGGGGGGGGGGGGGGGGGGGGACGGGAGATTCAAAGATGGGCATCCCCTTCCTTTTTATGCCACTGTTTAATGAGCCTGTAACATTTTCCACTTTTAATTGCTTCCCCTGTATTCTTGATTCTGTGGATATTTAATTAGATTCTATTGTTAGCTCGTTTTTATAAAGGTTTTAGTGGTTCATCTTTTCTGACACCAACCGTCCACCAATAATATGCACTATCTTACCGTCTGAGATTTTTGCATACAATCTCACATGCCATGGTATCAGAGTCTGTTCTTTTCTGCTTTGATTTTTTATTTCCAAAAGTAAGGGGACTGTTTGTGGATTGCCTATCTAATTCATGTTAGGGTTGTAAACGGATCCGGATAATATTCGGATCCGATCCGAATCCGTATCTGATTAAATATATTTGTATTCGTTTAACTGATATCCGACAGAACGAATTCGGATACAGATAATAAACGGAGCGGACGCGGAAATAAGAGATCCGCTCCGTTTAAAATCCGATCTGAAACTAAATTATGATGACTATTGAATCTTACATCTAATGACTCATACCTAACATATAAATACTCAAATTTAAAACCCTACCGGGCCTACCCGACCTCCCTCTCATCGGATTGACGCCTACCCGACCTCCCTCTCTCGAGTCTCCCACTCTCCCCAAATCTCATCACCAAAACCTAATCGAAATCCCCTCCGTCGTGACCCCTCCTGCCTCCTCCCCTCGACGCCCTTGTCATCTTGCCTCACCAAGTCGCCATCGGCCGCGTCGCCGGCTCGCCGCCCCGGGGAAGCAGAGCTGCAGAGGGACGCGGCGGACGCCCCAGATCAGACGACCACCGGCGCACCGCCCAGTCCACAGCGCCCTCCCGGGCCTCGGCGACCCTGCTGCCTACAGAGAAGGCCCTCCGGTCCGGCCCCTCCCGGCGAT
Organism: Colocasia esculenta; assembly: GCA_014218235.1. NCBI lineage: Eukaryota > Viridiplantae > Streptophyta > Magnoliopsida > Alismatales > Araceae > Colocasia > Colocasia esculenta. The sequence goes on along the minus strand of CM024755.1, from coordinate 475,351 downwards.
CCTGCTGACCCACCCCCCCCCCCCTCCCCCACCCCACCCCCCGCGGCTGGAAGCACCCCCCCCTGCGAAGTGCGAACCCCCCTGCCGCCAGCTGGAAGCACCAACCCCCCCCCCCCCCCCCCCCCCCGTGCCGGAGGAGCCTCCGGCTCCCATCCCCCCCACCTAGCTTCCCCCTCCGGCGCTCCCTCTCCGTTGATCTCTCTCTTTCTGCCCGCTGGCCACCAGTGCCTTTTACATTTTTTTTTTAATTAAGTCTCGAAAATGCGGATAATATTTGAATCCGCTCTGAATCCGAATAATATCCGTCTAAAATATCCGTTCCACATCCGAATTTTATTCGGAGCGGATACGGATTATCCGATTACATATTTGGAGTGGACACGAAAAACTCATATCCACTCGATCCGTTTACAGTCCTAGTTCATGCTTGTGGACATAAAAGGTAGTTTTTTTTCCTGCTTACTGATTCCATAGACTATGGATTCTGTCGTCCAAGTTGTTAAGCTGGTAATAAGAAATGTGCCTCTATAGCATAATTTCTATGACATGATATGGTTAAATAAAATGATTTGAATGATCAAAATTTCTTAGCATTCTTCTGCTGCAGAATTGGACTTTTGTCAACTAAATTTGCACAAGACAAAAGTCCAATTCTTGTCCAAAATGTCCATGAGACTAACTACTAACAACTCTAGGCCTCGTAACACTGGCACCGAGCAGTTTGCACAGCACCACACCACAGTTTCCGTCTCCTTCCCGGGCCACATTCTCCCATCCCCAGCCCTTTTCCTTGACAACTATGGGGGCTGGCAGCCCAACAGAGCAACGGGGGCGCATTGGGATCTGGGAACCGTAATAGTTCTTCTTTGCTGTTATTCTTATCGAGAAATTTTTTTCTTCTTCCGCAGGACTGTAGATTGGAAGCAGTAGCGAGGATGCTCATGGATCCTGCCAGTGGAGAACCGGAGTCACCACGGCCCCAGCTATCTTCACTGTCCCTTCCCTCTTCATAGAAGGGTTTCGCTTGTACTCTCCCGGTGGACGGCGCTCCAATGGCTGTCGAGGACGGGTGGGGCGGCAAGGACTCTCGTCGGCAGTCCCAGGAACTCGAATCCGCTATTGTCTCCTGGTTCACCCATCCAATGGTTAGTTTTGTTCACTAGTTCCATGCCGTGTGATGTTTCCCGATTTGACATTTTTCCTGACTGTTCGTTACCTTCGGCCATTTTTAGATACTCTGTACATCGACGACTTGGAAACATGCTTGACGAGAGCATGGTCGTCTCTTTTAACACAGAGATTGAAGATGGCAGCGTTGAAGAGGTATGCATTCACGTTCCTGTTTGTCTTTATCCTAGCTGTTAATAAAAATGCACAGTTGCACGAGGAAGTCATGGTAGAGAATCGTGGGAAAGTTTCAAATGCAAAGCAATTAAGGAAGGATATTTCCAGAGAACAATTTAACTTTGTTGCGAATACTTTTCTGATATAAATTTCTCGCTTCTTTTGTAGAAATCTGCAAAGCAGCTAAGAGCAATCTATTAATCACTTTGAGCAAATTGAGCTACAGTTTGCAGTCAAAACACCTTTTCCTTAAATTACTTTTAGCTTTTGTGCAATTAATTGGTCTTGTAGTCATCCATATGCAAATAAAAGTTTGATAATGCACTTGGTGAATCTTTCTATCTTGATATTAATTCATACTTGGGAAAACCTGAAAATTGGGTTGGTACTTTCTTCTATCGGTAGACTGGACTCAGAGTCATGAGTAATTCTTTTGTTGGAAAAACATAATACATTATACAGGCGAAACTGCTGTATGCAAGTTTGGATGAATGCAGACAATTGCCCATTGTTAGTTGTTACAAGATCTATCAAGCAAACAAAGGAAAAACAGCAGAATACTTCACTGTCCAATGATTAATACTAGTAGCTTAGAACAAAATAAAGCTAAGTTCAAGAGAGTCACTCTCTTTACTTGCACTGCAATTTGTTAAGCAGATACTTTGATATTTTGTATGAGTGCCCAGATAAATGGAAGAGTGTTTGAGTTTGTATGGCACTTTGTAAGGTCACCTCATCAAAGGGGAGTGGTGGTGTTGTTATCGTCAGCATCCCAGGTGGAAATGTACTATGAAACTGGTGGGCATACTAGCAGAAACCTCTTGGTCTGTAATAGTGGTTTCTCTCTATAGTGAATGAGCAACATCCAAGGCGACCACATAGAGCAAATACTAATTTTAAGGGCAGTTAGGTTCAATCATAGAGAACTAATATTTTATGTTTGTTGCTGTAGAGAGAGAAATGACTTTTCAAAGCAATGGGATAGTACTATTGTTACTAAATTGCACCACATGGCCCAGGTGTTAAAGACTTGGGCCAACAAGAAGATCTCGACTATTCCGAGAAGGAGTCCATTGTTCTGCAGATCCAGCTTTTGATCATTTGGAGGAGGCTCACTGGCTGATGAAGAGGACAGGGTTTGCAGAGAGGCACTAAAGAACCAGTATGATGATTGTCTACTTAAAGAGCAAGTGTACTGGAAACAAAGATAAGGGAGAGATGGGTCAAAGAGGGGACAATAACGCACAATTTTTCACATTGTGGCCTCGGGAGGAAGAGGAGCAACCGGATTGTGCGCCTTTTCCAATGGATTCATACTGTTTTAGGGAGGACATCAAGAGGCATGCAGGGACTTTTATGCCTCAATCTTTTCTGAAGATCAGTTATGTAGGTTGTGCATTGTGGATGGGTTGCTCCCTTGCTTGTCTCATACTCAGAGTGGGAGTCTCATTTCACCCTTCCATCAGGAGGAGATAAAGCAAGCGATTTTCTCATTGGCAGGTGACGAAGCCCCAGGCCTAGACGGTCTTCCTGTGTTTTTCTTCCATCACTGTTGGAACATCATCAAGAAGACTTGTGCGTTGCTTTGGAAGATTTCCAGGAGGGCAAGCACACTTGAGGGGAATCAACAAGACCTTTCTGATTCTTATCCCTAAGAAGTCTGGAGCTTCTCAGTTGGTTGATTTCAGACCTATTAGCTTGCTGAACAGTGTTTATAAAATCATTTCTAAGGTGTTGGCTATGAGATTGGAAGGCCTATTGCATGTTTGATCAGCCCCTACCAAGGGCATTCATTAAAGGAGGGCAAATTCAGGAGAATTTTCTGGTTGCTCATGAATATTTGTTTCATTGGAAGAGGCAAAAGAAGGGGGGCTTTGTTCTCAAGTTGGACTTTGAAAAAACATATGATAGAGTGAACTGGAGATGTCCGCTGCAGCTTCTTAGGATGGGCTTTAATCCAGTCTGGATTTCATGGATCTCTCAGTGTATTTCTTTAGCCTCCATGGCGGTTCTTATCATGGTCAACCGCCTTCCTCCTTTCTTATGGGTAGAGACCTCAGACAAGGGGACCCTATTTCCCCTCTTTTGTTTGTGTTAGTTGCTCAGATTATGAGTAACATGTGACTTAGAGCCTAGGCGAAGGGCGAAGGGCATATTGACTGGTTTTTCAGACGTCATCCAGCTTCGCACCCATTTCTCTTCTTCAGTATACTGATGACACTATCCTTTTTGTGGGGAATGAGGACTAACAGCTTATTGATACAAGGTTGATGTTGGCTGTGCTTTCAAGATGTAACAGGATTGAAGGTCCATTACAACAAAGTTTTCTGGCAGGAATTAATGTGGCGGAGCAAAGTACCAGGATAGCTGCAATTCTTTTTGGTTGTCAGGGGGAGAATTTCCCTTTCACCTATCTGGACTCTCTCTGTCTCCGGGGCCGTTGAAAATAACGATTGGCATGGAGTTGTGCAGAGGTTTGAGAATAGACTGTCTTGGTGGAAAGCCAGGTATTGTCTATCGGAGGAGACTCGTACTATGTAGGTCAGTTTTGGACAGCCTCCCCATTTACTTCATGTCTATTATCTGGTTGCCCAAAGCAGTAACTAAAAAATTGGAGTCTATTCAAGCTAGGTTTTTTCTGGCATGGGAGTGGGGGTGTGCTATTAGAGGATGGCATGATATAAAGTGTGGAAGGATTTGTCAATCCAAGAAGGCGGGAGGATTGGGGATTAAGAACCTTAGATGTTTTAATCTTGCCCTCTTATGCTAATGGCTTGGAGATTGGGAGCGGAGGATGGTGGATTGTGGAAGAGCATAGTCTCCCAAACTTATTATCTCTCCGTTAGGGTGTGGGATTTATGGCCACAAAGATGGTATATTGTCTCACCTATTTGGAGGGGAATTTTAAAGGCGGCTGATTTTATGTTTGTGAGTGTGAGAGTTGCTTTGGGAGATGGAAATTTTTACTTTATTTGGCATGATAGATGGTGTGGAGACTACCTTTTGGAGGAGTGCTTTCCTTCCGTGGCAGCACTGACGAATGTACCTCATCTACAGTTCACCAATTTTTTATTGTTAGATATCAGGAGGACTTGGGTGCCCATCTTCAGGGGAAATCACAGGGGATGAGACAGATCAACTGGATCAGCTCTCTCCCTTATCCTTCAGCACAGGCCGAGTCTACCAGGAGAGATGCAGGACATGGAGAGGGAAAAAAATGGTTGATTCTCAGTCCATCTGCCTATGAAGTCTTGGCAGATGGTGGCACTAATGCTGTTTGGTTGGTCAGAGGCCCACTTAAAGTTAAAATCTTGATATGGCGGATGCTGCAGGGTAGGCTTCCCACCTGTGATAAAATACAGCTGTTCCTTAATAATATTTGTACTGTTTGCTCGTTGTGTGGATTGAGAAGAGGACTTGGATCACATTTTTGTTGGATGTCCATTTGCTAAGGGGATTTGGGATAGGCTGGTTCGGCAGTTACACACCTACCTGCCACAATGTTTGACAGTGCAGCAGTTATTTTCAGCATGGAAGAGAGCATGGCAACCAAGGAGGGCACATAATTTTGTGGTTGATTTTGCATGGTACTCTTTGGCTATATGGACTGAAAGAAATAATATGATGTTTAGGAGAGAAGCAAGAGCTGAGGAGAGCTTTTTTTCCTTTTTGTCAGACAAGTTGATTTTCTGGGCTGATCATCTTTGTAATGGGATTAACTCCTCATTCCTTTTCCTTATGAGGAGTTAAGGGTGGATGTGTGGATTTTCTTGTAAAGGGGTTCTTTTTTGGGTCTGGGCTTTACATGTGGGGACGGACACATAAGCTTGATGTGGTGTATCTTTTGTAAGAGGTTTTGGGGCTCATATTTGTATATTCTTTTCTTCTATTATTACATTGGCAGTACTATCCACTTCTAAAAAAAAAGAGCGTGAAATGACTTCAACCTTGGTGATCTTTGGGCTTTTGCTCAAAGTTCAATGTTTGTGCTTGCCATTCAGGCTTGAGCTGCAAGATCTGAGGTGTCCGCTTGTCATCACTTCCAGAAGTGGCATTCAATTAACTGGTTCCTGTGGACTGATAGGCTTGATAATATGAGCTTATAACAATCATAATTTTGGACCAGCATATACATATTTACCTTCAAGTCCTTATTGCATTTGAATGAATGATATTTATATATACTTTGTTTCTTCAAACTTTGTCTCTGAACCTTTACAGAAAAACAGAAGTTAGAAAGAACAAAAATCAGAATGATGGAATTGTGAGCCTGAAGCATGGTTGTGACAGTTTGACACTGTGAACTATGACATGTGTTTCCACTTACTGATTGATTCAATTGCTGTTTGTTCATCATGGTTGTTTTTTTCGGATTTGTTAATTATTTCTTCTACATAGGAAGGTTATTTTAACATGAAGTGATCTTCTTTATTACTATGGGGTGCTTATATATTTGACTTGACTTGATTCAGGTTGCCGAGCAATTAATGATTATTCATGAAGAATGCCGTCAAGGCAATTATGCATCAATAGAAAAGCTGAGGACATCTAAACCTCAGGCACATGTTATTTCTCAAAGCAAAAGGGTGAGGATCTTCAACTTCAAAGTCATGTTTTTGCCATTTAACAATTTTGATTTTTTTTTCCATAGTTGGTCGGTCTTATGCAACCTATGTATAGTCTACCATCATTACTTTTAAGTCTTAGAAACCTAATGCCCGACACCTGGATTTTCATGGTGATGAAACCGGCTAATTCACATGTGTGCAAATAAGGGCAAATGAGATGGATTTGGTGGGGGTGGATGCTACCCGTGTGTGCTTTGGTGGCACCTGGCTTTCTCCCCCCTGGCTAGGTTTTGCATTTCCATGTTCAATTGTCACAACCTGCATGCAAGGAAGCCCTTTTATGATATGTGCTATTTTTAGTGACTCTGTTGACACTTTCTGGGGTTGGAGCCATTCTTGTGTTCATTAAAATAACTTAGTAACTCCTCGCAATCTTCTGTTGTCCATTTGTTGACTCTTCAAGACTACTGAAGAGATTACTTCTTAGATGAGGACAACATCAGCTTTTGCTGACATGATTGGCTCGCTGAACCAGAGACAATCTCATTCTGTCTTTGGGATTGTGTCTCACCTGAAAGTTCCTTACTTTTTTTAACCAACCTGTTCTTGCAACTACTGCTAACATTATTGATACGTCCCAGGTGATTAATGACGACGATGATGATGAGAGTTCGGATGACGATGCATCAAACATGATGGTTGACGAGCCACAACCAAACGCCGCAGCTGTTTGACAAGCCCAAACCCAGGCAAGTACCTGATGAAGAGGGCTGGACTGTTTTTTTCTTCTAGGAGGGACGGGGGTAAGAGATCAGGTTAAAGGAAGCCCCGCTGTGATGTGATGCTGGGTCGCTCCACCATCTTTTCAGGCATAAGTTTGTCCAATTTTTCATCATAATGTTCTTTTCACCTTGGAAGTGATTGCACCTTCAGATGCAACAGACATACATTTAATATATACACATTATTTTATATTACGAGCTAGCGTTAGACAGCTTTGTCAACTCAAATTCAGGTGCATGTCTGGTAAGACCGTGTTATCTTGGTCTACCACCCATTTCAAGTTCCAGTTATAACCTCCCGTACGTCTCTGAATTATGAGCCATTATTGGTAACGTCACATTTTCGCTGGAATCATTCAGCACCTACACTAGTGGCTGGTTAGGCGTATTGTGAGCGTTTTATAAACTTGTTTTTAATGGAGCTTATATAAATTATGAGAAATGTCTAGTCATCTTGCACTTTCCTCTTTCATTGGTGGGAATCAAGTTTGCCTCATAAATTTCTCTCTTTTTTTTTTTCGCCAATGGGAGGAGAAAAGTGTAGGATGACTAAATATTTCTGTACTTTCACAAATGTAGAAAGCTTTTCTCTCATAATTATATTAGTAGATTTCATGGTGTAACGTGTTATGCTGAAACAATTTTGCCTAGGGTTATAAAACTTTTGAAGTATTGTCAATTAAAAGTTGTGGGGACAGGTTCTAAGTTGAGCACGATGCAATTGCGACCACTATTTTGGAGGTAAAGATTGTTTGCAATGTTGACTTGATAATAAAATTTAGAGAGATGTTTATTGCACTTTCCAAATGCATTTGAAAATTAGCACACATATTTGCTGAGCGTCATATGGTTGGCGAGCATGGTGATGTAGAACATGGGGGGTAGTGATGAAACTGGCTATGGATGTTGACATAGTTCAAATCTCTGAAGGTATGACTGCATTGACATCGATGTTATCAAGAGTGGATTGCCACTTTAAAATTACAATTGGGTGCCGAATTTAAATATATCCCACTACTACTTCTACGTACTTCTTTACTATCAATACCAAATACAAAAAAAACCATGAAATCACATGTAAAAGGAAAGCTCAGAGATGAAAAAGCACATATATGTACTATCTGAACCATCTAGTTTTTAATGAACAATAGATATCAACAATTCTAACATCAAAGCACGTAAGTTTTATCTATACTTAATTCATTTCATAGTAGAAGAAAAAACTTACCATATAGATCCAAAATTTAACATTAGATCATGTGGAGTGAGTGGGAACGCAGATCTCAAATTTTTTTTGTTCTTCGTTAAATATTCTTTTTTTTCTTTCGTCGAGTAGAAAATTGACAAAGTAAAACTCCTCTGATCGTCCATAACCACAAGACCACTTAAGTATGAAATCTACACTCGAACACGTTACTAATCAAAACACCGTCCATTCTATCATTGGTGCTTTTTCCGTTTCCTGATGGAAATAACAAAACTCAATATTCTTGTACAGCTTAAAAGAACATATCATGTACAAAACATCATAAGCATACTGGTATACAAAGGCATAATAGCTCATACTTATGATGTTGTCTATATGGATTCAGCTGTGTATAGCTTGAAGAAACTGTGACCATCATTGGCAGCCTTAGATGTTGTGTCATTATGTGCGTCCAGTCTCTCAAAATCAGATACAATCCCTTGATAGTTGTTACTGTCTACTGGACCTATATGGTCGTCATTTGTCATCAACTTCCACCTTCTTGTTGTGCTTATGGATCACTGTGATCTCGACAGTCTTAGGTACTGTGGTGGCTGCTTTTCGCCACTAAGCCACTCTCCGGCCCATTATGACCCAGGCAGGCCCACATATGCGCGGCCCACTTTCAAAGCCCTCTCGCCTGAAAGAGATCGCCTGCGACGCCTCCGGCGCACTCGCTAGGTCCGAGCCATCTCCAGGCACCCCCTTGGTCTGCTCGATGGAAGCATCCCCTGCAAGCAGACCAGTGCGTAACGCACTCAAATGCTGTCCACGCCATTAGCGTCCGGGCACCGAGCACCGACCAAGGTGCCAAGCCAGAGCATCACTCTGGCCTCTCGAGCAAGCCGCCTGCTCGGGAACCATCGCCGAAGGTATCCGAGCAGACCCCTTTACGCCCATTCCAGCAGTTACTCCAGCAACGGCCCATGCGCCCCACATTCATGAGTGCCATTATGGTAGCGCCCACTGCGCACGTCCCTGACGTTGCGCCTCTCCTAAGGCACCAACGTACGCGCTCTTTCCGGACACGCTCCTCAGGTGTTTCATCCTCCACCATCGTCTCCCTCGCCTATAAGGCTCAAGTATGGTACCATGCAGGGGTCGCTATAGCATGCACAGGCACTCATGCTGCCATTCATTCACGAGATTCTCCTCCCATTCAAGTCCTTTGCTGACTTAGGTATCGGAGGTCTCCCCGGTTCTTCAACCAGGACCCCCTGATCCGCTTCTGGTTTTGCAGGCTTCGCTCCACTACCGGCAACCGTCTTTCCTCTCTCCTGTGGAGGCCCGTTTGGACCAGGCCCAAGCAAGGAAACACCACCACACTTTTGGCGCCGTCTGTGGGAAACGACAACATCCATGGCTCGTGGACGATCCTCTAACCAGAACGTCGGGAGCCGTATGACGAGTCCCGCCAATCTCAGGCGGAGGCCCGTCAGTGCCTTCCCCCAGCAGACGCCGGCCGCCGCACTCGCAGCGACAGGCGATGGCACGACGATCCCTTCTGCGCCTGCGCCTGCCTTGGAGATTGCAGAACTCCGGGGCAAATGCAGCAGTTGACGGGGATCTGCCTAGACCTTTAGGCACAGCTGGCCAGACAGCAGGCCCCAGCGGCTTCGCGACTGCAAGAGCACTGGGCGGAAGCATCTCGTCGAAACTCTCGCGCTCCGTCGGTCCCTAAGGAGCAGCATGCGGACTCGCAGCGGCGGTCGCACCGCGCCCCTCGAGGGAGCAGACGCCTGAGGCCGCGGCCGTTCGCCCCGTCACTCCGCACCAGCCCCTCGCCCCCTATGTTCGGTCGTAGGCACCATTCCACCGGCTGCGGGCGAAGGCTCACCACTCCGAACAGGAGCTCGCCAGGCGACTGCGGCGAGTGGTAGATTTGGAGCGTCGCGTCGACGTGATGGTGCAACAGGCAGAGGGGAAGCCCCTATGGACGAGGACATGGCCTTCCGCTCCAGCCTTTTATGACTGCGAGATCCTGGAGGTCAGGGTCTCCCAAAGCTCCCCCTACCACCATCGCGTCGTACGACGGCACCACCGACCTGGCAGACCACATCCACGGGTTCGAGTCGCACATAGTGTTCCACGGAGTATCAGATGCGGCCAAATGTCGGACATTCCCGGCTACACTCAAAGAGACCGCCAAGGCGTGGTTCGAGCCTTGCCGCCTAGCTCCATTTCCTCCTTCCACCAGCTGAAGAAGTCGTTCCGCGACAACTTCCTTGGCGGGAGGACGCAGCCGCGCACTGCGGCCTCTCTTCTGGCCATCCGCCAGAAGAAAGGTGAGCCACTCTGGGACTTCGTCAAGAGGTTCCAGACGAAGGCACTGCGCATCATGCACCTCGACGTTCCTCTAGCCACTAGTGCCCTCATCCAGGGCACTCGTGATGGCTTCCTTCAGAGGACGCTTGGCGTGCAGCAACCCTCCACACTGGCCGAACTGCTCTCCATTGCTCAGTGCCATGCGGCGTGCGAGGAGAGCCTAGCAGCAGCCCGAGCAGAGCAGGGTGACCAGTCGGACAAGAAGAGGCCTTCCGACAACGGTTCCGACCGAGATCGGAAGAAAGGACGGCGCAACGAAGACTCCCCACGCCGACCACGCCCCTTCACCGACTACACCCCGCTCACCATGGTCCCCGAGCAGATCTTGGCTGAAATTCGCCAGGAGCCCTATGTTCGGTGGCCACAAAGGATGCGCTCCGACCCCGGAGCCGCAACCAAGACAAATACTTTCGCTTTCATTGCGACCACGGCCACGACACCTCCGACTGCCACCATCTTAAAGACGAAATAGAGTCTCTTATGAAGCGGGGCTACCTCGGGCGGTACGTGCGCCGAAATGAAGACCGCCCCAAGCGCCGAGAGCGGACTCCCGAGCAACCAATCAACAACGAGCCCAATGGGCAGGAGATCAACGTGATTGCGGGAGGCTTCGACGCCTGCAGAGAGAGCACTCAAAGTCGACACGATTACGCAAGGCGAGTGCATGTCGTCGACAGGCCCTCCACGTCGCGGCCAGCCCCATATCCCGCAGTCCTGCACGCGCACAGTCTGGGGAGGTTATAACCTTCTCGAACGAAGATCTTGTAGGGGTTACTACCACACACACTGATGCGCTGGTCGTCTCGGCCACCATCAATCACTGTAATGTGCGCCGAATTTTGGTAGATAATGGAAGCGCGCCGGACGTGTTAGCCTACGACTGTTACCTACTTATGGGATTGAAGTCGAGCAGCTCACCCATGTTGAGTCACCACTGTTTGGTTTCTCAGGGGTTTCGATCCTGCCTGCAGGTCGGATTCGCCTCCCAGTTACCCTCGGGACGACTCCGAAAAGCATAACCAAGATGGTGGACTTCTTGGTCATCCGGAACATGCCTGGATACAACGCCATCCTCAGCAGAGGCCTGATCGGGCGAATCAAAGCGGTGCCTTCATCTCTTCATCAGAAGATGAAGTTTCTCACGCCAGGTGGTATCGGCGAGGTGCTCGGCTGCCAGCGCGAGTCCCGACGGTGCTATGTTCTCTCCTTAAGGGACAAGCAACCACTCGAGACCCCAACACCTGCCCTGCTTCCCGCCGATCAGCCCTCCTCCAGTCGTGGGACACCTGCCGAAGATCTGCTTCAAGTTCAAGTCGACAGCGACCCCAAACACGTCCTGTACATTGGTGCTCTCCTAACAGAGACCGAACAGCAACGCTATAGAGCCTTTTTGCTGGCCAATCTGGACGTGTTCGTGTGGTCGGATGACGAGCTTCCAGGCATTGACCCCCAAGTGATGGTGCATCGACTCCGCCCCGCCGGTCCAGCAAAGGAGACGATCTGTTAACCGAGTGCGGCAGTTCGTGATCCACGATCACGTCACCAAAAGCCGATCTACCGGGCACCTCCGGGAAGCCTAGTACCTAAGATGGATCTCCAATGTAGTCCTCGTCCGCAAAGCCAACGGCAAGTGGCGCGTGTGCGTGGACTACAAAGATCTCAACAAGGCGATGCCCAAGGATAATTTCCGCTGCCGCGCATCGACCAGCTCGTAGACGTCACGTCTGGGCACGAGCTTCTTAGCTTCCTAGATGCATACTCTGGTTACCACCAGATCAGCATGCATCCCCCGGATCAGGACGCCACAACGTTCGTCACCGACCTAGGGTTATACTGCTTCACCAGGATGCCCTTTGGTCTGAAGAACGCAGGAGCTACCTATCAATGGCTGGTCAGCAAGATGTTCGAGCAGCAAATCGGGCGAAACATGGAGGTCTACGTCGACGATATGCTGGTCAAAACGCTCCCGAGCGCCGACCACATCTCCGACCTCGAAGAAACTTACACAACTCTGCAAAAGTATAACATGAAGCTCAACCTAGCAAAGTGCACGTTTGGAGTGCGCTCGGGTAAGTTCCTCGGCTTCCTCGTCTCAAATAGAGGAATAGAGGCAAACCCGGAAAAAATTCAAGCCGTACTGGAAAATGAGCAGTCCAAAAATAGTGCGCGACCTCCAACGGCACACTGGACGTCTAGCCGCACTAAACCGATTCATGTCCCGAGCAGCTGAGAGGATCTTCAACTTTTTCAAGTTGCTGCGAGAGGCCCTAGAGGCACCTTCCACCAAGGGGGGCATGTACGGTGGACGGACGAGTGTGAAGCTGCTTTCACCGAGCTGAAAGCATATCTTGTAGCCCCACCTGTCCTCTCAAAGCCTGTAGCTGGAGAACCACTGTTCGTGTACCTTTCAATCACCGAACACTCCATCAGCGCGGTCCTGGTCAGAGAAGAGGCGGCGGCACAACACCCAGTCTATTACATCAGCAGGGTCCTCTAAGAGGCTGAGAGGAGATACCCTCGACCAGAGAAGCTCGCCCTTGCTCTAGTCACAACTGCCCGGAAGCTCAGGCCCTATTTTCATGCTCATTCGGTCACGGTTCTTACCGACCAGCCATTGAAGTCTATCCTCCAGCGCCCAGAGGCTTCGGGTCGGCTTATTAAGTGGGCCATAGAGCTAGGCGAGTTCGACATCAGCTACCGTCCAAGGACGGCCATCAAGGCGCAAGCGTTGGTAGATTTCGTCGTGGAATGTACTCTCCCTACCGAGCAGGATCCCCCTCCGGACGAGCCCCCATGGGAGCTCTATGTAGACGGATCCTCTTGCGTAACAGGGAGCGGAGCTGGCTTGGTCCTCACCTCTTCGGAGGGACTAGAGTTCCAATACGCCCTCTGTTTCTGCTTCGCAGCTTCCAATAATGTCGTCGAGTATGAAGCACTACTGTCCGGAATCCGCATGGGCAGGCACCTTGGGGCAGTTCGGCTTAGAGTCTTCAACGACTCCCAATTGGTGGCCGGCCAGGTGAACGGACGATTTGAAGCAAGAGACCCTCGCATGACCCAGTACCTCCAGTAGGTCAAGAGCCAAGCAGAAGGCCTTCTCTACTTCGAAGTGATACATGCCCCATGAGAGCAGAACGCGCGAGCCGATGCACTCGCCAAGCTGGCATCTTCAGGTGACATTGCCCCCTCTCGCTCCGTATTCATTGAAGAGCTCGCCTTGCCGAGCACCGGAGTAGACGTGGCGGCTTTAGAGGTTCGTCCACTGGTTTTGAACTGGATGGACCCCTCCTCGCCTACCTACACCGAAATGAGCTTCCTGCCGACCAGGGCGAAGCTCGAAAGATCAGACTGCGTGCCCAATGCTTCACCCTCATTGATGGCAAGCTCTACAGGCGTTCCCTCTCAAGACCTCTTCTACGGTGCCTTGGCCCCAAGAGGCCCTCTCCGCCACCGAAGAGGCCCACGAGGGACTGTGTGGAAGCCACTTGGGGGGCAGAACGCTAGCGTGCAACGTCATCCGAGCATGATTCTGGTGGCCTTCTCTGCAAAAGGACTGTCTGTTCTTCGCCAAGAGGTGCCCGGAGTGTCAGAAGTTTGGCCGACTCATTCGACAGCCAGCTGAGCAACTGCATACCTTGTTCGAACCCCGTCCGTTCGGCAGGTGGGGCATTGATATCTTGGGTCCCTTCCCAGAGGCCCAAGGTAGGAAAAAATTCCTATTCGTTGCCATCGATTACTTCACCAATTTAGTGGATCGAGGCAGAACCGGTCTCCACAATCACTGATCGAGCTGCGTGGAAGTTTGTCTAGAAGAACATCCTTTGTTGTTTCGGCGTCCCCAGGGTGATTACTTCTGATAACGGGAAGCAGTTCGATAGCACGCATTTCAAGCAGAAGTGCGCTGAGCTCGGCATCTACAACCACTTCACCTCGGTCGCACATCCCCAGGCAAACGGGTTGGTCAAAAACGCCAACCGAACACTGCTGCACGGGATCCGTACGAGGGTTGAAGCTGCTGAAGGTTCATGGATTGATGAGCTCCCCAATGTACTCTGGTGTCACCGGACAACGGCACGCGTCGCCACTGGGGAGACACCTTTTCACTTGGCCTACGGCTCTGAAGCCGTAGTGCCTTTGGAGGTGGCCCTCCCCACTATTCGAACAACTCACTTCGATGAAGCCGCCAACAGTCGTGCTCTGCGTGAGAACCTCGACATGCTCGGTGAATGACAAAACGACGCCAGCATTCGTCTGGTCTCGTACCAACAAAAACTTGCGCAGTATTATAATGCTCACGTTCGAGAATGACGCTTCTTCGAGGGAGACTTAGTTCTCCATCGCTGCTCGGCATCGGATCCCCGACGAGCAGTTGGCAAACTCGCCCCTAAATGGGAAGGACCTTATCAGGTCACTTAAGTCCTCGGGAAAGGCTCTTACAAGCTCACTACTCTTGGTGGCGAAGCCATACCCCGAACTTGGCATGTATCCAATCTAAAGGCTTATTATCTATAAAAGCCTTGTTCGGCATCCTACTTCTCTTTTCCCTGTTCCTATGGTCCGTCTGGGGAGGATATCAAAGAATGTCAATGCTTCGAAGTTTTTCAACCTGAAATGACACGTTGATACCCCAGACCGAACGAGGGTTCGGCATACACCCCTGGTTGGAACCCACTGCGGTCCCCATCGACCTGCGCGGTACATGCGACTCTTCCAAAACCACCGAATTCCGATTCGAGCAGGAACAATAAACAAAGGGAAACATATAGAAAAAGCGAAGCCAAAATATAGCCCAAAAAAGATGACTTTCATTTCATAGTTTTTTTTTTTTTTTACAAAAAGGAGGCTCTGTGAGCCTAAGTACAATAAAATGAAAGCAAAAGTCTAAGGAGCCTGCTCGGAAGGACCAGCCTCGTCCTCGGCAGGGGGCATCCGCCCTGATTGAAACATGGCAAACTGCACTTTGTCCAGGCGCGAGTCACGAGTCCTACGCTTACACTCCCGAATAGCAGCTTCGAAGGCCTCACGAGAGTGTTTGACCCAAGCACACTGCTCGCCAAAGGCTTTGCCGGCGTCCAGGCCGATCTTGTAGCAGCGAGCTCCATACTGCTCCAAGTCACCCTCGAAGTCGTCACCGGCTTTGTATTCGGCCACTCCTTTGGCCTTCGCGTCAGCCAACACTTGGACTACTGCCTCCTTCTCGGCCTTGGCAATGGCCAGCTGCAGCTCGGAGGACTCCAGAGCAGTTTTGAGGTCTGTAACCTCCCTCCGAAGTGCCGCCTCCCGAGCCTCATGCTGCTTAACGAGGTCGGCGCAGTAGGCATTCTGAGCCTCCCACAGCGCTTCGTGATTTTGGGCTTGAGCGGCAAGGGTACGGAGAACCCTTAGAGACTTGGTGACCCCGTCCATGAGGGCCCCCAAATCAACGTTGCGCTCGGCCTCACCAAGGCCCTCAGGATGATAGCCCGCGATGGAGACGCTCGGAGATTGCTCGGGGTTCAGTTGCTGGCATTGTGTCAGCACCTCGAGCCAGGATGCCGTGGGGCATGGAGGAAGCTGCCTTGGGGCGTTCTCGCCGAGCCGCGCCAGCGCTGCTTTCAGCGCTTCCTCCGAAGGAGCCCTGTGGGTTCTCTTCAGAACCTCGGACAGAGGCCTTCTGTCATCTGCGGAGTCCGCCTGCTCTTCAGCAGCCCCAGCAGCTTGCCCACGAGCATCTGCAGCCACCTCCGCGCCAGCAGCCATGGGAACAAATTCCCGAGACCCACCCTCCCCGATCATCGAACCTCCCGCAGCGGTTGTTTGTGTTGTTACTTCAACAACCGCTTCGGCGGGGGGCATGGGGGGCAAGATAGCCCTAGCGCTGCAAGTAGTTGCCTCGCCTCCGGGCAAGGCGGCTCCCGCAGCAGCCTCCACGACTCCAGGCGCTATGCTAGCTGCAGACGCTGCCTCCTCGGCGGGGGAGACTCCGCAAGCATCTGTCACGCCTAATGGCGTAGAAGCATCTACGGCCTTCTCCGGCACCGCGGCCCCCTCGTCGGTCCTTGCGGCCTCCTGCGCCGCATCCAGTGTGCTCGGAGCCCCCACAGGGGCCTCTTCTATCACGCGACCCCCGTTGGGGCCTTGGCATGAAACACTCCTGACTTGCCGCCCGGAGGAGTTTGAGGACTCGTCGTTGACTTCGACGAGCCCCATCTTGACCGCCGTCTCCTTGGCGACCTCTAGGCGCGCTCGGGGCGCCACCCGTGACGCTCCCTTCTCGACCGCATCCTCGGCCCCTCTCTCTTTCCGCTTTACCAGCGGCCTGACATCCTCGTCCCCGAGGCCAGCTGGCAGCTCCGCAGCCTTCGACAGCTTTCGCCTCTTCTTGGCTTGAAGAGGGCTCCTCGCTGCCTCCACCGCGGCCTCGTCTTCGGCCGGTTGCTGCTCGGATATAGGGCGGATGATCTCCCTGGCAGCCACTTTCGTTGTGGCCTTCTTCTGCAGCTTGATCTTCTCGGGCCCCTTAGCGGAGACCCGCGAGCTCTCGCCGCCCTGCGCCCCTACAGGACGGTGCTGGGCGGCGGCAGGAGGCTGCCCCTCATCGACCACCACCACGTGAGCCATGACGATAATCTGCTCGGTGTAGAGGGCCAGCTCCTCCGTGTCCAGCCCAGCCTCCAGCTCCTTGGCAGCTGAAAAGGGGGAAGAAGGTCAGCGAAAGCGACTATGGGAAAGCGAAAATAAAGAAGAGCTAGAATCACTTACTCCATGCTCAGCTAAGCTTGTGCTCCACAAGCTGAGCCTCGGTCACATATTCTTTCGCCTTCTCGACGAAAATGTTGTTGAGGCGCTTCGTAAGCGCCACCCCGTCCTTTTCCAAGAACGGGTAAACGTCTTTCTTCGGGTCCATCATCCGTGTGGGGAACCCCCACTCTGGCGCCCCTGCATTCCGCGCCAGGAAGAGGATCCGGTTCGTCCACCCCTTGTTGCTGGAGAAGCGTGGGGAGAACTCTATCCTCATCCGGTCCGGCCGATGCTTTGTGTAGTACGCGTTCTGGCTAGTCCATGCGATGTCGTCAGCACGAACTGGCTCTGGAAGAGGTTCTCGAGGGCTCTATGTCCCTCACCTTGCACGATATGCAGAACACACATATCATTCTCCAGGAGTTTGGCGCCAGTTGGATGGGGGCGATACCCCACGCGTTCAGCAGGTCCCTCGCCACCGCCGGCAGTGGTAGCCGGAACCTTGCTTCTCGTCCCAGCACGACTCTTCCTCCTTCGCGAGCACGATGTCGTACTCCGGTCCGATGCGGTACCGCTCCCGGAGTCCGTTGAAGAAGCGGTATCGGGTGCCTTTGATCAGCCCTGGTGCCTTGCTGGTCCCTTCGGAGCCCACTACAGCTTTCCCTTTGTGCGCCATTACCGGAGGTTACGGAGAAGCTCGAAGAGGAAGACGACGGAACTGGATGGAGATGAAGACGGGGCTCTTTCAGGGCTTCGAAAGTGTGGGCCTTCGCCCACGCTCCCCCTATCCTCCTTATAAGGAAAGGAGGGCGCGAAGCCCTAAGCCTTCGAAGCGGCGTCTCCTCCTCCGACAGCTGCTCGGTCTTCCCACGCAGGTGTCGTGGTCCGCCACGACCCCCCTTCTCTCATCATGAGATCTCTGCTGCCTTCGAGGAAGGTACGAAGCGGCAGCGTCGACGTCTCTCTATTCGGAGCCTGTTCGGGACGCACACGCTGGCTTCATGGTCTGCCACGACCCCTACTCATCATGAGCCCTTTTCTGCTTTAGAGCCGAAGCGCCAAACGCCAGTCTCGCTCGCCGTGCACATGTCCGAGGTCTCCTTCGCATTTAATGCGAGAAGTGATGTTGGGCCAGCCTACCGCCACCAAGCGCTCTGGTCCCTGAGCTGTCTCGATGGCGTGGGGGGCAAGTGTGGTGGCTGCTTTTCGCCACCTAAGCCACTCTCCGGGCCCATTATGACCCAGGCAGGCCCACATGTGCTTGGCCCACTCTCAAAGCCCCGCTCGGCCTAAAAGAGATCGCATGCGACGCCTCCGGGCGCACTCGCTAGGTCCGAGCCATCTCCAGGCACCCCCCCTGGTCTACTCGATGGAAGCATCCCCTGGCAAGCAGACCAGTGTGTAACGCACTCCAAATGCTGTCCACGCCATTAGCGTCTGGGCACCGAGCACCGACCAAGGTGCCAAGCACAGAGCATCACTCTGGCCTCTTGAGCAAGCCGCCTGCTCGGAACCATCGCTGAAGGTATCCGAGCAGACCCCTTTACGCCCATTCCAGCAGTTACTCCAGCAACGGGCCATGCGCCCCACGTTCGTGAGTGCCATTATGGTAGCGCCCACTGCGCACGTCCCCGGACGTTGCGCCTCTCCTAAGGCACCAACGTACGCGCTCTTTCCGGACACACTCCTCAGGTGTTTCATCCTCCACCATCGTCTCCCTCGCCTATATAAGGCTCAGGTATAGTACCATGCAGGGGTACGCTATAGCATGCACAAGCGCTCACGCTGCCATTCATTCACGAGATTCTCCTCCCATTCAAGTCCTTTGCTGACTTAGGCATCGGAGGGTCTCCCCGGTTCTTCAACCAGGACCCCCTGATCTGCTTTTGGTTTTGCAGGCTTCGCTCCACTACCGGCAACCGTCTTTCCTCTCTCCTGTGGAGGCCCGTTTGGACCAAGCCCAAGCGAGGAAACACCACCACAGGTAGCATGAGTGAACTCCAACGGGACGACATAAAATATTAATATGACATTAAAAAATTAAAAGAGATAGTAAATTATACTTAAGACATGACCACTTATATAAAACATAATTATCTTTAATTTTATAATATTTTATATTATTTATATAATTTTGGTACTATATTTGAACGTGCGTATTTCGACATGACAACATTTGATTCTGAAAAAAAAAGTTAAATTTGAAGTCGTCATAATTATCAAAAAATATTAATTTTAAAAATATAAATATAAAAAAAATATTGATGCATAAATGTTGAGATCTAGTTGACTTAATGATTTTTGAAATAATTTTTACTTGAAGAAAAATAATTTAAAAATTAAATTAAAATTACTATAATTGTATCATCTCTTAATTAACTAATATTTGAAATCTCATCTCAATTAGACACCACCCCTTAATTGTGCCCGATGTAAGAGGGGAAGGAAAAAAAAACAGATTAAAACGATTTGCCGTGGATTGGACTGTACCGATCTGCGGCACGTCTGGGGTGACCCGATTGAGCCATAGCACGGTGCTGTTTGGCCAACCGTGATGGTGATGGTGGAGGCCGACAGGGGAAATGAGCTGCCAAGGGAGGTTGTGGATCTCCGATCTCGATCTCCCCACTTCCTCCTCCTTTGATGTGAGGACTTCCTGGGGATTCTCCGCCAACCCGGCTAAGGAAAAGTGCTGGAGGCGGTGGAGATGACGTCTTTATCAGAGTCAGAGGAAACTGAGTTATCCAAAAAGGGGAGGGCGTGAGTACGCCAAAAGATTAAATAGGAGATAAGACTTAAGAGTTAAGTTAACTCCAAATTTTGTTCTTAAAAAAATAGAGATAATTATAATTTAAATATTTTGAGGATATCTTATAAAAATGAGAGTAAATTGTGGATAGCTTATCCCACCATTTTCGATGGGATAGTTTGTCCCCATTGTTTACATCCATTTTTACCCCCAAATCACCCTATCCACTCTTGCGCAAGAACTGAGAGGTCAACGTCCTCGTGGAGATAGGTGTTCACTTGAATAAGGTTCAAGATCGATCTCATCTTTCACTAGATCTATCGGTTATTAATCCCTAGCTCCTCGAGCAACAACGGCTCATCCTCGAACAAGGTGGCATCCTCGCCAGAATAGACGTTCGCAGCAAAGACGGGGTGAAGAGCGACGTGAGAATTGATCTGATTTCGAAGGACTTGAATGGGATGTCGGTGTCGACACCTGTGGGCCTCGGCCCCTAGAAAGCCAGAGGCGTGGCGACGGTCCCACGCTGGCCCATCAAGTGGTGATGCCTATCGTGTGAGACAAAGACCACTGACGACACGCCGAACTTCTTAATCATTGGTCCTAGACACTGATCGAGCAACGGGAGACTAAGAGACAACCAAAATAAAAATACAAAATTTATCCCCATACTAACACCTTCCTACCAAACAAAGAATGATGTTATCTAAAAAGATCTAACCCTACCAAGCAAGAGGTGGATTAGAAATGGAAATAATATATCCCCAAATTAATTTACCCCTATCTCCATTTTTTTAATCTCATACCAAGCAGACACGAAAGGATGGAGACTTATTTTTGTTAAACAAAAAAAAATCTATGGAAATTCTTTCTTAAAAATTAAAGAAGTAACCGCCAAAACGATGAGAAAGTGGGTTGCCCATTTTAATTTTTAAATTTGAGAGAAAAGAGAAGGAAAAAAAAAGAAAGAGCAACCAAACACTATGCGTTAGCAACCAATTACAATGGGCTACGAGCACCAGCTAGACGACTGGTAACTGGCCTAAGTAGGCTCTCAAGTAACGACAGAGCAAGATCAGGAGGCATCGTTGTTAAATAAAGAGCAGGAGCATCAATTTAATTATCTATTTCATTTCAGAAACCGTGTTGGAAGATCTCATTTGTTAGAATGATTTTTAAAAAGCTAGAATTGAGTTTGGGGAAATCGGCCCTAGGAATTCGGAACGATGCAAGAATATAAAGCATTTCTAGAGGGGCCCTTTTTTTTGAATCAGTAGCCCAGTGGCTAAAAACCCAATGGGGAATTGCACCACCGAGAGGATGTGAATTAGGACGCTGTGGTGTGAAGGGTATGTATTCAATCCACCCTTCGAATTGATGGAAGTGCAGTATATCTCAAGTCTCAACGGCCTGAGCCCACAACAACATGGACTTTTCCAACTGAAACGGTAATAAACGCTGAATAGTGCAGTCGAAGTTTCTGGTATCAACCTCCAAGGTATTTCATCCTAATCAAATACTCCGAAGATACTGCAGCGGCACGTGCCAGCCGCCCGCCGCCCTTCAAAGATCTACCTCGAATCTACCACATGAGAACTATGGAGGCCCGCCCATACTTACAAGGTCTCCTCTTCATGATACAGATATAGGCCGAGACCAAACCGAGCACATGCTCTGCAGAAGGCTATCTCCTCCGCCAAAGCTACGGGATCTCCAGCCATCCCGTCACTGTGAGACACTGTCCCGGTGGATTCACGGTGTGCCTGAATCAGAGCAGCAGACTTACAATCAGAACAGATATTGGGGTGCCAGAACAGCACTGCTGCTCCTACTAGAAGAGAAGAGATTGTGAACAATGGAGCACACGGAAGGAATCAAATGCAGTCTGTTTACCCCATGTGTAGATTCTCAAAGGACGCCGAATCTTTTGACAATGACATCAACCAAGTTTCCCCTTTTTTTAACAATGACATCAATCAAAACCTCATTTCTACTGCACAAGTATCCTATATATATCATGTAGTTTAGAAGATTTTAAACCATAAGCAATACATTAAAATCATGATGATCTAACATTGGAAGTATGTCTGATGAGTAGAGGCCTACATCTGGAAGCGTTCTACATCTCAGGAACCCAGCCGTTATCCTTCGAACAAAATAGATAAGAGAAAAAAGAAACCATAATGCTCAGCCCCAAAAAGTGCCCAATCATTCTTGCATGCACGCAAGGATGTAAACATAGTCAACTTTGAAATTGGCCAATGTGAAACAACCAACTGGTGAGGGAGCATACATGAGGCTACAAAAGACAGAAGCACACGAGTTTCTGCACAATGTCAAGCTCAATGGGGCTATCCTCTTTTTCCAGTGACCAGGTTGCCCCTTTCTAACACATTCACCTTCAAATTTTAGTTTGGAATCTCGCTTTTTCAAATGAAGACCAAATTTGTTCAAAATGAAGTCCATGAGGAAAATAGGTAACTTATTGCTACAGCCAATAATGACCACACTAACTAATTTATCAAATTTCCTTCCCATAGTGAACCCAAATAACATATGTGGGTATGTGCACATATATAAAGGAGGGATCCATTGCCTCCAGTAGCACCAAAAATGTGTCGCCTCCTAGTTCAAAACTGTATTATTTGATATCAAACTTAGATCCACTCTGTTGATTCTCTCTGCTATCAATAAACTAAGTACGAATAAAAAGTTATATACTTTGGTATTAGAATCATTGATATATAGAGCATATAAAATAAACAGCTTAGACAGTGCATATATGTGCCTCTTCAAGTTTTGAACTTTTACATTTGATTTGATGATTTCTTTTTTTGCATGCCTAACTTATTGATGGTAGAGAAAAATTAACACAGAGTATGTAAAATTTGACTAGGTAACAATGCAACTTTTGATACCACTGCTGCCAATGGATCCCTATATATTTTTATGTATAGTTCAAGCATTTAGTATGTAATAGGTCTCATCCTGGATGAATGTCTGTTGTACCAAATTTCCTTACCAAGCTAACCATCACTGGTGCATTGTCTGAAAGGGAAAATCTACATTTATCACTCTGAGAAATATGATACGTTGAAAATAAAGAAATGAGCATAATTTACATATACAAATACTCAAAGGGAACCTTATATCTGAATCTGCACTGTGTTAATGTTAGTGAATGGATAAGGAATCGAGTTTACAAAGGCAATGGTGCATGAATCGCCACAATATTCAGATGCAGGTGATTTAAACTATGATTCTCCTAACATGCATGTAGAGTTCAAGTTTACAAGCAACTGTTACATCCATATTCCACTTTTCATGCTAATTCTTTATGTCATAATTATTAATGAACTTTCAATACAAGAATCATGATTATAAAAAAATAGTTGGAAAGTGATAAAGATTAAAAAAATAAAACGTACAGGATCTCAAGCACACACACTTACCTCCCCATCAGAACCCCGCACGGTCACACGATAAACAACTGTTACGGTTCCCTTATCTGAGAAGATGACATTTTGTATTTCTCCAGACCAACCTAGAAGAAGGGTAAATGATCCATCAATTATTCTTGGATGGAGTAGGAAATTTTCACAAGCTAATGGAGGAAGGAGAACTGCTATGTTACAAAACAATCTTCAAACTTGAAGTATGCATTCATCCTCATATAACGGCATTTCATGAACCTGATTGATGATATCAAGCCTCCATCTTGTACTGCCAGTTTTAGTGAATAATAAATAGAGTTTTAACTCATCTATCCCCCAAGCTGCAGCAAAGGAAAGCCACAATGAACACTTTGCTTATACACTCACTAATGAACACCTCAACATGAAACTGCCTCAAAATCAAAGGAAGAAAGACCAAAACGTCCATAGATTACCCATTATCTCATAGTCTCCTTTTACATTTAATTCGTCTACTAAAAATTCCATCTCTTCTTAATCAATAGATATCTAGGAGTGGCATTTCTGTAGCTATACTTGTAACAGGATTATTGTTGCAATTACCCCAGATATTTATGAGCTCCTATGCCAAATACTGTATTCTATTCCTCCTTTGAAAGCTTACAAGGGTCCACCAAGCTCATTCCCATGTCCTGGAACAAGATGGGGAAAGCAAACGAGCAGAAGGAGAAGAGAAAGGAAGTGGTACGGGTTCCTACTTCAAGGATTTAAAAGACCAAAACTTTTACCTGGGGCATAGAAACTCAACAGACGGTTGACATGGTACCTATAAGACATGACGAGTAAGAAGCATATCAGGACTTAGTCCAGGAATCAAAGAAGCATATCAGGGATTAATCCAAGTATCAAAGAAGCATATCAGGACTTAATCCAAGAATCAACAGTTTGAGCCAAGAAACAAAAATCAACAGACGGTTGACATGGTATCTATAGGACATAACGAGTAATAAGCATATCAGGACTTAGTCCAAGAATCAACAATTTGAGCCAAGAAACAAAATTTTACCATCACCCATCAACATAGCGAGCAACCGCAGAGAAACCAGAAAGATGAAGTGGATGGGTGAGTTGGTGGCGCGTACGCGTGTCCGGATGTGTGGGGAGGTTTGCCCGCTTCTTAATAATAAAAAACAGAAGGGAGGTTAAGCCATGTCTAAGCCATTAATCAGACGACTGGCGGAGTCTTTGGGAGAGGTTTGATGGGGGGGGGGGGGGGGGCGCACACAAAAGGTGATAACTTGGGGAGAGACAGGTCGCGGATGACGTACCAAGGGATGGAGCGGTCGACTTTGTTGACGATGTTATCCGTAACCTTCTTGTTGAGATCCCTCAGGATCTCCCCCAGCGGCCGGATGATGCCTGGCGCCGCCTTGTCCAGGGGCACCACGTAGTTGGAGTTGGGCACGCTACCACCCCCACCGCCCCCTTTCTTCCCTCCATCGCCACCCACTCCCCCGCTCTCGAGAAGACACACCAACGCCAGCGACGACGAAGACGGCGCCCTCCCTCTCCCCGCAAACCTGTCACCGCCAGCGACCGCGATGGCCACCCTGCCGAGACACACAGACAACCGGCGGCGACGGGGAGTAAAGAGCGTTGAGAACGGTTGTTGTGAGAAGGTAGCCGTGGCTGCCATGGCGACCGCCAACCCCAACCCCACCGGACGTTCCCTCCTCCACTGCGAGTCTGCGGCCACTTCTACTAAAGAAGGAGAAGAAAATTTGGCCGGGGGGGGGGGGGGTGGGGGCGGTGGGCCCCTCTCCGGCACGCACCAGGCCACAACCAACCTTCTCTCTCTCTCTCTCTCTCTCTCTCTCTTGTGGTCGTTGCCCTGCTTCCCTTTGTGCCGTGGCGCGTTTTTGTGTCCTCGCGAGTCGCGCCCTCCCCACCACCATCACGCCTCTCAGCACCAACAACCCTACCAGTACCCACGCCGTCACCCAACGATCACGGTTCCTCTATGGCGCTCCCAGACCAACCTCCACCCCCAAGTCTCGACACGGCAAGGTGCAGCTATTTTGGCATAAATTGGTAGTCTTTGGGAAGATAAGTTTGGAAAATTAAGGTGGTGATATATTGTTTCACTTTCTAAATATATTTAAAAATACATTTTTGATTTTTTATTAGTGGGCACCATGGATAGTTGTCAATGAGCTGGACAGATCTGATAGATTTACATATTTGACTTGATTTTGGGCCGAATTGTAAGATTCTTTTCGATTCATGAATTTTTTGTAGGGCTTAAAAATTCAGCCTGAATGGGTCCATAGACGGAACTCGAACTTTGAGTTCGACTCGACGGGCCGACCCGATTCATTCTCTTTTCTTTTCAAATCTTAAATTTTACTTAGTTAAAATTATGTTATTTTACTTATTTAAAAGTTAACAACTCTCTTTTCAAATAAATTAAATAAGTAATATCAAAATTTTACTTAATTGAGTGAGATTAAAAATTTTATATTATTAAATATATTATTTTGATTATTAATTTAATTTTTATTTAAATATTTGAACCAGACCGGATTATCTTAATCTGACTTCACAATTTTGTAAAAATATTGGATCCGACTCAACTTGGCTCGATATTGCTCGAACTTGGACTGAACTGGACTTGCATATATGAGTTGGATATGGGCCGGACTCATATAAGCCCAACTTGAGCCATTGAGAGCCCTAGCACAATGTATAATTAATAGGAAAGATAGAAATATACTTTTAAATATGTTTTAAAAGTACAATAAATATTTCTCCTTAAAGTGATAGATAATGGTGGTGGTGGGGAGTACAAATTGATTGAATGGAGCAAGGGCAACTATACCAGAAGTATATTGGTTAATAGGAAAGACAGAAATGTTCTTCAAAATGTATTTTTAAAAGTACAATAAATATCTTTACACCCTTGTAATATATGTTATATAAAATTATAAATATATTATCATCATTAAAATAGTATACAGTATATTACTGACCTCGACCATCCTGAGGAGGCCCAACAACTCATTGACCAGCTCCCCGACCTTGGCCACCGACCACAGCGCACCCCCAATCTCTGTTCACTAATGGGTGTTTAGTTGCTCTTATTTTCCTCTACTTCTCTCAAATTTAAAAATTAGAACATATAACTCTCCCACTTTTGGTGGTTATCTCCTTAGTTTTTGGGGGGGGGGGGAATCCTATACTATAAATAACTCTTTGGTAAAAATAAATAAATCTCCACTTTTTTTTTCTTAAAAAAAACACTTGCATTCTAAAATAGGGGTGTCAATTGTGCCGCATATGGCTCGGAGATTCGAAAGTCCAACTCAATTTTAACTGAGTTTGAGCAAAAAAATTTAACACGTTTAAATATTTTGGCCCGGCTCAACTTGGCCTAAAAAAAATAGGGCCGAGCTTGGTCTTTACGAGGCCTGCTTGATTCGACTCAGAATTTATAAATATAAATATAATTTATAATTAATATAAATTTATATTTAGAAAGTGAGTTATATTTTTTTATAAAAATTTTATTCAAAAACATAAAATTTTATAAATTAAATGTTAATATAAGTAAAATATGTATTATTTTTTAGATATATTATAGTAAATATATTAAAGATATATAATATAGATAAAAATAATATTCTCTTATATTTTCGAATTGGACTGAACTTAGTCAGATTTTTTCTGGACCCAGACTGAGCCACCTATATTGGACCTATCCTGAGCTTGAATCAGACCCAAACCAACTTTTAACAAATTTGGCCTAAATTGAGCCTAACAAGGTCTGATCCAAACTCGATTTATTGACATCTCTATTCAAGACTCATTCTCTCTTCCCCTTCCGCAGATAACTCCCTTTTCTCTCAAATTATTTTTTTCTCTTCTCTTCCTCTCACCGTCTATTCTTTTTTGTATCCCCCCCACCCCTTCATCCGTATTGTTCTTTAGTTTTTCTTCTCCTCGGTTGAGCAGCAGCCCCACAGATCTTGATGGTTATAATTTTTTTAAGTCATATTTGTGTTAATAAATTATATAACATTATAGTCTATGTTAATTGCTATTTTTTTTATAAATGACATTAACCTTCTTCGAATTATCATTGTCACAATAGTTTTAAAAAATATCCGCCAAACATATCTACACAAATTTTAAAAATTGACACTATTTCCAAATAGATAATATTATTTTTAATTTAAAATTTAAGAAGAATTACCATTCAGTTTTTATTTTTTGGAGACTTATTTTTAAGTCTTGGACTCATTTAGAAATTTATGTAGTTACATACTTATATATGTGATTATATATAAGTCAAAGACTTAAAAATAAGTCTCCAAAAATAAGAATTGATTGATAATTCTTCCTAAAATTTAAGATAAAAATTGAAATATCATTTTTTAGGTAAAAAAAAATTAAAAAAAATACAAACATCCTATGAGATATTCAGACAATAACTCGTCACGGCAAAGTTGGATGCAGCCGTGAAGCTCTTCAATAGGACCACAAATCCATCCGATAATCTGACTCGCTTCAACACTCCTCTCTTCTCAGGGGCATCAAATGCATCGAGTGTCATGCATTCTTGACCATATTGGAGAGGGGGGACTATTGCATAGGCTATGTCTTATAAGGGAAGGGGGGTTGTTGAGTGAGTTATTTTAAAATCTAATCATTGAAAGCTTTAAGACCTAGTAATGAAATAATGATATAAATGATATGATATATCTAATCAATCGACTAAGAACTGTGTGTAATCTTAGATGATTTAGTGGATGTGATTTCGTAGTAGTTAAAAGGGTTGAATTCTTTAGACTTTCTAAATATGCAATCTCAATATAAAGATGCTCAAAACAATCACACACAAGAAGATTCAAAATTTTATCTTAATTTGACACTGACTAACTCAACCCTACATCTAATTCCCAAGATTCAACAGACCAAATATTTCTTTGACCACCAATAACTAGTGGTCTTCTTCTATTTTGAACACGAAGATATATAGATTACTACGAGCGAGAAGCAAATGCATTAGACCATACCCTAGTTCTATCACCCAATTATGAGCTAGAGTAAGACTCATTGGTACACCTCAGTCTAGTCTCTGTCATAGAGTTTTTACCAACTCTTATAGTGCCTCTAAATAATAGGTAATGGCTATAATGAAAACTCTAAACACATTAACACACAAATTAAAAAAAAATGAATGAAAGTTGATAGTGTTGTTGGGTCTATTTGTTTCAGATGTAAGTAGGATATTGCAGGGTCATATTGAAGGGAAGATGCACTCTTACACTCTTTTTCGATTCTTGCAATGTTTTTGAATTTTTTGAAGGAATTGGAGAATTGCTTAAAGGATGTTGCGCTTTTAACTGCCAACTTGTAGTAGTTTAAGTATCTGATGTACATAGCATTTTTTTTCATTAGTAATAGATTCTTTATTAATTACCAAAAAAAGCATAATCATGCGTCCATATCCACCTTACACCGTTGTAACCGTTAAAATTGGCAATATTATTCCCAACCTGCATGTACTAGTATGCATGGATGCTGACCATCGTGATGCTTAAGACAAAACAACTTGGTTTATGAACGTTCTTCGTCAAGGAAAGATACATCATTTTACATTATAAGAGGAAAAAAAGAGCATAAGATGTCGATAACCTAACCATGCATATCTCTTCTTCCAATTCGGAGCCACATCGCAGCGGAGTGGGTCTACTCCTCCAACAGTGTAATTTTTTTTCCGTTGTACCTCGAGGTATGCCCCAGGCTGTTGTACACTGTACTTGTCTTTTGTTGAGAATTGGCTATGTAATAATCATGTAAACATATGTGAGAAGTGCAATCTTATATGTGTTTAATACATTCCTTTATATTTCCACAGACATGTGTGTTGATATCCCTTGCAAGGTATTGGCCTATTCGCGGGAGGCGGAGTCGGGTCAAGCTGGTTATTAGGTTAACATGTTTGAATGACGAGAATCGTCACAAAGGAGATCAGGCTAGATCATACTCCCTCTCTCAGCATAGTTATTGAAGAAGTATTTGGAGATTTGTCTCACACTGTGCTAAAAGTTAGTGAGAAAATCTCACAAGAAGGGATTCCTACTTCAATTTTAGAAGAGGAGGCATAAATTGAGGGGAAGCATCATTTGGCAATTGAAGATGAACCACACAGTCAAGGGAGCAACCTTAACCTTAAGCTGAGTGGCCACCTCCCACTAAATGGCAGACCACTTATCTAGAGGATTTTAAGCAAATTGAGCTTCGTAATGCCTAAAGAATTGAGCACCATGAGCCGTCTCTATCTCCCAAGCAATTTATAGACATGAATTCCTTGGATCAAATAGGTGATCTCTTTTGAGTATGACAAAAAAAGATATCAACACTTTTATAGCAATTTATGGACATGAATTCCATTGATCTAGTGGATACATAACACACTAACTCTGCCAATAGTTCAAATGGTTGATAAAATTAGAGTTTAAATCATGGAAATGACTGCAAAGAGGAAAATTGATGCAATCTTGTGGGACACTTCATTTTGTCCTAAAGTACAAAAAATTATCCATTGAAACCCTAAAAAAAGAAGAGGTTTGACAGTTCGTCAATCAGATATAATCAAATTTGAGGTGATTGAAAATGAAGGCTTATGTAGTCAACCTCCATCAACAAACATGCTCTTGTAGTCACTAGCAAGGTTTGTTGCAAACATACATGAATAGGAATTGCATGTAAGACATGACTTGTATCTTAATATATTTCACCATTTTACAACACAGAACTATACATGGTTACATATGAAACTAACATGCAATTGATTCAAACATTTAACATATCAGATCCACCTCAACCATCATATGTTCAAATCAAGTCACTGTTAATAAAAAAGTTGCCAAGAAGATTGAGAAAGAGGAGAATACGTTCAAGAGACGAAGTATAACATATATATATATATATATATATATGTTCAATGTGCAAAGAAACTGGTCACAATAGAAGAACTTGTAGCAACCAAATCAAAATTGTTGAATGAATACTCATGTTCTTTGAGTCATGTTGTTTTTTTTTCAACTTGAGTCAAGTACAACGTCTTACCATAAGTGTTATAGAAGCTTTATGTAAGAGATCTTAAGATTTATTGTAAATGATGTAAATAATACACTGTAAGAAAAAAACATGTTATGTTAAGACACGTTGAATATAGTTCATAGGGGAAGACGAAAACACGGAAAGATAAGATATAAATTTTAAAAAAAGGATCGGCGCCAAAAGGACATAAATTGTCCAATCGAAGCTCATAAATATTGAAAAATCAAAAGCAGAGATTAAAAATTAAATCACAAAAAATAAGAACTCTGTGGCTTCTGATATATGACATAGACCAGAAAATAAGCAATTTTTTGACATAGACCCTTAATTATTTTTTCTAATTATTTTTTGTGAAGCTGATAACTTTTCAGAGGTAATTATATATAAATAACCTTAAAGTTAAGCATGTACACCTCTCTATAGGAGGGTGTTCAACAGTTCGATTTCGGTCTGAGTTGATCCATTTTTGGTCAATTCAAATCGAACCGAATAGGAACATCAACCCAAATTAAATCAAACTAGAGTTATTTTGGTTTGGTTCAAATAAATTTTCATTTAGTTAAATACAATTTTTATTTATTAATATTATATATATTAAAAATAAGAATATAATATATATATATATATGTAAATTTAGTCATATAATTTTTAATACTTATAATATATATTATATAAAATTATTATAATTATATTAAAAATTAATTTGTTCAATTTACACGGTTTGATTCGATTTTACAATTTATGAAATCTAATCGAATTAAATTTCAATCTTACACATGCTTTCCATTTCCATTGCAGAAATTACAGTAAATCACACGAACATGAACAAATCCTCAAATTTGCAGGGTATGGACTGACACATATACACATGGTATGGATAAATCTAGGGCATTTAGTTCCTCAGAAATCATGTAGACAATAGGTGAACATGCATAATCAATTTTCCCAACATGAGTTTCAATAAATCTAACAATTTATGACATCCACAGAAAAGTACAAAAAAAAATTTCCACACACATCACATTATCTATTTTACATAACATATAAAAATTACACTATATCCTCATGCGTTAAAGTCCGAAAAATAATTATATAAGGCAGAACAATTTACTGTTCTGCACTGAAGAACTTAATGGCAGTCTCTGGTCGTTAATGGAGCTTAACGACAATATCGTTGGCCGTTGATTTAAGATCTTAACGGCAAGGGATCTTGCCGTCAAGTTCAGGTCTGTGCAAAACACAGACTCGGGCTCCAAAAGAAGGAGAATTGTGAGGATCCAGGACACGAGGAAAATCTGTAAAAATGGTAAAACCCTACTAGACACCTACATGGACGAAGTGGATGGGTTACTTGCCTCTCAATAAATCTCCAGAGGGATCAAAGTTGTTGTTGAAGCTCTCCTTGGGCAGTCCCAAGAAGCCTCCAAACTCTTCTTATTCCGGGTTCTTGGTCGATGTAGACGCCAAACCAACATCGGGGAAGCCTTCCCCTATGTCCCAGCTATCCTCTAGTCGGTGTAGATTGCTGGGAGAAGCCTTCAGTCGCCGGATTCAAGCTTGCCAAGTTCAGGTTTCCTTCAGTCCAGAGCTAGGGTTCTCTCCTCTTTTCAAGGAGCCAAGAGAGTTCTTCTGGTGCAGAAGGGGTTGGTTTATAGGAGAATGGGTTTGGGATAACCGAGGGGTGATGTGAAGGCCTGATAGCCGTTGGGGACATCTCCCCAATGGCTGGGCTTGCTTGCCCCCGGAATTTCGGGGTCTGCAACGCATGCATGTCAGAGAAGTAGACGTCCATATCTCTGGACGTTTATATAAGCATTGGCGTCCATCGAGGTGGACGCTGACTCATCATGGACGTCCATCCATGTTGACGCCAATTGACCCTTCGGCCAGAACTTAAAATCATGCAGAAACCATGCTTAACCCATACATTTATACATGAAACCTAGGTAGTATAATGTATACACTATTACACCATGCATTCAAATAATATTTACCATCTAATTATACATATGCATACATAAGTATAACTAGCTAATATGTACATAGCTATTTACATATGAATATACAAGTTACACACACCATGACTCAACATACAGTAAATAAAAAGACAACAAAAAAAATCGAGGGCCTTACACCCTCTCCCCCTTAAGAAAACTTCGTCCTCGAAGTTTAAACAAAACTACTCAAACAAACGGGGATACTTCTTCTTCATTGCATCCTCAAGCTCCCAAGTAGCCTCCTCTCGCGAGAAGTTCCGCCATAGAACTTTCACCGACGCAATACCCTTGTTTCGGAGATGTGTGTGTTCCGGTCAAGAATAGCTACTGTTTGCTCCTCATACGAAAGATCTGTTTGTATCTCCACTGGCTCGTGGCTAATCACATGAGATGGATCTCGGACATACTTCCGGAGCATAGATACGTGGAAAACGGGATGAACACTAGCTAAAGCTGGGGGTAAAGCTAGCTCATATGCCATGTTGCCCAATCGTCTGAGAATCTCATACGGGCCAATGAATCTAGGGCTCAACTTACTATGCCTGCCAAATCTAACCACACCACGCGTAGACGATATCTTCAAAAAGACATGCTCACCCACCTCGAACTCCAAATCCTTTCTCCTGTTGTCGGCGTAGCTCTTCTGCCTATCCTGGGCCGCAACAAGCCTCTTCCTGATAAGTTGGATCTTATCCAAAGTCTCATGAACTAACTCCGGACCGATCAACTGCCTATCGCCTGTCTCCTCCCAACATAAAGGAGATCTGCAAGGCCTTCCATACAACGCCTCAAAGGGAGCCATACCAATGCTCGCATGGAAGCTGTTGTTGTATGCGAACTCCACTAGAGATAAATGACGCTCCCAATCATCCTTCCAATCCATCACACACGCCCTCAACATATCCTCGAGCGTCTGGATAGTCCTCTCAGACTGTCCATCAGTCTGGGGATGAAACGCCGAACTGAGCTTCAGCTCTGAACCTAAGGCATCCTGAAGACCCTTCACAACCTCGAAGTAAATCTCGGATCTCGATCCTAAATGATCGACTTCGGCACACCATGCAATCTAATGATGCTACTGACATACGATCTAGCCAAGCTCTCTACTGACTGCTTCTTCTTCATAGGCAAGAAATGCACAGTCTTTGAGAATCTATCTATGACTACCCAAATCGAGTCATTACCCCGTCTAGACCGAGGCAAACCCGAAACAAAATCCATAGTGACAGCTTCCCACTTCCACACTGGGATCTCCATCTTCTGCATAAGTCCAGATGGTCGCTGTCGCTCGGCCTTCACTTGCTGACACACTAGACATCGAGACACATAATCTGCCACATCCCTCTTCATGCCGGACCACCAAAAGGATCTCTTCAAATCCTGGTACATCTTAGTGTTACCCGGATGAATAGAGAATCTCGATCTATGAGCCTCCGCTAACACATGCTCACGGACATCTACCAAATCAGGGACACAAACACGGTGATGAAACCTAATCACACCATCCTCATCACGAGCAATGCCCGCCTTGCCCACTAACTCCTGGAGTCTAGGGTCGGCTTTCTGTTGCTCGATCACCTCATCCAAAATTGAGGACCTAAGAGATAACTGAGCTACAAAAGTCTGGCATAGCGATGGCTCTAACTCAGTCAACGCCCAAGTTGCATCCTCCAACATCTTCCAGTCCTGCTGGAGAGATGACCTCTTCCTACATAGGGCATCAGCTACGACATTCGCCTTCCCAGGGTGATATTGAAGGTCGAAGTCATAGTCCTTCAAGAACTCAATCCATCTTCTCTGCCTCAGGTTTAATTCCTTTTGGGAGAAAAGATACTTCAAACTCTTGTGGTCGGTGAACACCTCAAATCTGACACCATAAAGATAGTGTCTCCAGATCTTTAGTGCATGAACCACTGCTGCAAGCTCCAAATCATGGGTCGGATAGTTCTTCTCGTGCTCCTTCAACTGACGAGAAGCATAAGCCACTACCCTTCCTTGTTGCATTAAAACGCAACCAAGGCCATCCGAGACGCATCCATGTAGATAGCAAAACCCTCTACACCGCTCGGCAAGACTAACACCGGAGCTGACGTGAGCTTAGTCTTCAACAATTGAAAACTGCTCTCACACTTCTCGGACCAAACAAACTTCACTCCCTTTCGGATGAGCTGAGTCAATGGGGCGGCGATGGATGAAAATCCCTCAATGAATCGCCGATAGTAACCAGCCAAACCCAGAAAACTACGAATCTCCGAAGGGGTCTTGGGAGTTTCCCAATCCATAACTGCCTGGACCTTTGCTGGATCAACTGCTACACCAGCACCGGAGATAACATGCCCGAGAAAATGAACCTCGCGCAACAAGAAATCGCACTTGCTGAATTTAACATACAACCTGTGCTCACGAAGGACCTCTAACACTACCCTCAATACTGACGGTGTGTGGCTGCTGGGGCGCCTCCAGTGGCACCAAGGTCATGCTTCTACCCATCATTTGCTTGCTAATGATCTCTTCGACCACGTCTCATTCCGCTCTCCCCCACCATTTTCTTTTCCTTTTCAGGCACTTGATCGAGCAGTTGGTGTGGAGAGAAGGTGAGAAACAAATGTCCACTTGAAAATATATGTTGAGGATTTACATGCCACGTATCTGTCACTATGTTGTACGCAAGAGATGTACATGCGTTGATATATGGTGAACAACCAAGGGTTGATGCATTGTTGACAAACGGCTTCGTGTCGATGTGTTTCCTGTGCACTATCAAGATCCATTCGTTGTCCATAATGTTTAGAGCTGAAACCTTAGTTGTAATGGTGACCGAATTCTACCTTTTTTTTTTTTGGTAAAGAAGTTGTGTTTTTATCACCAATTTTATTAAAAAGAATAAATAGAGGTGGTACAACTGTAAAAGTAGAGGAGAGGTTCATTGAGTGATGTCATGCTTCCATGTTCCCAATATCATGAGAATAACGTGGTGTGGGGACCATGAGGTGATGTTGAAAACATTAGAGCCATGTTATGGGAGTTTTCTTTAAAAGTAGCATAGTTTGAAAAATTTATTAGGTGAATAGCATGGTAAAAATTTTAATTAACAGAATAGCATAGTTTTGACCATCAAACTGTACTGGCGTATGTGTCCGTGCAACTTTTCAAAAAAAAAATATAATAAGGAAGTCGGTCAGTGAATGGCCGACTTCCTCATATTATAAGGAAGTCGGCCATTCCCTGACCGACTTCCTTCTGCAGTAGTTTTGTTTTATTTTTGTTTTTTGTTTTTTTAAATTAAATTAATATATTTAATTTTACATCGAAATAGCATCTAAATAAGATGAAAATTTAAATATAATTTATTAGAATGTGATATATTTTATGATAACTTTAGTTTAATTTGTTAAAATAAAGTTATTATAATGTCAAGTAAAAATCACTTAAAAGTTTAATAAAGTAAATTTATCTCGATATCTGTACTTCAATAATTCTCAATATTCATAATTTTAGAATCAACATATGTTTCTACTAATTATGGTGGTTTTATATTTATTTTTGTTAACGAAGTACGGTGACATCGTGTTGGGGTACACATAGGGGTGACAATGGGCTGAGCCTAAACCGAGCCCGTGCTAGTTTGGGTCCAGCCCGACCTCTAATCGTTTGGCCCAGGCCCGGCCCGGTCCGGGAAGAGGCCCGTCTTTTTTAAGCCCGGCTTGACATGGAAAAATTAGGTAAGGTCCGGCCCAAGCTCGACCCGGCCCAATTTTATTTTCTAAAAGATATTTTTACTGTTTATTTATTTATTTTTATAATAAAATCATTGTTCATTGAATCAAAATAGCATAAAGTAAATATTAGACTAATCTAGATAAACTTATTTCTAGATAAAGTCGCATCTCATAGACACTCCGCATTAACTTAAGGTTATTAAGATAGTATTTTTTTTGCCGGGGTTATGTTACTCTTATTTATTAAATGATCAGATTGTCATAGTATCAAAATATTAATAATAAAAAATATTTTAAATACAAATTAAAAATAATTATATTTTATGTAAATAGTAAATATGATTATTTTAAATTTTGAGACACACTCTTATATTATTAACATATTTTCGGTATTGTCTTCAGAAGTGTGTACCTAGGGGTGTCAATTGGGTTGGACTGGCCCGATTTTGAACGGACTTGGGCCCGATTTATATTTGTAACAAATAGAAATAAGTTTATCTAGATTAGTCTAATATTTACTTTATGTTATTTTGATTCGATGAACACTAATTTTATTGTAAAAATAAATAAATAAACAGTAAAAATATCTTTAAAAACTAAAATCGAGTCGGGTCGGGCTAGACCTTATCTAATTTTTTCGGGTCAGGCTAGGCTTCAAAAAAACGGGGCTTGTTCTTGATCGGGCCGGGCGTGGGCCAAACGATTAGAGGTCGGGCTGGACCCAGACCAGCAAGGGCCCGGTTTAGGTTCGGCCCATTGTCACCCCTATGTGTACCCCAACACGACGTCACCGGACTTCGTTAATAAAAATAAATATAAAACTACCATAATTAGTAGAAAAATATGTTAATTCTAAAATTATGAATATTGAGAATTATTGAAGTGCATATATCGAGATAAATTTAATTTATTAAAATTTTAAGTAATTTTTACTCGACATTATAATAAATTTATTTTAAAAAATTAAACTAAAGTTATCATAAAATATTTCACATTCTAATAAATTTATATTTAAAATTTTATCATGTTTAGATGTTATTTCGATGTAAAATTAAATATATTAATTTAATTTTAAAAAACAAAAAAAAAATAAAACAAAACTACTGCAGAAGGAAGTCGGTCAGGGAATGACCGACTTCCTTATAACTATATGAGGAAGTCGGCCATTCACTGACCGACTTCTTTATTTTTTATTTTTTTTTGAAAAGTTGCATAGACACATGCGCCAGTCCAGTTTGATGGTCAAAACTGTGCTATTCTACTAATTAAAATTTTTATCCTGCTATTCACCTAATAAACTTTTCAAACTATGCTACTTTTAAAGAAAACCCCCATAACATGGCTCTAATGTTTTCAACATCACCTCATGGTCCCCACACCAAGTTATTCTCATGATATCGGGAACATGGAAGCATGACATCACTCAATGAACCTCTCCTCTACTTTTACAGTTGTACCGTCTCTATTTATTCTTTTTAATAAAATTGGTGGTAAAAAACACAACTTCTTTACCCAAAAAAAAAAAAAGGCAGAATTCGGTCACCTTTACAACTAAGGTTTCAGCTCTAAACATTGTGGACAACGAATGGATCTTGATAGTGCACATGAAACACATCGACACGAAGCCGTTTGTCAGCAATGCATCAACCCTTGGTTGTTCACCAATATATCAACGCATGTACATTTTTTTTTTGATAACGAGAAAATCTCGTCCTGTGTGATTTTGTGGGCTCAAGGATTGATGTTCGTGAACTCCAAGTTAGGACTTGGCAGTTCCTACTTTCTGTGTACCCGTATTGTCTTTACCTCACTTGACCAGAAAAATCTCGGATCTACACACCTCGAAGATTGCATATAAATCAAGTAAATCCCCCCAGAAATCGAATTCGAGACCTCCTATTTTTAAATAAGAGTTCTAACCGATCGACCCAAACGGGGTCCTCTACGCATGTACATCTCTTGCGCACAACATAGCGACAGATACGTGGCATGTAAATCCTCAACATATATTTTCAAGTGGACATTTGTTTCTCACCTTCTATCCACACCAACTGCTCGATCAAGTGCCTGAAAAGGGAAAGAAAATGGTGGGGGAGAGCGGAATGAGACGCGGTCGAAGAGATCACTAGCAAGCAAATGATGGGTAGAAGCATGACCTTGGCGCCACTGGAGGCTCCCCTGCGGAGCTCCTGCTCGGGGATGAGCACGGGCCAGGGCTTGCCGGCCTCGCGGAACATCTCCATTGTCTCCAGTACCCGGCCCTTCTCGAGGATGCGATCCCGGAGGGCCTGGGCGGACGTAGAGGCAGCGTCGACGACCTCCTCGGCGCCGTCGATGTAGGTGAGGGCGATGCGCGGAGCACAGTCGTCGGTGCGACGCTTGACCAGGACCTGGCAACCAAGGGCCTTGGACTGCTGTCTCTGCCTGACGGCGGCGGCGTTGCACTGCGCCAGGAACTCCAAGCAGGACGCCGTGCGCCGTCCACTGGGTTGAACTCGATCCACACCCTGGACAGGAACTTCAGCATCCTGGACCCTCTCTCACTCTCTCCCCCATCGTCCCCCACCCAGAACTCGCCGCGCTCAGCAATGTTGTGGGAGATAAAAGAGAGCCTTTTACAAATTATATATACTAGATCTCTACCTGCGATGCACGATTTTTTTTCAAATATATATAGATATAATAAATTTATAAACTGTAAAATTGATTTTGATATGATTGTTATTAAAGAGCATATGTAAATACAGTTTGATGTATAAATTTAAAATTGTTTTCACTCAATGTAAAATACACATTATCTAGTTTTGAAAAATAATTTAGTAACACATTAAAATAACACAATAATTAAAGTGCACCACAACTTCATCATTTACGAGATATTTTTAACTTTTTTATTTCAATTGCTAATGTGACATAATTTTAATGGTGATATAACCAAATGGTGTTACAAAATTGTTTCTCCTTTTTGTTTTTCTGACAGGTGCACCCTCCTAGTTGATGTGAGGAATGGGTGCGGCGATATATTTTGTGTCCGTCTCACGCACAAACTCAGTTGTTGGTCGATGACAGTGGAGATAACAATCACAGCGGCTAGACGATGACAGTAGACAAAGCGATCACAGCGGTTAAGAGTACATGAAGCAACACCATCCAATATTGGTCTATGCCGTGGTGGACCGGTGGTGACTACCGACCATCTCCTATGGCAGTTGATGAGAGTGGGCAACACAACATCAGTTGGCAGCCGGTGGTATTTCAGTTGCAATTGTGGTTGATGGAAAGGGCAGCGTCCAGTGGCAGGCATAGCAAGGGGTTCTAAGATACAAGATGTAATAATTCTGTTTACCGAGCTGGGCCCACCAAGGCATGCACCTTGGGCCGCCTGGGATCCCGCCCTAAGCACCTTCGTGGCATGACGGAAACTGATGGGGGATTGGATGCCTCGAGTGTAAAGAACAGACGAGAGGAACCATATAAAACGTATTCTGTCGCATCGTGGGAGGAATGAAGCCCCAATGCAATATTATGACGTACTGAAGAGCAGGCTTAGGCTTGAGGTCACGGATTTGAAATTGAAAACAATCTTTCAACTTGTCGGAATAAGATTACGTACATCGTCTTATCCTTAGACCCTGCACCAACAAGAGTCTAGTGCATTGGGTACATCTTTTTATTATTGTCCTAGCTAATTTATAATATGGTATGGATCCGGCTTTTTCACTGGTTGACAGGTTTTTATGACAGCTTATCTTTACAACCACGCATGAAGATTCGGGATAACTCGCTAGTAGACACCTATTCTTATGCGACAACTCTAAGGTTATTCCACCCGGTGTCAGTATGATTACCTTTACAAGATATTACATACGTTTTTATATACAACAGGAAAGGTGCAAATCATGTCGGGAGAATGAAATGATCCTTTTACTTATAACACATTATATGAAGACCAGTTTTCTCAATATGCTCATCGTCCAAGTAGCCTTGGGCCAGAATTGGAGACCATCCATGATGTGATTAGGTCTACAAGTGCCTCAACATCCTGAGAAATCTGTGCTCGCAAGATGCTGGAGTCTGCACCTAATGTGTTGCCCACTTCTTTGGCCACGGTTTCCCATGGTGTGCCAACAGTAAGGCTTGCTAGAAACTCACCTCCCCGGTTTACAGCTTCGGCCATTGCTGGTGGCACATCCGGAAGGACCTACAGAAGGATGTCAACCCGAATTGCCGTCAAAAGTATATGGATGGCATGGATAATAAATATCATGTACAGGTGCTATGAGTTTTCCGGTTTTCCTTTTGTCTATGGGCGCTGTTTGAAACATCATATACCCTGTTGTTCTGCAGCCATGATTAGGGTTAGGAATGTCTG
Organism: Colocasia esculenta; assembly: GCA_014218235.1. Lineage (NCBI taxonomy): Eukaryota > Viridiplantae > Streptophyta > Magnoliopsida > Alismatales > Araceae > Colocasia > Colocasia esculenta. Next base: position 434,988 of record CM024755.1, on the reverse strand, counting down.
TCTGTGGAGTATTGGGAGTGGGGAAGTGCTGTTTGTCTGTAGTAGGCCGAACTTATTTCCCATCCCCAAGTCAAGGACTCAAGATTTGACTAAACAGACGTACCCTACTTTATGGGGATTCATTTCTGCTCACTTCCATAATCAGTCACAGTCAAAAGGCTCCTTTTCTAATTTGGGATGGAGTCAGATGAGTCCAGCACATCAAGCTCCGAAGTAAGGTGGTGTCTCCAGGTAGGAGGTGGTAATCACTTCTCCATTGAAAATGAGTTGAAGGGTAAAGAACCTTTTATGTCTCCTCTCAGAGGTGTAGAGAACTTGTGATTGAAAAACTTACTTGTTGTAATGGAAGACCATGGTCCCCAGGAACAGACCGAATTGACATATCCAGCTGAGAACTAATGGCAGACTCAGAGCTTAGAACTTGGGCTAATGTTGGGGTCTCATCAATTGTGTCGTCTCTGAATTTTATAAGAAGATTCCGAGAGACACCATAGTAGGATTTTATCTGCACAAGCAAATTAGATCAATGTTTAAACAAGAGAATATAGCTCATAACTTTACTCTAAAGACTAAATTGGAGGAGAATGGGTGAAATGACTTCTGGATTCTATAAACCCTACCCGCAATGATTTGAACTGTGAAAACATAGTGAATGGTTAAAAAATTCTGAAAACAATAGCTTCCATACGACTCGATGGATCTCTAAAATGGTTAAAAATGAAAACTATTTATTTATTTATAATGTTTCCACCAAGTTATTGATCTAGCATTATCTAGCAGCCTGATGCTGTTCAGATTTAAGGGCGATCTTTCACTATCTTGCTTTCTGGTAAACTTGATCTTTATTTACTCATTAGATTATGGCATTGCTAAATATATTATAAATTGACTCTCCAGTGAAAGATGCAATAATGAACATACCAGTCGGCGTGTTTCCTCAGGTTTTGGGGAGAAATCTTCTCTCCCCTTAACCAAGTCCATGTAAAGTGGAGGAAGTTGCTCAATTAATGGTAGAACTTGCCTCATGATTGGAGGACTAAGATTCTCCAGTTGCTTCAAAGCCATTTCAGCCTAGTATTTCATAAGGAAACCAAACATCCATGACCCATCAGTTTAGAGAATAACGTGCTTTATGCAGAACAGCATTATCCAGAAGACAGATGAATAAAGTAGGGTGAACGAAGAGCAAATGAAATAAAACATGAATGGAAAACATTGAAGGGAATCCATAGTGAAATGGACAATGCAGCCTAGCCAAGTCATTTCTGAAAGCTCTTCTCATGCTCTCATCATTTATCATTCTGCCATTATGATGTGTTTTGCTGCCAAGTCTTTATTGGGGGGTGGGTGGAGGGGAGATATGACTTTGTTGGAGCCCAGAAATAAAATTTGTTGCTGTTGTCTTTCATATACATGCAAATTCCAGCAAAAATAAGATGCTCAAGAATGTACATAGCATCCAGAAGAAAGGAAGAGATCCCCATCAATGCATGCCAACGGTGGAATTTTAAGAAAGGAAGGAGAGGGCAACCCTCATTAATGCATCTGATAGGTGGAAAGAACAGAGAAGAAATCCCCACCGGTGGGGTTTTAAAAGGAAAGAGGAGCTGGCCCGAGAAGAAAACCAAAAAAAAGGGAACTCCACTAGTGCATCCCATCGGTGGGGTTTTAAGCATGGTTGGACATACTGGACTAAACCAGTCCAGTAGGTCCAAACCGTCAACCGCCCATGGGCACAGGTTACCCTAGCATACCAGACCGACCCGGTCCACATTTGGATCCTCCCATTTTAAACCTCACCTTTCCCTTTCTTCCCAATCCCTCTCCCCCTGCGCACACATCTTCATTTCCTCTTCAGCAGTAGGAGCCATGGTTGTTAAGGTGACCAAAGGTAGCAACCCACCACCTTACTACTTCGGTACCGAGGCGAGGCACCTAGGTGAAGCCTAGTTTATGTAACAAAGTACTTAGAACTCTATATTTTATACCATGTGCATTCTCTATTTATCAATACAAAAGAGTTATCCACAAATATTTAGCACATACGAGTTTGTAAGGTCATATAAGAAGAAATAACAAATGTTAACAAAATAATTAATAATAATAAGGCAATCCATTGGAATTTGAGCATATACGTGTCAAAGTGTCGACAAGTTAAAAAAAATTATTTAACCTAAATTTTTGCTCGGCAAATAATAAATTGAGAGAGAGAGAGAGAGATAAAGAATGACTAAACTATATGTATAGTTAAAGACATTTAGCAATAAAAACACAACATGGGCAACTACGGTTCATGAATCATGCAACTGTTTAGTCTTATAGGGGTGCTCGCCTAGGTGACAGCTCATTTTGGTGGTTGGTCAGTGCCTTCTCGCCTTGGTGACAGCAACGTCTCGAAAACAATGGAAGGAGCCTCCTTCCACCACCCCATATTCCATTCTTTTCTTCATTGTTTTGGGTCTTTTATCTTGCAGATTTTGCTAAAGGAATTTAGGTTCATTTGGGAGTAGCTTGAAGCTTGATTTCACTTGGATCTAGCCTCTCCAAGATAAAATTCTAACCCTAGATCCAGACTCCCCCCCCACTTAGTTTTTGTTTTAGTTTGAAGCATTTCGTTGATGCTAAAACTCATTGCAAGTGGTTATAAATCATTTGCAATAAATTTTGGTATTTTAGGTTAGATCTAGGGTTTAGTTTGAATACATCCAGATTTATAAAAATAATTTTTTTTTCTCCTAATGTTAGAATTATTCTAACGGTGTAGAAACATTATAGGAACTTAGATCTACCATTTCCGTCAATCACATTGCATGAATGTTATTTTGAAATTCAAGAGATTGGAATTTATAAAATAATATTTAATTATTAATTTTAATATTTATATGTCAATTTTAGGTCGGAATTCATGTAAAGATTAGACATTATTTTACTGCTAGTTGTCAACCTAACATAAACCCTCCTCCTTTCTCAACCGGGTTTGAGACCGGCCTTGACTACTGCATTCGATGTATGACCACTATATCTTCATGCCGAGTAGATCTATCACAGAAACTATTTTCTTATTACGACATTTAATGGAGAAGTATAGAGAGATGACAAGAGATTTATATATTATTTTTCTTGATTTGGAGAAGACATATGATCGAGTATCGAGAGAACTGATTTGGTGGACATTAAGAAATAAGAGTCTCTCAAGGATATGTTTACTTGGTTCAAAATATATATGAAGGTACTACTAGTAGTGTGAGAACTAGTGCTAGAGATACTTGTGAATTTTCGGTCACTATCATGGATGGAGGTGTCGTCCGATACGTATTGGTATCGGACGACACATATCGGTATCGGGTGACAACTAAATTTTTTTTTAATGGTTGCGGGTGACACTCGAAACCATTTTGCCCAATGTCAACCCGAAAAGGCTGAAACTGAGGGATTCACTTGTGTTCTTTGTTCAAGTAGTTTTTAGATGAATCCATTATTGTACTCCACAACATGTGGCCACTGACCTTATGCTTTCACTAAGCAAACTATGTTAATTATGAACTTTAAGTAAATAATGAAACAAGAATGGGTAAGAAGCCAAGAGGAAACCATGCCCTACACATGAGTTTTTTCTATATGCCCGACCAAGCCAACAATCCCCACTCTCTATGCACATGGCAGACCACTTTGTGCAAGCCTCCAACAATTGATAATCTGATGAAAAAGGGATTCAACTATGTTAATAGATGTGTCTATGTAAGAAGGCTGCTGAAACTACAGAGCACCTCTTCTTTGCTTGTGAACTTTCTAACTGGATTGGAGGCAAATGCTGCTCAGGCTCAGATTTGACTTTTCCAGAAGCCCATGCAAAACTGTAGTCTAAGAGTTGCATGTGTTGCAGCAAAGTTTTCTCTAAATATGCCCAGCAAAAAGGATAGCTCAACGAACTTTTCATGCCTCTACTTGTCATGGATGGCAAAGTCGGCTGACTTGGATCGGAATCGGCCTTTGGCGACCCGATTTGGGGGTTGGAGGAGGGGGGGCGGAAACAATTACCCACCCACGGTATAAGGTGGAATTAGGGTGGATCGACCGGAATCGGGTGAAGTTGTGCCGACTCAGTCCGACTCTGAGTGCTCCACCCCGATTCCACTCGCTCCAAGCCGCTTCCACTTGCTCCAGGCTGGATCTACCTGGAGCGGACACCTGCAGATCCCTCTTTAAGGAGGGATCGGGACCAAGGTTTGCCATATCGGATCTCGGTTTCGTCTCGGGAGGGTCAAAGAGAAGAGATCTCAGAGATATCTCAGAAGATCAGGATAACATAAAAGTGTGGATCACATAAGTTCACATAGATAATTCCATAAGGAACATAAATAATTGCATACATTCTCAAGTGAAAAATCTCATGAGTTTAGATGATGATAGCTTAGGTTTGACCGAATCCTGAGAGGTCTCAAGCAGACTGTTAGTAGGAGAGTGGCTCCATTGGAAAAGTCATGCATGTTTGACTTTTTTTACCGGACTTTAAATGTTTAGTATTCTATTAGGTTTATTTGAATTATGAAACTTTTATATATGTCAAATTATGAAAAATTAGAAAGTCGCTATTTTGATGGAACCATCTAAATTGCGATTTTCTTCTTGGATGGGAGAGTTGCCTTTTTATTTGTAAGAGATATGATTTTTTTGATATTTTTATTGGATTCAAATGGGAGGTACTTCCTTATTTACATGTAATATCTTAAGTAAATTAACATTTACTTAAATGATATTCAGGTAAATAAGGGGATCCTGACAACCCTGCCTAAAGAGGCATCTCGGCCTTCTCATTTCTCGGGAAGGGGCCGAGACCGATATTCTCGCGAGATCTCGCAAGAATCTCGCGAGATTGCATACCATGATCGGGACTGCGTAAACAGAGAGTTGTATGCGAGTCCCAATACAGGCCCGCCCCCTCTGCCCCTCCTAATCCCCCCCCCCCCTCTGGAGGTTCCCTCCCTTGCCGCCACCGCAAAAGCAACGAGGAGGCTCGCCGTCGGCCGCCGCCACACGCCTCTGCTTCTTCCTTCTTGCTCCCTTTTTTGCTCTCTTTCTCTCTTCTGGATTTTTTTGAAATTTTCTGATCTAAGTCCTAAGGTTCCCCAAGACGAGTATTACATTTGCTTTGGGTGTTTGTCCAACTCTTGAAAGATTTTTTTGTAGGTGAAGGAGGGTGGTTTCCACCGCCACCGCCGCCGATTATGCAAGGTGACTTTTTTAAAAAATATCAAAAAATAGGAAATGTTTAACATGTTATAGACCTATAGATAAATAGCAATGATAAGATATTTATGACCCTCATTACTAAAAAACCCCGAATTAAACCTTAATTAGAGTTAAAAAAATTAGGGATTTTATCTCATTAATGTAACAAATGTGCAATTAAGTGTCCAATGAAGTTATTTGAGTTGATTAGAGTTTGTTTGTAGACTCAATTGCATTGCATGGTCTCTTTTTCCCAAAATCCCCAAATTGAACCCTAATTAGGGTTTAAAAATTAGGAATTTTGTTTAATTAATGTAACTAATGTACAATTGAGTGTCCAATGTAGTCATTTGAGTTTATTAGAGTTTGCTTGCAGACTCAATTGCATTGCATAGTCTATTTTACCCAAAATCTCCAAATTGAACCCTAATTAAGGTTAAAAAATTAGAGATTTTGTCTAATTAATGTAATTAACGTGCAATTGAGTGTTCAAAGTTCTCAATTACATTTATTAGTCTTATTCAATTGCATTCATTTACTTTCATTGTACCAAATGCACACACATAAACATCACATCTAAGTTTCTATCTTACACAAGAATATGGCACATCAAGAACATCAAAAGCAAGAGGTGGAGCAGGCCAATGATCTTGGTTGGGCTCATGATACTCTCCTTGATGCACGACAGAAAAAAGTGAAATGTAATTGGTGTGCAAACGAGATGTTTGAAGGCATATATCGTCTTAAACAACATATTGTTGAGATTTCAGGAAATGTAGCAAAATGTCCATCATATTCACTGTAGGAATGAAATGAAAGCGTACATGAAGGGGAAAAAGACTGAAAAACTATTGACAACTCAACAGCAACAACAGTTTCAAGATGAGATTTCTAGTCGACAGATTCATAGAGATTATAGTTCACTAATCAATGTTGACAATGATGAGGATGATGAAGATGATGATGACCCTGATCTTGAGTTCACTGCAGTTGCACGTGCTACGTGCTAGTCAGCGTTTTTATGCAGAGGAAGACGATAGACAAAGGGGCATGGGGACATCAGGGTCATATTTGCCTAGAGATGACTCTAGGAGATGTCTCCCTAGAAGCACATTAGTTTGTAGAGCTGTCGGTGCATTAGGGTGTGAAGGTAGACTCTCAGATGTTCATAATCCTACACAGGGTTCTATGAGTAGATATTTGTATAGATCAAGGTCTGTAAAACAATTTTCTATCAAGGAGACCTTGAAAGGAGTCAAAGTCACTGCAAAGGCAGCGAAGGGAGCAATCAAATGTATTGTCAAATAGTTTTTACATGCAGGTGTGCCGGCACAAACGACAAAGAGCCCATATTTTCAGACTATGATGGATGCAATTGCAGAAGCTAAGCTTGGTGTCTTAAGGCTCCCACACGAAAGTACATTGATGATGTTGGGCTTGATGATGAGTTGAAAGGATGGGTTCATGGCTTCAAAAATGTTTGGAAAGAACGTGGTTGCACCATTATGAGTGATGGTTGGACAGGGACAACAAGAAACTCTATGATTAATTTCCTTGGTTATTGTTGTAAAGGTACCATTTTCCTTAAATCTATTGATGTCTCTGACAACATCAATAATGCATATTACTTATTTAGACTAATGGATGAAGTTGTGGAGAAAGTAGGTGAAGAAAATGTTGTATAGGTTGTCACTGACAATGAAGCGAGCTACAAGGCTGCTGGTAGATTGTTGATGGAAAAAAGAGAACATTTGTATTGGGTTCCTTGTGCAGCGCATTGTATCGATTTGATGATGGAGGACATAGGCAGAGATCTAAGGCCTCATTGACGATGCTCAAATGGCCACTTTATTTATTTTTTGTCACAATCGAATTTTGAATATGATGAGGCAATACACAAACGGACGAGATCTTCTTCGTACTGGTCCCACTCGATTTGCATCAAATTTTATTTCTTTGGAGAGCATCATAAAATATAGAGATCAATTGGGTCAATTGATTAATTCTGAGCAATTTTTGCAACATGTAAACACTCTTAGGGCTGAAAGTAAAGATGCTACTCTCCGAGTACAAGATTTGATTAGCAATACGTGATTTTGGGAGAGAATTTCCTACTACCTCAAAGTAATAGAGCCTCTAGTAGTTGTTCTTAGAATGGTTGATGGTAATGATAAAAATGATATGGGATATGTGTACGAGGCAATGAATAGAGCAAAAGAATATTTGAGGGAAAGGAATCCCAAAGCATACAGAAAATGGTGGGCCATCATTGACAAGAGATGGGAGATGACTCTCCACCATGATCTTCATGTCGTAGGTAATTATTGAATCTAATTAATGGATGAATTTTTATCATAGCATGCTGAAAATTCTTATTATATACAAGGTATTTTTTCAACCGTAGATTTCAATACAAAGATAATGTACATAATGATGGAGAAGTGATGAGAGGCACTATGAACGTCATCACTCGCTTAGCAAGGACAATGAAAGAGAGATTAGATGCAATGACAGAGGTAGCATAGAATGTTTTCTTTTGCATATGTATGCATGTTTCATTTTGCAACAGTCTTTTGACATATGCTATATCTTCCATTTTGTAGGTAGAGAGGTATAGGATGAAACTCTGGATATATGGAGCATATGACATGAGATGTGCAGTTCAAAGGCTCACTCCAAGTTATTTTACATGAGAATTGTTTGCCAAAAAACATAAATTTATTACATTTAGGAATTCACCATTATAAAATGATTAATGTTCACTCATTTTATTACAACAGCTGAATGGTGGATTCAAGTAAATTACCAACAAGCCAGCACAAACCCTTTAACATATGTTGCAATGAGAGTGTTAAGTCAAACCACTTCTTCTAGCCAATGTGAAAGAAATTGGAGTACATTTAGCCTCATTCACACGAAAATCCGTAATAGGCTGGGTGTGGATAGGCTAGAGAAGTTGGTCTATTGCCACTATAATATGCGTTTAAGGGTGAAGCAAAAAGAAGGAAGGCAAAAGTTAGAAAGGTAGAGATTCATGTAACTAGTTGGCAGAACAACTGAGGAAATAGTTCCTGAAGTAGATGTAGATGAATTGCAAAATAAAAAATACTCTTTGCATTCTTGGGTGGAGACAAGAGTTGAGGGCATGATACTTGAGTTTCATCCTGATGATCGTCTGGTTCAAGCATGCACATAAGATGTAGAATTTAAAGAACATGTACCTGCACAAGTAACGACATCTCGAAACATCCAAAGAGGATTCCAAGACATCGTCAATTCTTTGTTTGGATATGGATATACTCAGTATGGAGGACATGACTATGGGCCACTTGCTCAGTTTCACGAGGCCGAGGATGAGGTGGTTCTGAAATGTGAAATTGATAAGATATATTTATTTATTTCATGCTATAAACTTGTAGATATATCTTTTTTTTTCAATGTATGAACATAATCATTATGTCTAAATCATCGTTATTGTTCTTTATGATACATGAACATGATAAGATTTGAATTTCATTGTGTTTGTATTCAATGAATGTTGTATGCGTTTTCATAATTTTCTGCAATTTTTCTGAATTTTCAGAATTTTCTCTGATTTTCCCTGATTTTTTTTCAGAATTTTTCATCCTGGATCGGTCAGACTCCCATGGAGTCGGGCGGATCTTGCAACCCGACTCGGATTGGGGTCGGTTGGGTCCGATCCGACTATGCCATCCATGCTACTTGTCAATATGGAGAGACCATTGCCCTTGTACTTTTGAAGACTTCAAGAAATTGCAAGGAGTATGACCAGCTGGCTAAAGTGTTGTCAGAGAGAGGAAATTGTGTTCTGCAGAGGTTGAATATCATGCCGAGAATTTGTTCTTAGTTTCTGGCCATGAAACCCTTTCATGAATTTTAGTTCACTTTATATGACCTGATGTAGTTTTTTTAAAAGTAAAAATACAAAATTTGAAAGCCACGCACGGTGGAACTCGAACTCACAATCGCCTGATTAGAAGTCAAGCGCCTCATCCATATGACCTGATGTAGTTGTATTCCACAGTTCATATGGACAATCGCACTGTACATGATGTACAAATTTTCTTAATTCAAATTCACTATTACCTATCAAAAGAACAAGAGGTGGTGATTCGGTGTGACATAAAACAATGTCACATACCGGTTTTTTTTAAGTAGATGATTTTAAAGTCCAAGAAAATAAAATACCTGTTAACTTGTTGTAAAATCCCTGATTTTGCTTTATGGTGGTTTTAGGCTGAGGTGAAACCAGTTAGAAAGGATACAACATGGTTCAACAACTTTTGAAAGGCAGCAATTTATGGCACATGAAACACAAGGAAAACACCATAAAATAGTTACAACACACAAAGCATAAGAAATATGGCATTTATAGATTTTACAACAATTTACAGCACACCCAAACAGCCTCTAAGTGAAAACATAAAGAAGCAAGAAAATGGATCCTTCTCACCCCACGGAGAATTGCTGGAGATGATGTGATTTGAGATAAAAATGGACCAAAACTTTGAGCTACTGGTACAATAACTGGAGAAAACAGGGGGATAGCCAGGCTTGCCTCCTGAAACAAACATGAAATAGTAAAAAATACGACCTGTAGAATCATATAAACACGTTCACAATCAAAGCAAAAATTCACCAAGCTTACATTGACCTGTGACATGTAGCAAAGCCCAAAAAATGTCTCATCTTGTTTTCACATGCGGACTTTCATTCTTTAAAAAAAAAATATTTTCCATTTTGTTGGATAGATATGCATATATTTCTTTTTGACATATCATTAATTCCATGTACTTGATTTATCAAACAATTTATGTAATATCCTGTGTGTGGAACCTTAGGTCCAGAACCTCCAAGCTCACCTTTAAACGTTTGTTTCTGAACTTTAACACTCTAGCTAAAGATAACCTTTTTTACCCCATAAATATAACCATATTTAGTCACCAATCGATGCTTTGTAATCAGCAATCGATGTCTTGGTTAGCAATCGATGGTTGATAGTCAACAATCGATGCTTTGTAGTTAACAATCAATGTCTTAGTTAGCAATCGATGCTTTGTAGTCAGCAATCGATGTATTAATTAACAATCGAAGCCACCAATCGATGTTTTAGTCAACAATCGATGTTTTGTAGTCAGCAATCGATGTCTTAGTTAGCAATCAATATTTAGTAGTCAGCAATCGATGTTTTAGTCACCAATCGATGTCTTGTTGTCAGCAATCGATGTCTTAGTTAGCAATCGATATCAGCAATCGATAATTTAGTCACCAATCGATGCTTGTAGTCAACAATCAATATCTTAGTTAGCAATCGATGTTTCAGTCACCAATCGATGTTCTAGTTGAAGGAAAACTTCGTATATAATGAAGTGAAGCTCCGACTGGTCAATTTTCATCTTTGTCGGTTGAAGAGAAACTTCGTATATAACGAAGTGAAACTTCGACTAGTCAATTTTCATCGTTGTCAGTCGAAGTGAAGCTTCAACTAGTTAGTTTATACTTTATATCGCTGGCAGTCGAAGTAAGACTTCGTATATGACGAAGTTAACTTCCATTGATCCTGACCAAAACTAGTATGACGAAGTTACTGAATAGTGCAAAGCGTTTCGTGAAGCAATGAAAAATATTATATTCATGAGATAATAGTGATATTAAGGATTTTATAATAAGCATGAATTTTGTCATCACCAATATTAAAAGGTTAATACTTAGAATGGTTCAATAGGAGCTCCCTTTTATTCTCCAATCTATATTACCATTATTCAGTAATCGATTGACCTTCAGTCAAAGTTTCTTTGTTCTCCAATCAATATTTTTCCTGTCCTCTAATAGAATTAGAGTTGAGTATAATCTCTTAGTGCTTGTGTTGTTGTCAGACAATTGGCAATGGTTGTCATCATCTGACCCCTGTGGCCTGTCAACTTTCTGGCGTAGACCCCTATGTCTGTCAGAACAAATCATACCTTTTCCAGAGATTGCGTTGTTGGCCTGTGAAAAACCTTCCACTCATCATCCCATCAGTCATCTCCATTGGATTAGTATCTTCCTTTGGCCTACATGTTGGCCAGATGTCCAGATCCTCCAGCCAACCTTCTGTCTTTTACTGCTGGGAAAATTGAAGGTTAGAGCTTGGAGCCGTTGCAGCTTCCTGGCAGAGTTGGCCTCCCAATTTTCAAGTGAAACTTTTGTTGGATTTTCGTCCCCACACTAAGGTAGGGATAACCAGATTTTCTTTGTCATCCTAATTTCATCGTTGCTACATGAACTTCTGCATTCTACGTTATGACCTCATTGGCAAGCTCTTATGACTCTCTCCCTGGGATGGTTATTTAGGACAATCTCATGCCTGGCATCATACACGAGTTGTCAGCCATGACGACGATTTTGTCCCATAAGTTAAAACATGGGTGTTTAGGCTCAGTCTGCTGGACAACATTTAGTTATGTATATGTACATGTTTGCTTCTTATTTCAACAGGAGATTAACTATATATTAAACCTCCCAGGAGAGATTTGATGATGCCTTGATTTGTTTAAGATCTGAAACTTGTTATCCTTGCATGCATGTTATCCGCCTTGTGCAATTATTGTTCTTCATGTCTACTCTATAGCTTATGTTTGATTTTGTCTACTGAGTTCCTTTAGAACTCATACCTTTGTTTGAACCCATTTCAGATTCTTCACCCTGACATGGCTCTCTCAACAAGCCAACCTCTTGCTACGTAAATGCTTCAGGTTGGGCGACCTTAAGGATTTTTAAAACTGTGTTTTAAGTTGTGGCCGTGCCACTTTTTGTATTTAGAATTTTTCCTGGCATGTAATTAATGAACAGATTATAGTATTGTATCTATGTTTTGTGTGTACTGGTGTAGTGCAGAGAACTTAATATTTTTACCATGTACTACTTTTGTGATTGGTCTGCATGGGTACTTCATGCAGCACAAAAGACTTTCCCATAACAGTGTGTGTAAGATGCTTCCGTTTTGTGTGAGTGAGTGTCACCTCTTAACCGGCCGGGAGGGTGTCACCTCTTAACCGGCTGGGAGGGGTGTCACGTTACCACAATTTAAGGTTCATGTATTGGACATTTCCCCACCGATTGGAGTTGATGTTAACTTACGTCAGAACGAGTCTGAACACCTTCGATTAATTGTCAAAGAATGCCTTTTGTCTCTATCTCTTGTGACAATAATGATCTTGATGATCGCCCTTTATGGGTATATTCTCTTACAAAGAAATTTGAAGATTTCATTTCTTTTGAACATATGCAATTTGAATTACAATTGGTCTTTCAAGACCTTTACATACGGCCCTGATTGAACAATCGGGTCTTTGGGATTACATCTAGTCACCGCCTGACTCTTTAAATTTGCTTCAAATTGCATTATGATTGATTTACTTTGTTTTTGTCATGATTGGATCGTTGGCTTTACTTCTGTCACAATCAGACAATTTACTTTGCTTTTGTCACGATCAGACAATTTACTTCTATCCGATCAGATGGTTGAATTTAAGTTTCATCATGATCAGATCATTTGATTGCCAAGATGATCACTGTCGATCCACTGGGTCTACTTCATAGTCATGACCACTCTTTTAATTGTGATCAGATCCTTGGAATTGACTTGATGCCCACAAAGGACAGTTCTGCACAGAATGAGGTATATTTGTATCTCTTGACCCTTCCTAGGCTTTGTTGCAACTTTTGGCCCTTTGGGGTGTTTTTTGGAATTTCTAACCCTGCATAAGCATTTCTGGAATTTCCGAACCTTTTCTGGGTATAATTGGATTTTTCTAACCTTTTTGGGTATTTCTGCAACCTTTATCCTTTTGGGTATTTTTGCAATTTCTTACCCTTTTGGATATAATTGCAATTTTCTACCCATGTTGGGTATTTTTTTCAATTCTTGAACCTTTCTTGGTATTTCTGCAATTTTCAATCTTTCTGGGTATTTTTGCAATTTTGTACCCCTTGTGGTTACAATTGCAATTTTGTACCTTTTTCGGATATTTCTGCAATTGTATACCCTTCTTAGATCTTTCTTCAATTTTCCACATTTTTTTGCTATAATTGCAATTTCGTACCCTTCTTGGGTATTTCTGAAATTTTCCACCCTTTTTGGGTATATTTGCAATTTCTTACCTTTTTGGGTACTTCTAGGTATTTATAAAATTTATTGTCAAGGTTTCATTGCAATTGTGACCCTTTATCATCATCATCATCATTATCAGAGTCTTATCCCATAATTTGGGATCGACTACATGAATCTTTTTCCGCCAAAGATTTCTATCAATTGCTATATTTGTGTTTAAGCTCAAGAAATTCCTAATAACATTGCATCATCTCAAATATCCTCCAAGGGGTAGAAATTGCAAGGAAGCCCCTGAAAGGATAGAAAATTACAGAAAAGTCTTGAAGAGGCAAAAATGGCATAAACACCCTCTAAAAGGTGAAAATTGTAGAAAAGTTCCTTTGAAGGGAGGAAACCTCATAAAGTTCATGCCTTCTACCCAACCCGGTGGAGTGAGACCCATGTCACTTCTTTGAAGCAATGTGCGCTCTCTTGAGTTCAGCTTAAGACTGAGCGTACCAGAAATCCCCAAAGATGCCAAGAAACAGCACAAATGCTAATGACTGTCAACAAATGGCGGAGGAGTCCAAGAAGGCCAAGTAATGGCAGAAACCCCAAGTCAAGAAATGATAGAAATACCCGGCAAAGTCAACAAATGACTACCGTGTCTAGAGAAGACAACAAATGACTAGAAAGACCTCGCGAATATTGGGAAACTATAGAAACATCCAGAAAGAGTAGAAAACTGCAGAAATACTCAGAAAAGGTGGAAAACTACAAAAATACCTAGAAAGGGTGGAAAACTGTAGAAACGTCCAGAAAAGATGGAAAATTACAGAAATGACCAGAAAGGGTAGAAGATGCCAAGCATATCCAGCAAGACCACTTAAAAGTCCCATCACAGTCAAAAAGATGATGGTGACAATGAAACACAATAGGCCAACATGATTATCTTGGCGGTCCAACGGTTCGATTGTGACAAGCTCAGATCTAACGATCCGATTATAATAAAGCTCAGATCCAACGATCAGATTATAACGAAGCTCAGATCCAACAGTCCGATTGTAATGAAGCTCAGATTCAATGATCCGATTGTGACAAAGCTCAGATCTAACGGTCCGATTGTGATGAAGTTCAGATCCAATAGTCCGATCCTGATGAAGTTCAAATTCAACGATCCGATTGTGATGAAGTTCAATGACAACCGTCCGATCGTGACCTTACATTCCCATCTCATGTCATAAAAGGGGTCCTTTTGATTTCCCAAGGCATCCCTAAAAAGGATGGCATGGGAAACTTAACACATGGAGAAGCCTTTTAATAGTCTTTTCCATTTCTCCCCTCACAGATTACTCATACTTCTACTGATAATTAAAGCATGGACCTTTAAAGAAGGAATTCAATGGGGGCATACCATAGTTCAATGGAGGGTATTAAATCAGGGAGGGTATATTTGACTTTCAGTTTTCAAATCCCATAGAATCACTCTTGGGGGGACTCTTTCAAAATCAGATTAAAAAAAGCAATAAATTCTCTAACACTCTCTTGAGGACATGGCAATTGTTAGAAGAGAAATATTTACTACCCTCATAGACGGGTAGCTTTTGCTACCCATATAGGACGGGATTGGCTCTCTGGACAGTGCATGGGTCTCACCTAAGGTGCCTTTAATCCTGTCCATGGTTTGTCATGGCGGGGCGAATCGGCCGATTCCCCCGATCGGAGCGGATCAGGGGAAACCCGATCCCTGATTCGCCTGATTCGCCCCGATTCCCTTTATATATAATATAAATATATATATAATATATATCATATATGTAATACATATAATATATCTGCAATATATATATATCATATTATATATATTATATATAATATACCCATGCGAATCGGTCCGATTCGGACCGATTCGGGGGGAATCGGGCGAATCAGGAGCAACCCGATTCGCCTCCGATTCCGACTCGGCAAACCATGATCCTGTCTGCATTTTCCCATCCTGTGTCCCATTTATCTAGCTATTTGTCCCACTTAGTAGTTGCCCTACTTATTTGGTTATTTGTCCCACTTACTACTAACTGGACAAATAATTAGATAAGTGGGACAAATAGGTTTTATGGGGAAATGGGGAAAGAATTGAAGGCACTATGGGTTGGGGACCTCCGGTCCCCTAGATCCACCAATCCCGTCTTGGGCAAGTAGTAAGTATTTCTCTTATTATAATTTGAGATCTCCTAGAATCTATAGATGATAAAGTGTTTCCTAGAAGAGTCACAATGCCATACACATGTACATGACACATGACATCCACTACCATAATAGAGCTGAACAAACTACAAAGCATCAAAGTACAAGCATTTCTACACACACAAAAAAACAATAGGTTGTCCTTGTGAGGACGAGACATGAAAGTAAAAGTATGACCCCTTATGTCATAGATTTGACAATCATCACCCAATTGGTCAATTAATATCTAGTTGATCACCACAAAGCAGAAATAATTACCTTGTTGTTGAAGGCCATTAATATGTTTCCATTTCTTTGCACAGCATATCTTGATCCTAATAAGATGAGTCCAATTGAGTTGCTTGCCAGAATTTTAAGGTATGAAGCAGAAAAACAATCACCCATACAGATTAAACTAGTACCAATAAGAAGGTGGATAACAGATCCTAAAGAATGACCAATGCCAAAAGTCGGCAGATCATTTGCCTGCAGAAACAACAACCTAGAAGATTAAAACACTGTCAAAATCTAGAACATGGAATTCAAGTACTGAACTCACAGTATCTTGCAATGACCGAAGGCATCTATCGAACTTGAATTGAACTTGATCTGCAATTGAAAAATGATCGAATCCACTAGCAAATGGTGTGGCAATCACCAAAATGCCCCTACATATAAAAGTTTAAGAATGCGTTTTAATTATCAGTGAATACAAGTTGTTTTCATGTTAAATCGAAGGTATGCATACTGATAGTTGCATTTTATTTTTCATAGAAAATTAAACATATGGCTTCTGAATAATCCTATATATGCAAGATATTGATGTTTCTTTGACATCAGTCAGTTTGCTTTATCCTGCTCATGGACAGTTCACCCATATGTTTGGGTCGTCCATAAGCATTGAAAATTGCCTCAAGAAGATGACTCGATAGAATTTAAATGTTGTGATATTTTACCATCAGAATCTAATTGTCTAGATGTACATATATGTTTTGAAATCTGAACAAAGTTTTAAGAGCAGCTGTCTTCCTCACATACTGAATCTATCAAGCCCCACTGAACTGCTAGCATAGAAGAACTTAGACAAGAAAAAAGTACCTGCCATGAATCCTTAAACACTGTATACTGGCATTATAATCTACCTTTGATAACTTTTAGAATTAGTGAATGTCTGATAGAGAGTATGGCAGTTATATCTAGGTACAACAAGACATTATCAACATATAGACAACATGTTTGAAAGCAATATTGGAGAATGGTGCATTGAGTCATTGACACAGCTTGCATCACTAAAAGCTCTTCAAAGTTGTACTTTTCAATTCCTTATAGAAACAAAAATATTCTTCTGAAAGAAAACCTAACCACAGCACGGCAAGCTCATATTCTCCTACACCATGGTGCCAAGAAGAGTCAGAAGAATAGTGATGCTGACTTAAATAAGTAAAGCAAAGAGAAAGAGCCTCTCACTTTTCTGCAAGCCTCTCAAGAAACAAGCGATAAGTAAGCTGAGGAGCAGCTCCAACAAAAATGCCACCAATAAAATGAATGACTGATGTAGGCTTCGTGCTTTTGGGTTTGAGAACCCATGCTCCCTGCCAGAGACAGCTCTTTTAAAATAATATTTAGAAATTCAAGAGAAAGGAGAGAAAATTCTAACTACAGGACAATCGAACTTATTGAAAGCCACAAAAGTACAAGAATACCCCCACTAAGTTGGTGGTTAACAAATAAAAGAAAGAAAGAACAAACGGCCCCTAAACTATACAAAATTATAAAACTATCCTCTCTTGTAACACCCCCCCCCCTCTCAAGTTGAGCATATATTTCACACATGCTCAACTTGCTCAGAGCAGAGACAAACTGAACTTCTGTTAGAGCTTTGGTAAAAACATCAGCAATCTGATCTTCAGACTTCACATAAGGTGAGCATAATTCCATCTAGCTTTTCTCTTACAAAGTGTCTATCAATTTCAATGTGATTCGTTCAGTCATGCTGCACTGGATTGTTTGCGATGCTGATAGCTGCTTTATTATCACAGTATAGCCTCAGAGGTAAATCAATCTCAACACCTAAGTCCTTAAGAAGCAGTTTTAGACACAACAACTCAGTAAGACCATGTGCCATCGCCCGATATTCTACCTCAGCAGTGGACCTAGCACAAACTGTTTGTTTTTTTACTTCTCCAAGTGATCAGGTTACCCACAAGAAATGTGCAATACCTAGTAGTTAACCTTCTATCATCTCTGGAACCAGCCCAATCAGCATATGTGCATGATTTAACTCTTAAATGATCAGTTTTATCAGTATTCCTGAACAAAACTCCTTTTCCTGGGCATGACTTCAAGTACCTCAAGA
The DNA here is from genome assembly GCA_014218235.1 of Colocasia esculenta. Lineage (NCBI taxonomy): Eukaryota > Viridiplantae > Streptophyta > Magnoliopsida > Alismatales > Araceae > Colocasia > Colocasia esculenta. Next base: position 417,088 of record CM024755.1, on the reverse strand, counting down.
TGCATTCAACAGCCCTCATATGTGTTGTTCAAGGAGCATGCATGTACTGACTTACAACACTAACAGCATAGGACAAGTCAGGTCGAGTTAAGGAGAGATACAGAAGTTCACCCACTTGCCTCTGATATAGACTTATATTGTCCATGGAAAAAAGAATTGGATCAGCCCAAGGACCAATCCAGATTGGATTGGCCGATCTGCTATATATATATATATTTATAAATATATAAATTTACACACATTCATATATAAATTTACACACATTCATATATATATATATATATGTGTGTGTGTGTGGTGTGTGTGTGTGTGAATTTATGTAATCATACATATAAATTTACACATTCATATACATATATACAAGCAATATTCATGTAATCATAATCATATACATATCATATTAATGTACAAACACAATTAATATGTATATCATTATAAATGTATATATTATACATATATCACAATCATTAGATTGTGATAAGTGTTGGAATATGGAACTTGAGGCCTTAAATTCTCCAATGTGCAACCATGATTAATCCATATGTGGTTATGATTTATGTAATCATATAAATAAATTTACACATTGGTATATGTATATGGTATATACGTAATCACATACATATCTAATAATATGTACATATATATAGTTAATATATATATATGACAGTGAATGTAAATAGTTGCAAATGCATTAGTGTAAATATAAAAGTAATATATGCATATAGGGAAATTCTATGGTTCAGCGGGGCCGTTGGTACGGCCCCGCCGCACCACAGATCGTGGCCCTCGGATTTCCTTTCAAGGGCTGTGTTAAATAAAAAAATTATGGGACGCGCCACCCGCCGCGATCCCGTATATATCATATTGATGAACACTTTATACATATATATGTGTGTTAATGTACATACAATCTTATATTAATGTAAATATAATAATATGTACATATATATAGTTAATATATATATATGACAGTGAATGTAAATAGTTGTATGTACATTAGTGTAAATATAAAAGTAATATATGCATATAAGGAAATTCTATGATGCGGCGGGGGCCCATTGGTACAGCCCCGCTGCACCACAAATCGTGGCCCTCAGATTTCCATTCGAGGGCCGCATTAAATCAAAAAAAAAAGGGACATGCCACCTGCCGCGATCCCGTGCCACCCGCCGCGATCTCGTGTATACTCGGGATCGTGGTGGGTGGCGCATACCTTTTTTATTATTATTTAACGTGGCCTTCGAATGGAAATCCGAGGGCCACGATCTGTGGTGCGGCGGTCCATACCAACGGTCCCCGCTGCACCATCGAAGCACTCTATGCATATATATGATCAATGTGTACATATATATATATGGAACTATATATATATATATATATATATATATATAATTTGATGGGAGATGGGATTCATGATGGATACGGAGCAAGACTCGTGATCGTGGACTGTGAGCTTTATTGGCATGTCGTACATTGGCGATGTTCATGTGACATTCGTGAGTGTATCGAGTCATTTTTATTTTTATTATGTATTTTTATTTTAGTCAAGTCTCATTTAGCTACGTAAAATTAAGTTCTTAGTTTTATAGTTTGCTAGACTCATGTGGAGCCCAATATCGAGTCTTCTTATTTTCTATGACTGAGGGTATTTTGGTCTTGGGTTGGAAGAGGGCCACTAGGGTTTCTACCCTCTTTAAATACTCATGTATTCTCAATTTTTGAGGGATGAATGCTATGAAATAGAAAAAAAGGTCTTGAGGGGAGAGTCCTTGTGTGTCTTCTTCTCCAACCCCCCTCCTTCCCCCCTTCGTCTACTCATCTCTAGCCCATTTGTCTTCTTTCCCTTCTTCCCCTCCCTAGCGCACGGCTCACTCTTCCCTCTCTCTTTCCCATCGTCTTCCTCTCACCCTCCCTCGTTCTCTCGACTGTTGCATAGAGCACCCCAGCATTGCAATGGAGATGTTGCACCCTCGCTACTCCAACCACGCCCGACGCCCACTGCTCTGCACCGTCGGGCGTTCGAGCCCTAGCCACCCCGCTAAGTTACACCGCCACCCCCTCCCCATCAACGGTCCCTTCTCCTCTCTGTGCGATCGATTCTCTCTACCTCCCCTCAAGCCTCAAGCTCTCTCCCTCTCCCCCTCTGGGACATCCTTCCCACTGGCTCTCGTACTTTCGGGCCTCTCTCTCGCGATTTCCCCCCCCCCCCCCCCCCCGCACAGAAGCTTCCCAACCCCGCGTCGAACTAGAGCCCCCTGCCACCCCACCTCCCTCGTGCCCTCAGCACCTTACACCTCAGCCCCTGCTTCCCTTCGCCAATGTCAGGCCACCGTAACCGCCGCCGCATGCCCTCCCCCCTCTTGCTCCCCCTAGTACGCACGCACGTGCGGGAGCTTTCCCACATTTCCTCCGCTGTCGCAGGATCTTCTCCCCCTCTGTCACAGCCCTGTCACCTTCGTTGTCGCGATACCCGTTCGGCCTTTTCATAGCTGCTCGTGAAGCTGCAACAAGGGGGGCCACTACGGCCACCCATCCCGACGGGAGGATCCCCAGACGTCTACGCTGACCACCCTCGTGCCCTGTACCAATGAGGTCGTGTACGTGACAATCGCCTTCGGCAGACCAGCGTAGGCCCCTCACAGCGAAGCTGTCGTTCTCCTTCGACACGTCGTACAGTAGTGAGGCGCACCGTACGCCAGCCTTCCTCGCTTCGAGACTCCAAGCGATCTGCTGAGCTCACACTGGCCGCAGGGCATTCTCTGTCCCGCCCCACTGTCACTCTGCTTGTGGTTGTTCTTCAGCTGGGTTCAACAGAGCTCCACTGCACTGAGTTAGCAGGGAGTTAACCCAATTACAACATTTGGCCCACCCAGGATCACAGAGACCCTTTTTTGGACAACGAACATCCAACAACTGTGTCCTCATCATATTTGTGTGGCAAAATTCGCTGCATCAGCCAATCCGGACCAATTTGGTAATTTCACCGATCCAAAGGACTTCCCCCTGGCCGATTTGATATAGAATCGGTCGATCCTGATCCAAATAGGCCGATTGTGCATTCCATGATATCTTATGAAGAGAGGAGTTCAGCATCAAACTCTCATAAAACAAGATTCAAATCAATTAGAGTTGAAATTGGTTTGCAACCCAACTTCCCAATCTTTGTTAAGCAAATCCACAACAAATTTCCTCTAGCAAATATAGATACCCTTCTAGGACCTAGCTACTTCAATTCCCAGAAAATATGCAAGTCACCAAGATCTTTGATCTCAAATTAAGATGCCAAATTTCTCTTCAACTATTGAATTCCACTTGCATCATACCCTATAATAATCATATCATTTACATAAATGAAAAAAAAATAGTGATACGATTATTGTTCTGCTTCAAAAAGAAGGTGTGGTCAGCATTGGACTGCTTGAACCCAAATTTGATCATGCATTGCGAAGTAGATCAAACCAGGCTCTAGGAGATTGATTCAGCCTATACAAAGCCTTCCGGAGCTTGCAAACTTTTCCCTTGGTATCAACATCTGAAGGTGGCAACATATACACCTCTTCTTGTAAGTCACCATTTAAAGAGGCTTTTTTCACGTCCATATGATACAAATACCAACCATAGTGAACAACAAGAGAAAGGATCATCCTGATAGATTTTAGCTTTGCTACAGAAACAAAAATTTTCTGATAGTCACTCCCACAGGTTTGAGTGAATCCCATAACTACCAACCTAGCCTTGCATCTTTGTACAACACCTTCTACATTGTACCTACTATAAAGCCATTTGCAACCAACTAGAGCCCTACCTTGAGGTAAATCCACCAACTCCCATGTCCCATTCCTATCAAGTGCAATCAACTCCTCCTACATTGTTTGCTGCCATTTTGTCTCTTTGACAGCCTCAGAGAAAGAAGTAGGAATAGAGTTGGCGGAAAGAGCAGAAAGAAAGTTATAATAGTGAGGAGAGATGCACGAGTAAATTAGAAATTTTGAAATGTGATATTTCACACAATTCTTGACCCCTTTTCGGACAGCAATAGGAAGATCAAGATCTGAAGGGGTCTGGGTTGTCTCAATTGGAAGACCAAGCAACTCAACATCTCCTGAAATTGGCAGATCAACAGCTGGTCTATGTTTGAATTTCTTCTGTTATACATGATTAGAGGTTGTTCATTTGCCCTTGAGACACTCCCACAAGACCCCTCAGACCGAGGATCATCTCATATAACAGAAGTAGATTACAGATATAGTATCCTGAGCTTTTCAGATCTTGGTTCGCGGGTTTTGGGCTGGCTCAGGCCCTCTGGAGGACTTTGGGGTGCCATATAACCCGATTACAACCATTTTCAGGAGATCTCTAGGGATTCCCCGCGTTGAACCTAAACACGGTCGACCTGGCCGACGTATCTTGAATGCAGTAGGCAGGGGTGGCATGCCGAGGGTTTTGTCATTTTTTTTTATCACGCTTGGTCAGCAAACCATGATCGGAGTGATGATTGGCGTGCAGTGAATGCAGTCGGGAAGACCAATGTGTTTAAGTCACGGTCAAGGAGGGCGACACGTTTAGAGACATGGTCGCTAACCTGATGCATCTCAGGGGCGGCGTGCTGAAGGTTTTGTCATTTTTTCAGTCACGCTTGGTCAGCAGACAGCAATCGAAGGCGATGCTTGGCGTGTAGTGAATGCAGTCAGGAAGACCAATGTGTTTAAGTCACGGTCAAGAAGGACGACACGTTTAGAGACCTGGTCGCTCACCCCGATGCGTCTTGGTTGCCACTTTCCAGTGGCCTTAGAGGGGTGGCTGACCCCCCAAGTGATTTCCCCCTTCACCCATCTCCAGCGGAGCCCCTCTCCCACCCTCTCCTTTTCCGTTGACGGCTGACGGCGAGTTGGAGATGTGACAGCGGCAACATGGGGCCCTCGACGTGGTGACGACGTAGACATGGCAGGATCAATGAGTAAGAGGTGGCCAACTTTCATAAAGACCCCAACAGATCGGTGCCAGTGATTTCGAAGGTAGGGTGATGATCTTTTGCTTCTCGATCATGGTTCTCAGCATTTCCTACTCCGTAGGGTAGCATGCACATGAGATCAGAATTCGTTTGGTTTAATGGGTGCTTTTCCATGTCATGAGGGGTGAGGGCATTTTCAGGGAGATCTCGGCTAGATTGGGAAAATAAGGACTTGTATGTGTGGTTTTCAGGCTCTAGGTGCCTCCCCGTACCTCCCTCTCTTTTTTCAGTTATTCCCACATTTTCTCAGTGATTTGGGGGTCAAAATGGCCCTTTCTGGTGGGATCAGATCGCCATGGAAGGCAAGATCGATGTGGATCGGATCAGATCGGCCAATCCGATTAATTTTCAGCCGAACTGATCCAATCTTACATCTTGATCCACCGGTTCTAGGTGCCGTCGCAGACACCTAAGGGAGGGGGCGATAGGTGAGGGGAATTAGGGGGGGGGGGGGGTGTTGTAGCAACCACGAGAGGGGGGTGTCGCCAGAGAAGGGGGAGGGGGGCTTACTGTTGTGTCTTTGGTTTTGATGATGTCATAAATGTCTAACACAAGTTATTTGTATCACAAGAACATTCATAAAGGTAAAGTCAACTCATTTGCATTAACGAAAGAGTTACTAAAGTTCAGTGATGTTCATAAGGTCGACTTTACACAGAGGTTAGGTCGACACTAAATGAGTTTTTAGTAGTGCTGATATTCAGAGTTTCATATAAGGTCGACACTACTTAAAGAACAGGTCGACTCTAGTTGTTTTTCTGGCTAGTGCTAAAGGGGAGGAATCAGATAAGGTCGACACAAGAAGTGGATCAGGTCGACACTAGCCAAAATTTCCTGTGTGCATTTGAAGATAAGTGTTGGCTGAGGTCGACTCCATTTGAGGATGAGGTCGACTCTTCTAGACTACCAGGTCGACTCTATCATTAGATAAGGTCGACACTATGCTGCTGTAAGGTCAACTCAACATCACAGACAGATAGTCAGAGACACAGTCACATGGATGAGGTCGACTCTGGAGGGCATAGAGTCGACTCTACTGAAGACTTTACACTAATCCAAGTTTAGTCTCATGGACATGTGTCGACTCTATGACACTTATTCTACAGAGATTTAAAGGATCTGCCAGCGCATAAGTGATGGGCACGTGAGCCAAGGTCCAACGATTGGGACTTCGGGTACACCTCATATGGTTCTAGAAGATACTACCTTTTGGCGGCAAAAGCATCTCCCAAGTTTTTGGGATTCTGTTGAGGGGCCCACTGAAAAGATTCCGTGAATCAGATCAAAAGAGGCGAGTCGTCCTATGCAGTTGGGCGATCGTGCACAGAGAAAAAGTATAGTGATCTGAGAGCGCGAAAAGTGCAGAGAGCAAGAGCTTGAGTTCAGAAAGAGCAGTCGACTTCGGAACAATCATTTTTGATCAAGAGGAGAGGTCACTAGATCGTGCCTTCTTCCAATATGAAGACCTGCTGCTAATTAACTAAAACAGAGGATCGGAATTCATCTCAGATTCAGAGGAAATTGATCTGTGTGCTGCAACCAGAAGATGAATTCAATGAACTCAAGCATGAAGAAGCTGCAATTGGAGCTCAAGGAGTCTTCTGACCAGATCTAACTCCAAAATAGAGCGTTTGATATTTCTGCACTTCTTCAGACTTCTATTTAATTAGTTTTTCTCAATTATACATCACTCTGATTGGTTGTCTACTTCGATTAAAGTAGACGGATTTGATCCTACACTTGTTGTGTTAGGATTGTGAGATTTGGGACAAATCTTGAAGCTGTGAATCAGTGGGTTGTTGAAGCTGTGAATCAGTGGGTTGTTGAAGCTGTGTATCAGCGATTTGTAGAAGCTATGAATCAGCGGCTATGTGAGAGTCACACATTTGATTTGATAGTGAAGCTTCACTGGTTTAGTAAGGGGTGGACGTCGGTCTCCACACTGGAGCGAACCACCTTAAAAATATCGTGTGCACTTGTGTGGTTTGATATTCACTGCTTAGATTGTTTCATCAGATCTGATCTTAATTTCGAGGTTTCAATCTTTAATCGGTTTTAATTGATCAATATCTATTTACCCCCCCCCTCTAGATATTCCTCCTACACACAACACTTACCTCTGGGGTGCGGTAGGAGAGAGAACTTACCTCTGGGGTGTGGCAAGAGAGAGAAGGAGAGCATGGGGTAGTCCAATCCAGATCAGTCCGAATCGGCCAATCCAATTGGTCTACGACAAACTGATTCGTGTTCGATCCTCTAATTTTCCTTCCTTGCTCTCGGCACAATGTAAGCGATGACCGTAATCCCAAAGTCAATTCAGGGAATCATGCTATGGTGTTTTCCGATGCTTCTGTAATATTGACCCAAGTGGTTGGGGGATTTCGTAGGGAGTATGACTCCTAGTGTCCTAATACCGTGGTGGGATCAGTGTATGGTCGGCTCCATGTTCTGGTGTACTCACAGTTGGTGGTCGGCCAGGCGAAGGCCCAAGTGTTGTCATGCTTGGAGGAGTGCACCTGGTGTGGTGACCATGTAGGATACTGTGACCGTGGTACTATAGTATGGGTCCTTGTTGTTCATGAGCTGCGATCATAAAGTTCTGCTATTAGCGTGGCGTTCCACTAGCTGATTAGCTCGGTGTTGTAAGCATCATGACCAGAGGGTCAAGGGGTTGGACTCTCGTGCCTAGGGCACATTGGAGGTTTGGCCGTTTTCCTAACTTCCCCTTCTGTTGTGTGGCCCTCGTACATGTAGGGAAAAGATGATCGAGATTGCATCCATGGAAGTCGTTAGAGTGCACTCGTAGCTAGAGGTGTATTGTCACCATGTAGACGTGCACTAACACCCCAGTGAGTCCCTTGTATTAAGACATCGCCCGCCTTCCACCTAACATACTGGGGAGGAAAGGAGCGAGGTGGCTTCACATGCCTTACACCTAACGTATTGGGGAGGACAAGCATGGAGCGGTAGTCAAGTGTGGTATCACCAATGGGCGCCCTGACTACAAGACTAGTGGTTAGTTCTGCGGTGCTTCTTCGCGTTTCTGATGCAAAGTTTCGGGGTCTGCAGGCATTGGTTGACCTGGCGAGAGCCATGAGTTCAGTACCGTGTGTTGTAGCCATAGCATAGCACTGGTCTCTATTCGTCATGTTCTTGGTGAGGCTTCCTGTCGCATAGAGTGGTCAGCCATATTTTGGTCTAGTAGGCAATCTAGTAGTGCCACTTTTATTTCCATGTTCGTGGGGATGTTGATGGTATTTCGTTGCATCATTGGTGGTTGGTGTTTTCCTGCATGTACTTTTACGGGTGCTTTAGTAGTTTATTCCTGCCTTTAATTTGTGTATTCGTATTTATCTACTCTGACGTTGTTTAGCCGAGTGTGGATCAAAGGATCTCCATTGAGTCTCCTCCGTCTTCGTGAGGCTCATCCCCTGCCTATTTTTTCATGTGCGAGCTTGTGACGGCAGTGTCCACCGCAGACCGGGTCATAAGCTTGGAGATTTTCATTTGTACCAGCAATTTTCCTTATTGTACCTCCTCCAGATATGCCCTTTAAAGATCTGTACTTCATATTGTACTTGAATTATAAATTGGGAACATTGTAATATTATTTATGTACTATCTTGTAAGTTTTAATTACTTTAGTCACTTGTTCATCTCTCTAGACCATCTATAACTCTTCCGAATCTCCGGGCTCGTGGGTGGCGATGCGTCATTCCAATCTTTTAGGTCTCAGATTCTGGGTTGTTACGACAGAAGGGGCAACAAGGTAGGAGCAACCTGAGACTCATCCACTATCTCCCCTTTGAGGCAAAAATTGAGGGGAGAAATAGGACTCTGGCTCAAAGAAGAAGCATGCTTACAAACAATGATACGATGTCTAGAAGGATCATAGCAACAATATCCCTTTTAAGTAGTGGAATAGCCAATGAAAACACCCTCCGAACAGCGCGGTGATCAAGTTTAGTAGCTCCAAGACCAAGGGAATGAATAAAACAGAACACATCCAAAAACCTGTGGCAAAAGAGGAAACAAGGGCCAATTAGGATCATCATCGTCAGAGCCTTATCCCATTAAAGGGCCAATTAGGATATAGTAGGGAAATAGAACACCGATTTGCAAGTGTTGTGGATGGCATTCGATTGATGATATAATTTTCTGCCATGACAACATTGGCCCAAAAATATTTAGGAAGATGATGCTAAAACAAAACGCTCTAACAGTCTCAAGGAGATAACAATTTTTTTTGGCTGAACAACACCATTTTATTGTGGAGAATCACAAGAAGACTCATGAATAATACCCATATCTTCAAGAAATGCATCAAGACTATGACCATAATATTCATGAGCATTATCAAAGCGGAAAGTTTTGACTGTCTTGCTAACTTGGGTTCGCACCATATTGCAAAAGGCTTGAATAGCCTGTGCCACTTCATCCCTGGATTTCAGCAAGTACAATCAGGACAATATGTTATATGGTAAAATCCACATTCCAAAAAACAAAAAGCAAGTACAACGACAAACAATGAGAGTAATAATCAATAAAGGTTTATAAAATATTTGTATCCACCCAAAGAAGGAATAGGAGAGGGTCCACACATATCAAAATGCACAATTTCAAAAGAAGTAGAACTTTTATCCATGGAAATTGAGTTCTACAATGTTTAGCCAACCGGCATACTTAACACTAATAAGAACTGATCATTAGCAGATGGAAATAAAGAAGGAAAAAGGAAATGACCTAAAAGACAAATGTCCTAATCTAGAATGCCACAAGTGGATCTCGTCCAGTCTCTTATCCAAAGTAGGAGAGGCAATGGACTGAAGTGCACTCTTCTCCTGTGGCTGGAAGACATATAGACCAACTGCTTCACAGCCAATCCCAATCATTTGCTTGGTTACGAGGTCCTAAAACACAATGAACAGAGAAAAAGGTTACTGAACAGCCTAACTATTATAGTAAGACTGCTTACCAAAAGTAAGTCGATGGGAAGAGAGGGGACATGGAGAGCAGAAGATAAAGTAAGGTGATCAGAGAGTTTGGTGGAGCCCTTGCCAGCAACAATGGCGTGAGTACCATCAGCAAAAGTAATTTTGTCATGACCAGATACCGAGGAATAAGAAGAAAACAAGGATGAACTACCAGTCATATTATATGTAGCCCCTGAATCAATGACCCAAGGGGGTTAGGACACTGAAGTAGAAGCCCTGAGGGCTGCACCAAGTGTACCTGATGCAGAAGGAGGAGGTTGAGGAGCATCCTGAAGCTGAAAAAGAAGTAGTTGTAGAGTAGCAATGTCAGAGGAAGTAAGTGCAATTGTATAACCGGAGACAGGATTAGTGATAGATCCTCCTCCAAGGATGGGGCAGGATCCATATTAAGGACATGTCCACATAAGACAACATAGTCAGAATTTAAACCTTCCAAGAACTTCACAATCTTGTCATCCTCTAGGAGGGTCAGATATGTTTATTGATCTTCAAGAGTTGTCCACCTGGCAGTGCAGGAAGCATCAAGTTCATTCCACAAGGAAATTAGGGCACTGAAATAACTTGTAACAGATTGCGACCCCTATTTTAACTCGTGGATATGATGAGTCAACTGATATAGACGGACCTTGTTTTCCATCTGGCCATACAGACTAGCCAAAGTTTTCCACATGTCTGCTGCAGTAGACTTATGTAAACTAGTTGCACAACTTCCAGGACTGATAGAATTAAGAATCCAGGACATGACCATACAGACTAGCCAAAGTTTTCCACACATCTGCTGCAGTAGACTTATGTAAAATAGTTGGACAACTTCCGGGACTGACAGAATTAAGGATCCAGGACATGACCACACTATCATCACACCTCCACACAACATACTTGGGGTCCTGGACACCTCGCTTCTTCTCATCCATAGTAAGATGGCCAAGCTTCTCACAACCAGTAATATATAACTCTGCTACAACAACCCAAGACTGATAATTGTTCTTCATGAGTTTATCGGAGGTGATCTGCAAGGTTATGTAATTGATGTAGGTTGGACAACACCGGACATAGCGGAAGTAGAGGACGGCATGGCAGCCACCCTAGAACAGCCCTCCTTCTCCAAAACCAGCCCCATCTAGAGGTTGACACAATGTGTGGCCTTCCTCTTCTTCAGCAACAAGCTTGCCCCCTCTGTTGGCGTCCTCACGACCCTCATGGCCTGCAGCAGTGGGCGGTGAGCACCTGACCCTCCTCTCCCCTCACTTTCCCTTATGTCCAATCCCATAACACTATGCGAGGAGCTAATGCTCCCTCCCCTACCCACTCTGATGAGGTGGGGGCAGAGCAATGTTGATGGTGGTGGTGGGTAGCGTGTGGGAGGAGATTAAGGGTGGGAGGGGCTTAAGGCTATGGTTTTAATATTTTAAAAAAGGAAATAACTCATTTTGTTTTGCACATAAACCACTATTACAAGAAAATTTTGTAAATTTGCCATCTTTGAATTGATATTGTTTAAGATACCATCCTCAAAAGAGAAAGATTGCATTTTTGCCATCAATGTTACAAGGTGTAGTCAAAGGTTCATGTAACCATATAGTTAATTTGCCTCATGGTGAGAAATGTTAAGTTTACCCTAACTAAAAGAACCCCCATGACCTCCCCTTTTTTGAGGACTCCCCTCCCATGCCGTCTGCTCCCCCTGTAGCCACCGCTCCCTGCTGCGATCAGCTGCCGTAGCTGCTTCCCCCCACTATAGGGGTTCTGGTGGCAATTGTCCCTACAAGCAATGACTTAGACATGGTGGAAGATTTGAAGTTGTGAAATCTCATGTGTAGGGAGGTGGAGGAGGGTATTTATGGCCACACCAGATTGAAATGGTTATTCTTTTAACATCATGGCTTTCCAGGCTATTGTTTACGGTATAGGATTTAGGATTTGGGGTTTAGGAGTGAAATAAAGGGCGGGGGAGGAAGTTGGTCGCATGGCGGATGGGGAGGAGTTCCATCTGGGTTGGGGGAGAGGGGCTCTGGTGGAGGGGGAACCGATGTGTGGGAGGGGTAATTTTCATCATGAAAATTTAAACTTTAATGAGGACATAGAATGTAGAACCCTTTTTTTCCCCTCTAAAGATAGTTAACTATGGTGGCAGTTATGCAATGTTTCCCTTGCAAGAATGATCAATATCAATTTAAAAATGGCAAATTTTGCAATTTTTTTCTTGTAACAATTGTTTCTAAGCAAAAAAGAACCTTTAAAGTTAACACAACCTCAGTTACATTAGACCTAAGCTCACAACAAGCGATGATAGGGCATATTTAAAACCAAAATAGAATAACATCGATATGTAGGACTATAGTCAAGCAAGTGTGGTAAATTCATGATTAGAAAAAATAGTAGGGGTATACATGAAATTATCCAAAGTCCTGACATATTAATACAAGCCAACTTTTAGCTCATTCAAGCGTGACATGATAAACATGGGATGTGTGGCCCAGTTACAACCATGGGCTATGATAACATGTGAAAATTATTAGGACATCCATCTCAAAACCCTGATGCATTAAGTGGAAGATGACCCCACCACTTCAAACATATCTCAAGCTGTCACTTCATAAATACACAATTCGACCCTTTTTATGGAATGATGGAGCAAAAGCATTACAGAGAATTTACATTTACTAGTATGCAGCTTAGGTAGAGGGATTATCCTGAAATAGAGAGGACGTACTCTATATGCAATGCTCCACCATCAAAAACATTATGCCAAATGGAAAAAAAGAGATAAAAAACCATACCCTAACAAGAAGAAGAAATAACTTTTTTTATTCAAATCAAGGATTCAGACCTTAAGGCAATCATGCAAACCAAAAAAAGCAATAACCATCTCATCATCTCCACTTTTGTACTTTTTATTTAATCACAAAAAACATTTAATCAAATCATAAAGAAAACTGGTATAGTGTTGCATTGTTTAGGCATTGCTTACAAGAGTTATAGACCTGTAATCCCCTATGCTCTGTTTTCGAATAATGAATAGCAGTGATAAGACTTCTGGATTGGATTTTCTTTTATTTAGTAGGCTCAGATTGTGAGAAAAAAAGAATAAATTTATAACAGTAAAAAGAGCTTTATTTCTAAACATGCAATAAATAGGTTTGTAGCCCTTTGAACCTAAACAATGTGGGTATGATGGTTTCAGGTTTCCAATCACTCTACCACAGACTGAGGTGCTCTAAACTCCAAAGAACCAAATCTCATTGTGCATTAACAAGAAGCAGCACACAAGACCTCAATTTCGATCCAGTCTCCAGAACTCCAGCCATCTTGAGATTGTCTTGCTGTTTCAGTAATTAGTCTGCAATTTTAGAAAGTAAAATGAGAATGATAATGCTGCATGTTTCTGGATTAATGGTCGACTAAGGACTACAAACTACTCGCTGATGAGCATAAACATATTACTTCAATTGCCATAAAACTAACAGAGAAGTACAACTTGTTAGCTCAAAATGGTTGTTTACATCATGGAATAGATTGAACATATAATGCTTCTTATTTTCTCCTTCGAAGACTAATTCCATGTAGGAACTATGTTATGACAATTTTGTGTTAGCAAAATTACCAAGACTCGTATCCATCAGTTACCATAAAACAATATGTGAGAGATACTTCAGTTCTCGATGGCTTGTCTTCTCCTTGACACAGTTATACACACGACTCTATTTTCTTGAGCCACCTAACTGAGTTGGCAAAGACAGACCAGACATCTTTGGTGACAAACTCGTCTAACGCCACAGGTAACATGTCATCTATGAAGGTTAACCCTGACTAACCTTAACAAGGAAGTGTTCGTAGAACCCGAAGAAGAAAGTGAAAAGGGACTGTTCGCTTTTCGGGAGACGATCTACTCCACTGACCTTTCTATCTGGCTGTAAAGCTGGAGTCCCGTGGAGCCCGTGGCGTCTGAGCTTTCCCCGCCAGTTGCTCTGACGCCGCTGGAGTCGTCCATGTAACAGAAGACGAAGGACGCCTTCCTCCCCCGGCGGCCGCTGATGCCGCATCGATGTACCACTCGCGCGTCACATGAGAAACGGAAGCCCTCACCACGGGCGGTCATGGACAATCTCGGGCGGGGCTGAAGAAGGAGAGGCGACGGTGAGGGAGAGGGACGGTTCCTCGACCACCAGCATCTCTCCGAGGTCACCATGCCGAAGCGGTGCGAAAGCACCGGGCGACCGCGACACCAGCGGGGGCGCGGTGCCAAGAAAAAAGGGGTGGGAGGGGGAGAATTCGAGCAGCACGCCATCACCGTCGCTGCTGCTGCGTCTCCTGTATCTTCTCTTCCGCCTTGCGCCCCCTCCCCACTTCTTCTTCCAGGGTTGTCGTTGGCTGCAGCCTGCAGGTTATGCGCTATTACCTATTAGTGCTCAAACGCACCGTCCGACCCAACGTCGGAGAAGACGACCAGAGAAATAATGCGATGGCGCGATGGGCCACCCAACGGGGGCGCGGTGTGCGCACACAGCCCCCCCATCGCGTGTGCAAGTGGAACACTCGGTGCGACCGTGCGGGGACGAGGGTTGCGGGGTACTACACGGATAGGTAACAAAAAAAAGTGAAGAATAGATGACACTAAAAATTAAATTTGTTCAAAATCCTTAAATTAATATACATTTTAATACTTCAAATATTACTCGTAAATCCATCATACATCTCATTTTCACTTAGTAAATTATAGTATATATTTCGGAGAGAAATATTACACCCGCACCACCCATCCTTCTTTATTTGGAAAAATTATACATATCTATATCTCTAGAATATATGCGAAAGACTTTATTTGAAATGGCCGAATCAATATAAATCTCCGTGTTCATTGTCTGTGATTACTTTTGTCTCTTTTAATCCTTTACACATTATTTGTTTCACTAATCAGAAGTTCAAAGTTATCAATTTACTTTTAGATTACTGAAGAACCTATTCACACTCCCTCTAAATACTTGTTATCTTACTGTCGATGGGCCAACAAGAAGTGCCCCAGATATCACCATAATTATCTTATACCATCTACGATTATTTTATTATTAGTTGAGTTTAAAGTTATTTTTTTTCATTAATGAGAGTTAATGTATTTGAATAATGGGTTCTATATTTAGTTCTAATATTAATAGTTATAATAGAATAGACATTTGAATCATGTTTTTATTATTCAACTAATTACATGTCTGATATTCCGCTTCAAGACCTGACATTATTATTCCTCTATACTACATTTTATACATTTGGTCCCTCTTCACTAACAACTATTGTTGACTCAACATCATTCCTTTGTTGGGTGCCACTGCCCTACCAAGAAAATTAAGTGGTCTATCATCTAATAAAGACACATCAATTTCAATCTTTTCTATTGGTATGTACGACTTCATTACCTTGTATAGTTGCGCGTCAGAAGAGAACTCTTCATATTTTTTTGGCTTGGAGTTAGATACCGTGAAGTGACAAGCCACTGTGTGTCCTATTGTCTACTTATAAATAATGACCATATCTTCCATCAATATTAATTAGCTATAATAATTTATACTGACTATTATTGTCTTCATTCACCCTAGTATATAGTTCACATTGTCTTTGGGATTGGTCTTCCAATAGTCGCCAAACCTATATGCAAGCTTCTATTGTGGCTCCTTCCCAACAAATTTATGTACATAATTCAATACTTATATATAGAACAATCAACAAAGAAAATACAATATAATAATTAGAGAGGTAAAATATAATCTCAAACCCTAAAGAACACTCAATCCACCTTGAACCCTAAAATTGAACCCTAAATCAAATATCCTATGAAACAACACCACAAAATGATGCGATAAATACATGTTGCACTATGCAATCCACACTCCGTGAAGACTTAGTGATAGTGGAGGTCAGACGATGGCAAATGTTGGCGCCAATTCTAAACCCTAGATGCATGAAAGAGGGGTAGAACGAACATTGTCATCTCTGTTTGGCTTGTAGGCACCTCGACAATTGGAGATTCTGTTGGATAAAATGTGGTTAAAGGAAGGGCAATTTTAAGAATGGGAGAAAAGAAACACAAAAATTTGATAAAGTAAAAGGTACCTCAAAAGTTGTGTGGGCGATACTTTCCCCCATGGACATTAGGGGTTATGACCCCAATCGCACCGTATAGTGGGGGCGATACTTTCTCTAAGGCGAGTTCCATTATGGAACGCCTCCACCATCTTATTTCGGTTCTTAATTATTCTGTAATCACTATGCTCATGTTATATTTCTACTTTCGGGATGTGTTTATGAACATGTTACTTCTTATTGCATTTATCATATGATTTGTACTGATTTATATGTTGATGAATCGCCATACATTATGCCATTATCCCACTATTTTTACAACAGATTCATTGGCGAGCAAATGGAATCCTATGAAGATGGGGGCACAGCTTCACAACGGAGAACGAAAGCAATGGTGATGGTCCATGGAGGATGATGTTGTTGGTGAGGGGGGACGAAGCCTCGAACCCTAAGGCAAAAGCAAGCCTGTAGAATAGCTGTTGCTCCCCCTTTGTCGAGTTCTCTGTCAAAAAAAAAAGAAGCATGTAGAATGAGACGTTTTTTAGTCAAAACACAGATCAAATGAGTTTCATAATAAGGGCTTTGGAGTAAAATTTGTACCCTCGCCTAAACTACACCATGGCTAGATTAGCATAATTAGACATTCTCTCACGATTGCATAATTTATAAAGTTAACCCTCTTTAACCTCCAATCTATTTTTTAGAAAAGAAGGATTACGGAGATTTCTAGCAACGGTAGAGATGGTAGGGGGTTTTGAATAAATAGATGGATTACATGGATGAAATCCTAAATGCAAAAGAGTTGAGGTAGAAAACGAAAAATCCCTTTCTCAATTTCTTACCCCTCCCCTGTCCACTGTCAAGTCCCTCTCCCTCCATGCTCCCCGGGGATGAGGAAGCCCAGGACGTGGCGCCGGAACCGGCGGAAGGGGGGGGATGGAGGTGCCGGTGCGCCATCGTCGCCGCTCTCCGGTGCCGGCACTTTCTTGCGCCTAATGCCGCCACTACTGCTCCTCACCCTGGGAGGCGCCACCGCCGCCGCGCTCTTCTCCCGCTCTCGCTCGTTCTCTGGCGGCGGTCCCCGTCATTTCCCGCCCACGGCCAACTTCGTAGTCGACAGAACTCAAGTGGCAGTGGCGTCGCCCATCTCGAGCATTGCATCCTTGTCCGCCTCCCCGAAGCTGGCTGTGCATTCGAACAACACGACGATGCTCTGCGACTGCAAGGGAGGACACGCAGATGAGAAGCGGCGGCGGCGGCAGAAGAGAATGAATATATGGAGGGCCGAAGGAGACGATGGCGGTGGCCCCTACCACGACTGGGAGCTCCTGAGGGCGGACA
The DNA here is from genome assembly GCA_014218235.1 of Colocasia esculenta. Classification (NCBI taxonomy): domain Eukaryota; kingdom Viridiplantae; phylum Streptophyta; class Magnoliopsida; order Alismatales; family Araceae; genus Colocasia; species Colocasia esculenta. The sequence goes on along the minus strand of CM024755.1, from coordinate 399,667 downwards.
TGGAGGAGATGATGGGGACCCTCAGGATCTACGTCTACCCGGATGCTCGACAAGCCTCCTCCGCCTTCTCCGGCGTCTTTCTCCCGCACGCCGACCCCTCCAACCCCAGGCTCGGCAATTACCACAGCGAACACATGTTCAAGCATGCCCTCCTTCGCAGCCCCCTGCTGTCGCCCCAGCCCCGCCAAGCCCACCTATTCTTCCTACCCATTTCCATCAACGCCCTGCGAAACCACCCCCGAGTGCGGTCCGAGGCGGCGATTTCGGACTTCGTCGCACGCTACGTGGACCGGCTGAGGAGGGAGTTGCCATTTTGGAACGCTTCCGGCGGGGCGGACCACTTCTTTGTGAGCTGCCACTCCATCGGGAGGGACGCGGCGGCGAGGCACCGTCAGCTCCGCGACAACGCCCTGCACGTCTCATGCTCGTCCAGCTACTTCCAGAGGAACTATGTGGCTCACAAGGATGTGGCCTTGCCCCAGGTCTGGCCTCGTCCCCCGGAGCGGTCTCTGAATCCTCCTGGCGCAAGGTAATAAATCATATTCATATGACGTGCCCTTTTGCTCTTTGTTGGAACTGAGATCTCCATGGGCCGGCAATGATCGAGAAGGGTCGGCTTCAGGTGTGCTCGAGAGCTGATGAACCGGACAAACGAAATTGATGGGAGAAGAAGCCGTCCAAATGTACCTGCAAACAAGGCGGTACGCGGAAGCTTCCTGGGACTGACCATCTAACCCTAAATCTTAAACCCTCGCTCAAGTCAAAATTGAGCTGGACATAGAGTGAAAGAAAAACTGGAAAATGAATAGAGAGTGGAGAGCTGAGAGCTGCCGAGGACAGACTATCCGCTCGTGTGTCCCCTTTAGCTGCAACCTTGAGGCCTTTTTTATAGCTGCTAGGAGGATGTTGAGATTGGCTGGTGATTACTCTGGGGAGCAGAGCTCCCAGGCATTTTAATGACAGGGCCATTAAACTTGCCGTGGCGGATCAAATGATCATCTCTCTTGAATATGATGATGGTGAGGAGTCAAGGTCATTATGCCCGCATATTCCGCTCTGCTTTGGTTGGTAACCACCAAGGAAGATCGTATCAAGGAATAGCCAGCGGGGACTCGTGATGAAACATGGGCCAACTCGGGAGTCCACGAAACATCGAGTCGACATTTGAACGGTCGGTCAACCCTGGTCCGAATCGTCCGATCGAGTGGCATCATCATAAGCCCCCTACTTTGGTTGGGTCTTTTGAGCAAGATCCCAAGTTGAGAGTACCTCGAGATGCCTACCACTTTTTTGGTGTCTATTGCACTGACGAGTTTTATAGTTTAAGATTGGGTACTCTACACTGAGATGTCCCATCACCTCGACCTTGGGCGACTCGCACATGCTGCCTCGGTGTGGGGTGTACCGTTAGATTATTGACACTTGTCAAAATTTAAGTCTACCCCGACTTATGAGACCCGACTTATGAGACTATTCCTTTGGAAGTGCTTATGCCTTCCTCTGCGCTACTTTTTGAGAGATCTCGATAGTAGTTATCAGGTTAGCAGGAACTCGATTCTCGATAGGGTAAGTCCTAAAACCTTCCTCTTTTTCTTTTAGAAGGATGTCAAGTTGTAGTTCTCGGGAGTTGTTTGAGGAAGAGGAGGTTAGGTCCAACGGTGAGTCGTCGTCCTCTTCAAGTAGGAATGACTCGAACGCGTCGGATCGAGAAGTTCAAGAGGCTGAGCTCCCTGACGAGACTTCAAATGTAGATGTCATTGAGGTCTCAGATGAGTTTGATGGAGTTCGACCTTCTTGGAGGGAAGCTCATTCGGTGGAGAACACAACATCAAATATGTTTAGTGGAGACCTTAAGACTTTAAGAATTCAATATAGGATCTCGGATGAGTTTAAGCTTCTTATGTTTCGGCCTATGAGGGTTGCCTCTACATATATGAGGAAGCGGTGCAAGCCAGCTTTTGCTCCCCGTATCCTCCTTTGTGGCTGAGTTGCTCAGCTACATGAGAATTGCTCCCTCCTATCTAGTTCCAAATAGTTGGAGGGTAATTTTTACCTTTTTGATAAACTACCGTTGGGTTGGGTTGGAGAACCCTAGAGTCTCCTAGTTCCTCTTCTACTATAACCTTAGACGTAGCCTGACACACCGAGATTGGTTGTACCTAGTTGCTCGTGTGAGGCGGGCATTAGTTTATGGTTTGCCTTCCTCTACCCATTGGTGAAAAGAAAGGTTCCTTGTTCCGATAAGGAGTTTTCATTCCCCATTACTTGGTTGTCAGTATCGAAGAGTTGACTGCAAGTTTCTTGAGTTTAAGGCCATGAGTCCCGAGGTCCATTGCTCTCTTTACCACGAAGAGGTCGACTAGGTCTTTATTGATTAAGGGGAACTTGGAGAAAGCCGGCTTGATTCCGCTAGCTTTTGGTGGTAAGCCAGGGGAAGTTATTTCCATATGTTGTTCTCATTCTGAGTTAGATGTTAATATGGCTTGCTTCTTTATGCAGACAACTTGGATGCCAAGGCCCTGCGGAAGATGACTATGATCGAGGAGCGTCTTGGGGAAGTCTCCATGGAGGCAGAGGTCGAAGTTGAGGTTCTTGCTCTCTCGCTGTCCGAGAAGGGGAAGGAACCTAAGGACACTCCTCATAAGCAAAAATACTTAATCAAGAAGGTGCGAATGTATGAAGGTGATAGGAAGTTGGCCAGTGTTGGGTGCCCTTGGCCACAAGAATGGCACATGATGGACGATGATAACCTAGGGAACTTGAAGTTGTCGGTTGAGCTGTAGACTGTATACCCCAATTCTGGGTCAAGATGGCGAAGGTTGAGGACAACAACATCCTCCATGGGTTGTTGAGGAGTGATTTGCACGCTGCGGCCTATGGCCATATTCTCGGCGAATGAATGAATGATCGTGTTGAGGCGAGCAAGAAGCGCGAGAATGCGGCCAGTGCTGAGATTGGAAAGGCCAAGACACAAATCTCAAGGCCGGAAAGCGGCTGAAAGTTGCTTGGGAGGAAAGCGACTAGTGGAAAAATGATGCTGAGACTGCCAAAGCAGAGGTCACAAGGCGAGAGGCGAAGCTGGAGATCTCAACCATCGAGAAGTTCAAACTTAGCTCCGACTTCAACACCCTACTATTCACGCGAGCTAGCGTTCCGTCATATCGACTTGGGAGATATGTCCAAGCTTGCTTATGTGAGGTGAAGAACCTGCATTTGGACTTGGAGCTCAACTTCATTAAAGCTCTTGCTCAATCATTAATGGAGATCCCTTCTGGTTGTGCCAAGGGTCAGACCGAGAACCTTGCCCCATTAGGTGATTCTCGGACTTTTCCCTTGGTGCCTTTTCTTTTTGTTTCGAGGTTGGCCCTTAATTGGGCTCTTTTTGTAATGACCTTGGTAATGGTTGTAAGAAAACTTTAAATGACAAGTAGGAGATGATTCTTATCATTCATGCTTTCGTGTGATTCCTGATTGGCCTTGCTTGTTTGGATATGATTGGTTAACCCTCAACAATTTTTGATTTAGGGCTATGGTTCTAGGTCTCGACCAATTTTGTCATTTAGATGGTGACGACCTACTGACCCTATAAGTTAAGGTGGTGGTAAATAATCAGGCTGACATTCAATGTGAGATGGTGGCGATGGGCCTGACTGAGCTCGTTGGTGGAGGCGGCGACGAGTAGCTTGGCCGACCTCTGATGTAGAGATCGTGGCGTTAAGCTTGAGCAATCTCATTCATGGAGGCGGCGGCAAGTAGTCGGGCTGATCTTTTATGCATTGATGGTGGCGTTGAGCCTGACCAATCACATTTGGGGTGGTGGTAGTGAGTAGTCGGCCGACTTCTGATGTCGGAAATAGTTGTTGGTGGGGATGAAACTTTTCATTAAATGAACAATGAACTACATGTAGTACAAGTGGAGATTGTTAGCGTTCCAAGTCCTCGAGACATATTTGTTGGGGATCGAATCGGCAGCCCTCTCTCACACGGCTCACACGTAGAGACCGGAGGAGAGATTAAAGAAGAGAGAAGAAGAACACAAGAACACTAGATTTATGTGGTTCGGAGGCAACGCCTTCCTACGTCCACGGCCACAGCATCGAATCCACTAATATGTCAGAAGAATCATCACAGTACAAGAAGAATCCACCCCATTTTATATACTGGGAGGTTAGGGCGCTATGATCGAGAATTATAAGGACAATAATGCCCTTAACTCAGAAACGCAGAGTCGTCTGTCCTGGGGTGCGTCGACCTTACTCATGGGTGCGTCGACCTTACTCATGAGTGTTCGACCTTATTTATGGGTGTGTCGACACACCTCAAGCAGTGTCGACCTGAGGTCGACAGTGTGTCGACACACTGACAACCAGGTTGATCTGTGACTCCGAACCTGTCCACATCTGAAAGTTCAGGCTCCACACTCTAACAATATTCGCCCTCAAGACTTTCTAGGTGGTCAGCACCTTTCCCTAGGGCTTCTTTTACACGGTAGGGGTCCTCCCACTTTTGGGCAAGCTTGCCACTTGCCATGGAGGGGTCAGAGGCTTCTGCCTGCCGCAACACTAAATTCCTGGTTAATAATTGTTTGCCCTGAACATTATGGTTGTAGTATTGGGCCGTTGTCTGTCTAAAGATTGCTGCTTGGATTGAAGCCTTCTCCTTGAGTAATGCTAGAACAAAGATCTCTATGGGCCAACAATGACCAAGAAGGGGTCGGCTCCAGTTGTACTCGAGAGCTAGTGAATTGGGGAATGAAGTTGATGGGAGAAGAAGCCGTCCAACATGTACTTGCAAACAAGTCAGCTCGGGGTAGCATCCTGAGGATTGGCTATCCCTTTGTGTGTCCCCTTTACTTGCAACCTTGAGGCCCTTTTTATAGGTGCCGGGAGGATGCTAAGATCGGTCGGTAATTACTTTGGGGTGCAAAGCGCCCAAGCATTTTAATGAGAGGGCCATCAAGCTTGCCGCTGCAAATCACACGATCATCTCTCTTGAATACATTTGACCGTTGATAGTGAGGAGTCAAGGAGGTCATTATGTCTGCATGTTCCGCTCTGCTTTGGTTGGTAACCGCTGAGGAAGATCGTCTCAAGAAATAGCCAGCGGGGACTTGTGACGAGAAACAGTGATTGGGCTGACTCAGGGGTCCACAAAACATTGGGTTAACATTTGAATAGTCGGTCAACCCCGGTCTTACCAGGTGGCATCATCCCTCTTACTGTTTGATCCTCTCTTCTTTCTTCTTTTCCCTTCGTTCATCATTTGTGTATGTAGAGTATATATTAGATGTGGGGGTGGGACTATTTATGATGAATTGTACCTTGATCTCTATCTCCCAAACCCCCCTTCCCAACCCCTCAACTCGTGCACACTCCATCACCTACCTCTTACAAATGTAACTTTTACATTACTATTTTCCCCACTTTGTGGGAGGTAGTAAGAACCACAATCCACTAAAATGGAGAAAAGGGTTCCATAGGGAACATGAAAAAAACCTCCATCTAGCAGGGTGCTAATGAGAAAGAAAAACCCAATCCCCATGAAGGAGAAAGAAAGAGCCCCAATAATCCCGTAGAAAATAGGCCAGATAAAATAAGCCTAAGGAGAATTTCTCTCTCTCTCTCACCCCCCCTCCCCCGACACACATCCCCCCGCACATGGATGAAAATAGTTTTTAAGCACCCTTTAAATCCAACCCTTATTTGAGGGCTCATTTATATATAGATACATATGTGTATTTGAAGGTAACATAGATACATGTATATATATCTATATGTATGTATTTATCTATTATCTATATATATATATATATAGAGAGAGAGAGAGGGAGAGAGAGAGAGAGAGAGAGAGAGGAGAGAGAGAGAGAGAGAGAGATGTCAAAATGTCACAACCCAATCCAACTGTTGTGAGATATTGCTTGCTTTGGGCTATGTGTGCACAATTTTGTCCATGAAAAGCATCTCACAAATTATGGATCACAGCCCTGTAAAGCACGGAGATGTTTTCTCATTTTTATACATGGGAGTAGTCCAATTCTGATGATGGGTGGGGAGTTGGTACGGCCACCAAATGCTGCTGTCACTGATAGGATTTCATGGCCCATAACATGCAGCAGGTTCCCTTTCTAGTGTTTATGCAATGGGGCCTTCTTTTCACATTAGCAAATCTCCAGATGGAAACTCCTCTGCTTACAAGAGGGCTCTTCCACGAGCCATAAGTTCAATGACCAGACTTCATAGTGATCTGCTACCAGCATTTTGGAGAGTATATGTGGGAACGGATACTAATTGCTGCCCTTCCCAAAATGCTTATATATATGGGAGAGGATACTACTCGCTGCCCTCTCCAGGATGCTGCCATTACCTGGCCATAGTTTGTACATAGTTGATAGTATGCACGTATGTGTGTATACATACAATATGTATGTGTATATGTATATATGTACATTTATAACATATTCAAATGTATGGTGTGGAAAATATATATATTTAAAATAATAATATTTATCTTTTTGGGAAGATGTGAATTTATTATAAAAAATAGTGTGCTAGGGGGAAATAATGCTCTAGTAAGGTCGAGCTTTTCATTATTCCTTGGGGTGGACACGTTGGATAGTTACTTCACACAGAAAACTGTGAGATTGCAGTATTAACTCCCACTGGTGGACAAAAATGCAGGCTGGATACTAACTTAGGCTTCGCATGGGTTAAACCTCACAAATTTGTCCCGGTCAAGGGAGAGCCCACTGTGTGAGGGATATTTGGCATACTGATGTTCTAGGCTATTTCAGACTTGACCCTAGGTGGGGTAACATGGCAAATTTAAATTACTAAGTGAATAAAATATAGAAGAATACGTGTCTATTCATTAGTCATCAGAATGTTGTGATAATTTATTTGAATAAGCCTGGAGAATCTAATCACTTGATATAGATTATATTGCTCAAAAACAAAATATTGATGGACATCATCTTTTATGAATCACTTTGAGAGAGAGTCCTTGTAAGAAAGGATGGATACATGTTCAAGGGATGGACTGTGAAACAAAATAATGATACATCAGTTAGACATGTCCTTGTTGATGATGTTATCGATCAGGCAAGGATAAAAGTGAAGTTCATGATGAAATAAGCATAATTCATGGGAAGGTTCTTAAATGGAGTACAATACTGTAAATTGGTTTGGATCAAAACAAATTCCATCTCTTTCTATATCAACCTAGTAACCAACCAATAAACCATATTTTATACAATTTTCAAGTGTAGAGATATTCTTTAGTCCCACATTGAAAGATAGTGTGGAAATGGATTTTTTTTTTAAAATTTAAGTTCTATTTATCATGTTGTCTCATGTTCTCATGGATGAATGCATATTGCGAATCCAAATTCCATCGAATGCTATGCGAGCAATGGCGACGTGAGATGAATTGACAATTTGCATAGCGCGGGCGTGCCAGTCACCGAAGTGACAACAAAGTGTCCTGCCTCCGAGAGTCAGAGGGCTTTGGGTCTGTTGTGCGCACCGTTTGACTTCGTCAAACGAAAGTGAGTTGTCGGGTCCTGGACCAAGATCCCGTCGTTGCCTGAGCGCAACGACGTTAATTACATCTCTTTTAGAAAGAGAAAACCTTTGATTAATCGTCAGAATAGAAGATCTTATGGCCTAAGTCGGGACATCCGACAAAAGGCGCAAAATAAAACTACAAGATTGCAGTCAAATTTGCAAGAGATTTTTTGATGTGCGTGTGTGTGCCATTCATCTTTTAAGGTCAATTTGCATGCTCATTTATTTATTCTTTTGTCTATTGTGCAATTTTTATATTTGGGAATGCAAGAAATTTGATATGTTTTGGTTGTCATTAATTTTTCATGATTTGAAGTCATTTGGTCATTTGAATGCTCAAACATCATCATGCAAAACCCATTCGATTCAGCAGACAAGTGATTTGGCAGCCAAAACGATACGGCAAGGGCGAATCGGCAGGGCCAATTTGCCAGGGTGAAACGGCAGGGGTACTGTAGCAGTGATACGGCAAGGGCCTTTGGATCGGTCCTGCCGGATCGTCCTGCCGTATCAGTCCAATTTTCAGGCATAAGTGATACGGCAGCCCCATTTATGCATAATTCTCGAAATCCGCGGGAATCTAAGCGTGCAATCAGGAGGATGGGATATTTAACCCATATAGACAGCGCTCATGAACTCAAACGGGGTCTGGTATTGATTACCCGACACTTGATGTTCAAAGCCGTGCGGAAAAGCGATACGACAAGCTTTTAGGGACTCGGTTCTCAAATCCGAGAAGTCTGAGCCTCGAATTTGGGGGACAGCATCCTTCGGATATGAGGACAAGCCCATGAACTCGGATCAGGCCCAAACAACGGCAGTCCGATACTTCATGTTCAAAGCCGTGCGAGAAATCGATACGGCAGGACTTCCGCGGTCTCGTTCTCGAATCCATGAAGGGGTTGATTCTCAAATTTGGGGGACAACATCCTTCAGGTATAGAGAACGGACCCATGAACTCGGATCGAGCCCAGCCCACGGCGGTCTGGTACTTTCTTTTCAACGTTGTACGGGAACGATACGGCAGGACTTCCGCGGTCTCGTTCTCGAAATCCGTGAAGGGGTTGATCCTCAAATTTGGGGGACAACATCCTTCAGGTATAGAGAACGGACCCACGAACTCAGATCGAGCCCATCCGACGCGCGGTCCAGTACTTTCTTTTCAACGCCGTACGGGAAAACGATACGGCAGGACTTCTGTGTCTCGTTCTCGAAATCCGTGAAGGGGTTGATCTCAAATTGGGGGACAACATCCTTCGGGTATAGAGAACACCCATGAACTCGATCGAGCCCAGCCGACGGCGGTCCGGTACTTCTTTCAACGCCGTCGGGAAAACGATACGGCAGGACTTCCGTGGTCTCGTTCTCGAAATCGAAGGGTTGATCCTCAAATTTGGGGGACAACATCCTTCGGTATAGAGACAGTCCATGAACTCGATCGAGCCCAGCCGACGGCGGTCCGGTACTTTCTTTTCAACGTGTACGGGAAAACGATACCGGCAGGACTTCCGCGTCTCGTTCTCGAAATCCGTGAAGGGTTGATCCTCAAATTTGGGGGACAACATCCTTCAGGTATAGAGAACAGTCCCATGAACTCAGATCGAGCCAGCCGACGGCGGTCCAGTACTTCTTTTCAACTCGTACGGGAAAACGATACGACAAGGATTTCCGCGGTCTCGTTTCGAAATCCGTGAGGGGTTGATCCTCAAGTTTGGGGGACAACTCCTTCAGGTATAGAGAACAGGCCCATGAACTCAGATCGAGCCCAGCCGACGGCGGTCCGGACTTTCTTTTCAACGCCGTACGGGAAAACGATACGGCAAGACTTCCGCGTCTCGTTCTCGAAATCCGTGAAGGGTTGATCCTCAAATTTGGGGGACAACATCCTCAGTATAAAGAACGGCCCTGAACTCAGATCAGCCCAACCGACGCGGTCCAGTACTTTCTTTTCAACGCCGTACGGGAAAACGATACGGTAGGACTTCCGCAATCTCGTTCTCGAAATCCGTAAAGGGGTTGAGCCTCAATTTGGGGGACAACATCTTTCAGGTATGAAGAACAGACCCATGAACCCGGATCAGCCAGATTCCAGCAGTCCGGACTTCCTTTTCAAAGCCGTGCGAGAAAACGATACGGCAGGACTTCCGGGGCTTGGTTCTCAAAATCCGTGAAGGGGTTGAGCCTCAAATTTGGGGGATAACATTCTTCAGTATGAAGAACAGACCCATGCACTCGGATCGAGCCCAGATTCCAGCAGTCCAGTACTTCCTGTTCAAAGCCGCGCGAGAAAACGATACGGCAGGACTTCCGGGGCTTGGTTCTCGGAATCCGTGAAGGGGTTGAGCCTCAAATTTTTGGGACAACATCCTTCAGGTATGAAGAACAGACCCATGAACTCGATCGAGCCAGATTCCAGCATCTGGTACTTCCTGTTCAAAGCCGTACGAGAAAACGATACGGCAGACTTCCGGGGCTTGGTTCTCGAATCCGTGAAGGGGTTGAGCCTCAAATTTTGGGGACAACATCCTTCAGGTATGAAGAACAGACCCATGAACTCGGATCGAGCCCAGATTCCAGCAGTCCGGTACTTCCTGTTCAAAGCCGTACGAGAAAACGATACGGCAGGACTTCCGGGGTTTGGTTCTCAAAATTCGTGAAGGGGTTGAGCCTCAAATTTGGGGGACAACATCCTTCAGGTATAAAGAACAGACCCATGGATTCGGATCGAGCCCGGATTCCAGCAGTCCGGTACTTCCTTTTTAAAGCCGTGCGAGAAAACGATACGGCAGAACTTTCGGGGCTTGGTTCTCGAAATCCGTGAAGGGGTTGAGCCTCAAATTTGGGGGACAACATCCTTCAGGTATAAAGAACAGACCCATAGATTTGGATCGAGCCCGGATTCCAGCAGTCCGGTACTTCCTTTTCAAAGCCGCGCAAAGGGAAAACCGATACGGCAAGACTTGATGCAGTGAGAGGGGGCAGCACCGAGGGGATTTGAACAATGTTTTGACTGTTCTTGGGCCCAGCAAGGGTGGCACACATATGGCCTACGTTACCCCCTTACATTAGGCTCTAAACCTCCATGGTGAAGGCACAAAGGCTAAAGTAAAACACATCAAAACAAGAGGACCGCTCATGAAGACTTGAAGTATGGTTGTGAGCAGTCCCCTATTGGCTGCTCTGAGGGAGCAAAGAGGATGCCCACTGCTACTCTTAAGGTCTCAAACGATATGAAACAACAAGACTTTTAAATAAGAGGAAAACAAACAGGAAAACATGAAGCAAAACACATCACAATCCATGCTTTTAGAGGGAGTTTGATCTCATGCAAACAAGGCCACAAGGGGATAGAAGGGCCCTTTAAACCACTTCTACACACCCATGTGTTTGCCAAAGCCAACGGTATGCAAAAGAAGGATGGGAAATAAAATTCTTTCACTGTTTGGGAGGAAGAATATTACATAGATGAAGAAGAAAAAGAAAACAAAGAAAATAGGGAGAATGGGGGCTGCCACGGCAGACCCCCTCACTCTCTTTCAAACCTCCTGCTCACCCTCTTCTCTCTTTCTCTTGGTCTTCTCTTTTTCTTTTTGCTTCTTCTCTTCACGGTACCAGCAGCCCAAGGAAAACCTCCTCCCTTGCTAGCCACCACCCTTCAGGAAGAGGAAGGATCTCCTCTTGCTTGCAGCCAACACCCCATTCACCTCTTCTGCAAAACCCTCCTGCCTCCTCTATGTGGCCAGCCAAAATAGAGAATGGAAGCCCGGGAGAAGAACCATTGCTGCCCCAAGCTTCTTCTAAGCAGCCAGCAGCCAAACAAGGGCTGGAGGAGGACCTCCTCCTGCTCTCCCCAAGCTCCTGCGCAGCTCACCAGGGAGGAATCTCCTCCAGCCGATGAAGACTTCTTGCTCTGCTGCTCTCCTCGGGCTTGCAAAACAGCACACACAGGGAGACCAGAAAACCACTTCAACTCCTCCTTGCAACCAGCGGGATGAGAGTTCCTTCCATGGAGATCTCCCAAAGCCTGCCCCTCAGCCCCTTTATGCAGCCCCCAGAGAACTCGAATGTTCCTTTCCCAGCCCCACCTTTTTTTCCTTCTTATCCTCTACGTGACCAGCCAAAGGGAGCCAGCCAAAGGAAGCTTCCAGACCCCTCCCTCTTTCTCTGCGTGGCCAGTCAGAAGTGGGAGGAGAGGAGCAGATCAGCCCCTCCTTTTTTTTCTTAACCAGTAGCCAACACCCCCTCCTTAGCCATGGTAGCCTAGCCCCCAAAAAAGAAAAAGCTTTTGCCAACTTCACCTCTGCCATCGCAGCAGGTCTTGTTGGAATGGGAGGTGTCATGTTTGCTTAAGGTGACCTCCCTTCATGGGTGGGGGGAATAAGCCACTTGAGAGTGGGCCTTTTGGGCCTTTTTTAGGGGAACCTTTTAATGGTTCTTAGATGGCCTCTTAGTGGGTTTTGGATGGGCTTTTGCTTGGGGAAATCGGGATGCCATCCCCTGTATTTTTGGTGTCCACAGATAGTGAGAACAAGTGTGTGCTTATTAGCAAGAGCCTCACCTCTTCTCCTAAGAGGACCCTTTTAAAGGGCAAAACCCCAAGTATGAGGACAATAATTGGGAGGCACACTTAAATCACGTTTCTTCATTGTCGCCGTCTGTGGGAACGAACGAGAGGCCATTCGCCCTACCCGAGTGTCTCATCTTCATGAGACCCGCACACCCTTATCCTCACTGGGGAGATTGTGTAGAGATATTCTTTAGTCCCACATTGAAAGATTGTGAGAACAAGTGTGTGCTTATCAGCAAGAGTTTCACCTCTTCTCCCAAGAGAGCCATTTTAAAGGACAAAACCCCAAGCATAGGGACAATACCTCTTGGGAGGCACACTTAAATCACGTCTCTTCATTGGCGCCGTCTGTAAAGACGAACGAGAGGCCATGCGCCCTACCTGAGCGTCTCATCTTCATTAATGAAGAGACGTGATTTAAGTGTACCTCCCAAGAGGTATTGTCCCCATGTTTGGAGTTTTGTCTTTTAAAAGGGCCCTCTTGGGAGAAGAGGTGAGACTCTTGCTGATAAGCACACACTTGTTCTCACTATCTTTCAATATGAGACTAAATAATACCTCTATACCAGGGTTTGGCGTGCCGGATCGAATCGGTCCGATTCTCCCGAATAGGATCGAATCAGGAGAAACCCGATTCTCCCGATTCCCATCGATTCACCCCGATTCCCATCCGATTCAGGCGAATCGGCCCGATTCAGGCGAATCGGGGCGGATCAGGAAAAACCCGATTCACCCCGATTCCCCGATGCGTCGAACCTTGCTCTATACAATCCCCTCAGTGAGGATAAGGGTATGCGGGTCTCATGAAGATGAGATGCTCGGGTAGGGCACATGACCTCTCGTTCGTCCCCATAGACGGCGCCAATGAAGAAACGTGATTTAAGTGTGCCTCTCAAGAGGTATTGTCTCCATGCTTGGGGTTTCGTCCTTTAAAATGATCTTCTTGGGAGAAGAGGTGATGCTCTTGCTGATAAGCACACACTTGTTCTCACTATCTTTCAATGTGGGACGAAAGAATATCTCTACACAGCCCCCCAGTGAGGATAAGGGTGTGCGGGTCTCATGAAGACGAGACGCTCGGGTAGGGTGCATGACCTCTCGTTCGTTCCTATAGACGGCACCAATGAAGAGACGTGATTTAAGTGTGCCTCTCAAGAGGTATTGTCCCCATTCTTGAGATTTTGTCTTTTAAAAGAGCCCTCTTAGGAGAAGAGGTGAAACTCTTGCTGATAAACACACACTTGTTCTCATTATCTTTTAATGTGAGATTAAAGAATATCTCTACACAGCAATGAAGAGACGTGATTTAAGTGTGCCTCTCAAGAGGTGTTGTCCCTATTCTTGGGATTTTGTCCTTTAAAATGGCCATTTTAGGAGAAGAGGTGAAACTCTTGTTGATAAGCACACACGTGTTCTCACTATCTTTTAACGTGAGACTACAGAATATCTCTACATAGCAATGAAGAGACGTGATTTAAGTGTGTTTCCTAAGAGGTATTGTCTCCATGCTTGAGGTTTTGTCATTTAAAAGGGCCATCTTGGGAGAAGAGGTGAGGCTCTTGCTGATAAGCACACATTTATTCTCACTATCTTTCAATGTGGGATTAAAGAATACCTCTACACAGCCCCCACAGTAAGAATAAGGGTGTGCGGGTTTCATGAATATGTGACGCTCGAGTAAGACGCATGACCTCTCGTTCGTTCTCACAGACGGTGCCAATGAAGAGACGTGATTTAAGTGTGCCTTCTAAGAGGTATTGTCCCCATGCTTGGGGTTTTGTCCTTTAAAAGGGCTCTCTTGGGAGAAGAGGTGGTGCTTTTGCTGATAAACACACACTTGTTCTCACTATCTTTCAATGTGAGACTAAAGAATATCTCTACACCAAGTATCCACCTTCATAATCAGAAGCATCAGTAGTTAAACTACTATTTCTCTAACAATAAGTTACTTTTACATTTATCTCGAGGCTTCCATAAGCAAGCTGACTTATGTGGTGTTTGTTAACATTTTTTTTAGACTTTTACGTGTTAAAAGGAATATTAGAACTGGAGGTGAAACCATGTTTTGCAGGACTTACGTCTTTCAGGAATGAGTCATGTCTTTTGTTAACTTCCCACAGGAAAAAGAAAGGAACATAAAAGACATCCAGAGTTGTTTCCCCTTTGATAATGCTGGAAGTCATATGGTGTTCATTGGAACGACATGTTTCTAGTCACTCTCCCCTTTCTTTTTCCCAACCTCTCACCTGTGTGTGTGTGTGTGTGTGTGTTTGCTTTTGTATATGCACTTCCAAGGTGCTAGATAAGAATGGTGCTGCAAGGATTCTCATTCTTTCTGTGACTGAGCACCAGCTGCCAATGTCACAAAAGCACATGTTTCTAACATGCAGCAAGGAAGGAGGATAAGCAAATGGAGGAAGGGTACAGGAGTTGTCTGCTGAAGATGTTGGCAGGACAAAATGGCACAGATGGTGACACTCTAAATCATGGTTGTCAAGGCAGTAAGGCAAGCTAACACAACTTTGGCTCGCTGAGTGCTAAAGCCCTTCCCCAAGTACCAAAGCCCATTAGGTGCACACCTACATGTTGTGGTTGCTTGATATCTCTTTTGTGGGCCGGCCCCTGAGGGGGGAGAGAGGTCATATGTGGTGTTGCAAGGATCAAATATGATGGCAGATCAAGAGGTCATGGCAAAAAAGGTAGTCAAGATGTGTCCTTCACCCAGAGAAGAATGGCTGAGATGTGTACCTTTTTTTTGGGGAGTGGGGGAGGTGGAGAAAATGCACTGCCATACATGCTCTAAAAATTAGCGTGAGTTGTATTTGTTAATAAGTTTTCATCTTTAAATTTCAAAGTAAAATTTTAGAGAATATAATTTTAGAAGGAAAATAGTCTTGAAGATAAGTCTTCCCCAACCTAGCAGAGATGACATGTTTACAAGCATTTCTTGAGCAATGTACAAAAACCATCTTTCAAAATATTCTGATATTTCATAAAATTGCAGTCAAACATTTAAAGATACATAGTGCTGATGAAATGGTTGATGGTGAGACAGCACGCTGCACACGTCTGGGCTTTGAAGCCTCTATTTCCTCCAACTTCCCTCGCACATGGCACTTTCTAGAGGGCAAGAGAATTTTTGGCAGGGAGATGAGGGAAGGGAAGAGATAGAGCTTTGAAGTTTAATGCTGTATTATAGGCCCTCGATTTGACATGTGAAAATTGTGTAGATTTTGGTAAGTGGTATCCAACAACTTATTTGATTAGTGGGTGATTATATTGTTCATTTCTGTAGTGATACATGTTTACCTGTCTCATTTAATTTTTGTAATGTTCACTTTTGAAGGGCTTTGCCAGTTTGTAACATTCCACAGTCTTGTTAGTATGTATGTCGTTTAGTTGACATGCTCTTGAGATCTGAGGTACTTGCATGTGGATTTTCCAAGCTGTTCACGATGCCTGTCCTTTCATTTTCCTTTTGTGGAGTTTTGCCGTCTAAGCAATGCTTGTAAATATCTACTTGGAAGTGCCGGTTTAATCACCAGGAAACTCATGTTTCTTCGTTCTACAATGATCTGTGATGTGTTTCCTTTTGTTTTCCCTTTTCCTAGCTACTGAATTCTACATACAACTTGCAGGAAGCGGCTTGTCTTTTTTGCAGGACGTATACAGAATTCTCGGGTCCGTGCGGCGCTAATTTTGAGATGGGAAAATGACAGTTCCGTGGATATTTTCTCTAGAAATCCACCTTTCCCTTATGAAGTGGGATTTCGGAGGAGTAGATACTGCCTCCATGTAAAGGGATACGAAGTTAACACTGCAAGGATATCAGATGCCATTCATTATGGCTGTATACCTGTGATACTTTCCAACTATTATGACCTTCCTTTCGCGAATATGTTGGACTGGAAAAAGTTCTCTGTCATTGTTAACCATAGAGACATTGGCTTATTGAAGGAGATTCTGCTCTCAATCCCCAATGCCACGTACTTGGCCATGTATCAGAACCTCATTCAAGTTAGGAAACATTTCAGGTGGCATATGACACCGAAACTTTACGATGCCTTTTACATGACTCTTTACCAGCTGTGGCTGGAAAGATCTAGTTATCTAGGTTTTGTATCATGATGTATAGCTTTTGGCGGAAAGAATTTCATCATGTAAAGGTCAGCAAGGTTGGTGTTATTGTTTTCTTCTTGCTTCCTTCTTGTTAACAAAAATCAAATTAATAAAATAAATGATATATTTTCCAAAATTTAAAGTTATATACCGAACCATTTTTTTGGGGGTGGTGGGGTTGGAACGAGCATTGTTAAATGACTTATTTGACCAATCATTAACAAGTAGAAGACCATCGGCAATATATTAAATGATGTATGTCCGTGTTCTTTGTTTAGCCAGTTTCTTAAAAATATTCTTCTGTGAAATCTTCCAACTGGGAGAGATTTCGGTGGATGAACATTTGAAATAACTTATCAATGGCTCCTCATATAGCTCAATCATCTTACCCTTCACAAAGGTGTACATATGTTCGTGTTTGGGTGTCACCAGATTGAAATAGAATTCTTTCACCAACTTTGGATAAGTATTCTTCTTAACTGAACAAACGTCCCCAAATTTCTCTCCGGGAGCGCGGTCGCGAGCTGCCGATGCGATCGCATACGGACACCATTTCACTCAAACGGGTATAATTTTTCGCTCGGTTATCGGAATCGCTTATAAGACCCCAATTCGGAATCGGCACTCAGAGACGCTCGAAGACCCATTATCGCCTTGGGCGATAAGACGTCGTTTCGGGGTCAAAAAAAATTCGTTTCGCACTCCGAAATAGCGATTCTAGCCGACGATCTCCCATATTCCAAGGTTTTTTGTCAGTAGCGACTCCCTCGATTACGCGAATCGCTGGCGGAGCCCACACGCGGAGCCGACCAATCGCAGCGATCGAAAGTCGTGTTCAACTCGACGCGAGATCTCCTCCTCAGGTCGTGCATATGGGTGCCCTAACATCGCCGATATAGTCACCCCCTCCGGTTTATTCCCACCCGTTCAGCGAAAGAATTGGGCATAACTTTCCGCACGGGCATCGGAATCGCTTATGTGACCACAATTCGGAATCGACACTCCGAGACGGTGGACATGGCGCTGGTTTTGCGGAATTCCATTTCGGGGCCAAAATTCCCCTCGCAGTGTGTGTACTAGTACACCGACTGCCGTACCCGGTGGTCGGACGCAGATATTTATTAGGCCGGGGGTCGGAACCGCCCGCGAGGCCCCAATTCAGAATCGGCACTTCGACCCGGTCGGTAAAAGGTTGCATTCGGAGATTTCCGATCCGGCGCCCAAATTCCTCTCCGGGAGCGCGGTCGCGAGCTGCCGATGTGATCGCATACGGACACCCTTTCGCTCAAACGGGCATAACTTTTCGCTCGGTTATCGAAATCGCTTATAAAACATAAATTCGGAATCAGCACTCAGAGGCGCTCGACGCCCCATTATCGCCTTAGGCGATAAGACATCATTTCAGGGTCGAAAAAAGCTTCGTTTCACACTCCGAAATTACGATTCTAGCTGACGATCTCCCCTATTCCAAGGTTTTTTGGCTGTAGCGACTCCCTCGATTACGCGAATCGCTGGCAGAGCCCACACGCAGAGCCGCCCAGTCGCAGCGATCGGAAGTCATGTTCAACTCGACGCGAGATCTCCTCCCCAGGTCGTGGATATGGGTGCCCGAACATCGCCGATATAGTCACCCCTCCGGTTTATTCCTACCCGTTCAGCGAAAGAATTGGGCATAACTTTCCGCACGGGGATCGGAATCGCTTATGTGACCACAATTCGGAATCGGCACTCCGAGACGATCGACATGACGCTGGTTTTGGGGAATTCCATTTCGGGGCCAAAATTCCCCTCGCAGCGTGTGTAGTTCACCGACTGCCGTACCAAGCCGGTCAGACGCGGATATTTATTCGGTCGGGGGTCAGAATCGCCCGCGAGGCCCCAATTCAGAATCGGCACTTCGACCCGGTCGGTAAAAGGTCGCATTCGGAGATTTCCGGTCCGGCGCCCAAATTCCTCTCCGGGAGCGCGGTCGCGGGCTGCCGATGCGATCGCATACGGACACCCCTTCGCTCAAACGGGAATAACTTTTCGCTCGCTTATCGAAATCGCTTACAAGACCCCAATTCGGAATCGACACTCAAAGACGCTCGATGCCTCCTTATTTCCTAGGGTGGTAAGACGTCATTTCGAGGTCGAAAAAACTTCATTTCGCACTCCGAAATTGCGATTCTAGCCGGCGATCTCCCCGATTCCAAGGTTTTTTGGCAGTAGCGACTCCCTCGATTATGCGAATCCCTGGCGGAGCCCCCACGCGGAGCCGCCCAGTCGCAGCGATCGGAAGTCATGTTCAACTTGACGCGAGATCTCCTCCCCAGGTCTTGGATATGGGTGCCCGAACATCGCCGATATAGTCACCCCCTCTGGTTTATTCCCACCCGTTCAGCGAAAGAATTGGGCATAACTTTCTGCACGGGCATCGGAATCGCTTATGTGACCACAATTCGGAATCGGCACTCCGAGACGGTCGACATGACACTGGTTTTACGAAATTCCGTTTCAGGGCTAAAATTCCCCCCGTAGCGTGTGTACTAGTACACCGATTGCCGTATCCGCCGGTCGGACGAGGATATTTATTCGGCCGGGGGTCGAAACCGCCCGCGAGGCCCCAATTTAGAATTGGCACTTCGACCCAGTTGTTAAAAGGTCGCATTCGGAGATTTCGGGTCCGGCGCCCAAATTCCTCTCCGGGAGCACGGTCGCGAGTTGCCGATGCGATCGCATACGGACACCCCTTCGCTCAAACGGGCATAACTTTTCGCTCGGTTATCGAAATCGCTTATAAGACGCCAATTCAGAATCGACACTCAGAGGTGCTCGATGACCCCTTAATTCCTAAGGCGATAAGGCGTCGTTTTGGGGTCGAAAAACCTTCATTTCTCACTCTGAAATTACGATTCTAGCCGACGATCTCCTTTATTCCTAGGTTTTTTCGTAGTAGCGACTCCCTCGATTACGCAAATCGCTGGCGGAGC
Source organism: Colocasia esculenta (assembly GCA_014218235.1). Classification (NCBI taxonomy): domain Eukaryota; kingdom Viridiplantae; phylum Streptophyta; class Magnoliopsida; order Alismatales; family Araceae; genus Colocasia; species Colocasia esculenta. The sequence continues at coordinate 380,447 of CM024755.1, read as the reverse complement.
CCACACGCGGAGCCGCCCAGTCGCATCGATCAGAAGTTGTGTTCAACTCTACGCGAGATCTCCTCTCCAAGTCATGGATATGGGTGCCCGAACACCACCGATATAGTCACCCCCTCTGGTTTATTCCCACCCGTTCAGCGAAAGAATTGGACATAATTTTCCGCACGGGCATCAGAATCGTTTATGTAACGTCGTATGTTTTTCGGATCCTTGTGGATCCCCGTTTAGCGGCTTTGGTGGCCAGTGTGTGGCCCAATTGATTGTGTTTCAGGTGTTGTGTGTGTTGTGAGGCTTGGTGGGCCGATAATTGGGCCCAAAGTGCTCACAGGTTTTGAGCCTGTGGACGCGACAGGTTCCTGCGTCGCGTTCTTAACGCGACAGTACTGGTGGTCGCGTTCTTGTTACCGCTGTTTGGCGGTCTTCGTCTGCATGGCTACTGCGTGTCACACATCGGGTGGTCAGCTGACGTTGACCTTAAGAAGGCGACACCCTAGTCCATCGCGATCAGGTCGCGACGGAGATGTATGTCGCGTTCTTAACCGCTTGGCAGTTTTTTAAAAAGGCTGGACGAACAGAGCTTTCACAAGCTCTGCTCACCCAGGAGGGGAACCTGCCGTGGGTTCTCTGGCGATTCAGCTTGCTGGGGTCGTGTTCGGCATGTTCTCGCCGCGAGGATGCCGTGTGGAGCGGGGGAAACACCGGGAGTTCGTGTTCTTCGCGAAGGTAGGGAGATCCCACCTCGTTTTGATGCATGGATCGTATATGTGGTGTGTGTGATGTGTTTCTTATGTTTTAAACCATAGATACCATGCTAGGGTATCACTAAAGCATGTAAAATGAGAATTAATCGTGGTTTTTGTGGCTTGGGAAGGTGATCCGTGAAGAGGATTCCGGATTAGGGTTTTCGCCTGCTAAGGCGTCAACCATGGGTGTCGCGTTCGGAACGCGACAGCCCGATACGTCGCGTTAAGGTTTTCTGTGGCGATATGTCGGGGTGTCGCGATCTGGTGGCGACCTTGGACATTGTCGCGATAGCAGGTCTGAGAGGCCTGTTATTTTGCATGTTGGCGTGGTTGCTCGTTTTACGTGATTTAATGTGGTGCATGGCAATGATAGGTGAGCCAGTGCACTAGTTATGCTCATGGAGTGTGTTGCTCATGAGCCGGGCACGTGCTACATGATTAATGTGTTATGTACGTAAGCGGTTTGGTGTAGTGGCACTCGTAGTACCCTTGGAGTGTGTTGTCCATATGTTGGACATAGTGTTTACGTAGATAACATGTGGTACACCAACCATGGTGTGTTGTACACGTGGTGTTTACGTGGTTCGCGTGCGCTTACTTGGTTTGAGGATGTACATGGCACATACTCTGTGGTAATGTTACGTGTGTGTGTGCATGTGCGTGGTACATGCACGGGTTTATCGTGGGAAACTCTTATGATTTATTTTAGTAGTTTGGCAGTGAGGTTCTTGTGTGAGCCTAGCCGTGATTTAGTAGTATTGCCATGATTTGCGAGTCATGCATGTGTGTGCATGGCTAGAGGTTGATGTTAGAATAAGGGCAGTGATGGTCACATGTGGACCTAGCCCTGGTTTGATGTTGTTCTACGAAGAATATTATAGTGTATTATGTGTTAAGTGATATGTGTTGATATGGAGGTCACAAGATGACCGATGACGGGCTATGATGTTATTATTAATGTGATTTATGTGTATGACTGTGTAGGGTAGCTTGTAAGTCACAGGGTGGCTGGAACAAGCTATTCCTATTATTAGTATGCATAGTGTGACTGGTAATTGTAAGTATCTATGTATTGTGGTTTGAGCTTTCCGAGTGTGGTGGTCCGGCGCCTGTTCCGGAATGCCTCTCTAGTCAGGTACCCCAGGTTCTCTGTGAGCCAGGCACGTGTGCTTTTTGTGCTCGGGTTTTGTCCCGGTACTTGTGTTGTACTGTCGAGGTCTGTGTCATCTTCCTGGACACCCTCACTCCTTTGTTTGAGTTGTACATCCGGCTGAGGGAAAGACGACAGTAGGACAATGACTCCTATACTTGTCCTTTTAGTCACTTGTAGCGCGCTCGTAGTTGGGGGTACGGACACCAGTAGACGTCACTGGTCCCCAGCTAGTTTTGTTTTCCAGTGCCTCACTTTAGAGTGCTCCGACCAGAGACTCTAGAGGTGCCAGGCATGGACCTATAGCTGTGTGTCTGCAGGTGTGGTGTTGGTTGGTCTCCACAGTTGTTGTTCTTTTCACGTGGAGCGGCAGTTGGACCTTACGTCTGTGATTGCGAGACTGAGAGGTAGTTCTCGTGTTGTGTTGTCCGGGTTGGATACTGGCGTCATGAACCAGTAGTCTACTCCTGTGTGGTGGCGTCGTTCCTTTCCGACTCGTGCTTTGCCCTCACTTGTGGTTTATGAGGCTTGACTCGTTGTGGCATGTCTTGTTGTTGACACAGCCGTGTTGAGGCTTTACTTGCTGAGGTGTGCCCTAGTAGTGGCACAATTGTACTTACTGTTTGACTTGCTGTGGCGTACCACGTTGGGGTGCCAGTACAGTTATAGTCACGGTAGTGAGCGGTGTCTCACTGTTTGAGGTTTTACCGGTGTGTTGTGCCATGTCGCTGGCACAATTGGTATTGAGATTTACCGCTATAGTGGCACTGGTTTACTTGTGGTTCCGTGTTGGTACCTCTTGTGGTGCCTGTACCCTGTGTGGATAATGTGTGCGGTGGTACGTTATGTGCCAGCCTTTCTAGTGTTTGAGGTGAAGGTCGTGTGTTGTAACCTTCCACCCGTTATGTTTTACCCTTCTTCGGGTATGGTTTTGATTATAGTTTTAGGGTATAAAGGAATGGCTTACTGTAGCCAATCCTGTTGCCCTGTGTTGTGACTTCCGAGGTGTTGTGCTTGGAGGTATTATGGACTAGCACCTGGTTTGCAGTCCTTTTACCTCTGTAGTTGAGGTTGCCTGTGAAGCTAGCAGCTTGGGCAGTGGTTTGCCTGTGTGGCTTGTAGCTTAGGCGATCAATTATTATAAAGGTTTGCCTGTGAGGCCTATGGCCTAGGCATTTCAGTTATTGAGTGGACTAGTGATGCTACGCTAGTCCTCTTGATTCTTTTTACTTTCCGTAGTTGTGCTCAATTTAAGTGGTTACATTTAATTACAGTTTATACTTGATTGTTGTGAGCATGCAATGGTGTGGCTTTTAGTGTTGCCAGTGAGACCCTTTGGGGTTGAGGACTCTTTGATGATTGTGTATACTTTTGGGTGGCCCCCTACTGAGCCGGTGACTTGTTGAGGCTCACTCCCTTACAGTTCTTTTCAGGGCCTACCGTTGGTTTGGCTTACAATGGCGTTGTGACAGACGCGTACCACCAGTAGTAGTGTTACTAGTGTTGTGTGAGCTTGTGCTCCCTCGGGGTATGTCCCAGGTAGTTGTACTTTTTAATTAGACATGTAATAATGTACTGGGACAGTTGTAAATTGTTATATGTAGATATGAGCACATGTACTTTCTTGTGTCTTATACTGTGTGATTTGTCTTTTATGTTCCTACTGGACATGTGTGTGAGATATCCCTTGCGAGACTTCGGTCCGTTCGCGGGAGGCGGAACTGGATATGGTGCCTTATTGGGCATAAAAGTTCCGTTCCGTCACAATTGGTATCAGAGCATGGTCCAGTTAGAATATGAAAAGACATTGAAGTTACAATGTTCCAATACAAGGATTAATGTCTACTGCTGGTAGTAAGTCTGTGGTTTTGTATGATTTTAAGTGTGGTTTTCACGCGAGTTTTTAGTATAAGAAGTGCGTGCTTTGTTTGTTAAACTGTCGGTTGTTAGAAATGGCAGAGGAATAGTACAGTTTGTGGTATAGTGTGTATTGTCACACCAAGATGTCAGTGTATGGTTAAAGTATAGCTGTTTAAAGGATCTCCGTTATGGAAATGGAAGAGGTTAGCGAATTCAGTAATGGAGTTCAGTGAAAGTGTTATAATGAGAATCAGAGTTAACAAGGACAAGTATAAGATAAGTAAGGGAATGGCAAAGGGAAACAGTATTATGATAAGGAATAGTGCAGTGTGATCAGGATCGTTAAATGCATAAGCAATGGCTGTGAACTGTGGCTGGATTTTAACAGAGATAGTTATTGTGTTTGAGAATTGTGCTAGTAAAGGTCAAAGGATAGTTTTGGCTAATGATGTGATTAATGATATGTCAGGTTATAAATGGTTCAGAGAGGAAGCTCAGTTTGAACTAGAATACTGTGAAGCAGCGGAATAGTGATTAAGGTGGCCGTTAAGTATGTTGTATGATTGGGGATAGTGTAACCAAGAGTTTTAGAATGGTGCGGTTACGAATAATAATGATAACGAGAAGAGTTGATGTAAAGATTTGTGTTAAATATGTGCAAAGGTGATTAGTTGAATAAAGAAAGAATAAAGAAGGAACAGTATGTAGGTAAATTTTCTAAGAGTTTCACAATAAAGGAATTAGGCAGATGCAAGTAATGCAGAGAGCCTAGTCCGCTAACAGAATGATTAAAGGAAATATTCTGTTAACAGAAAGTTAAAGATTAGTTCTGGTAATCAGCTGGAGAAGCTAACAGATTATAGAATAGTAATGATCAAAGAGTTCCAATTTTGTGCAAAGGAAAATGTACGAAATAGTTTGCAGCAAAGTAATGGTTTTGCATAAAGATGTTACCAAAAACTAACAGAATACTGAGTAGAGTATGAGCTGAATTGATAAGAGAAGTGCAAAGTCGGATTGAGAATATGAACTAAAGCAGAGTATGGTAACAGTGTTATGTCAGAAATCAGAAATTAACAAGTGTTTTGCCAGGTGTGCGATATGATCAGAGTAGCGTAGCGGAAGTGTGGTGGGTTTATAACCCACAGATTAGATAGTTGATAATATGGATTTAGGATTCAGCTACAGCAGCGTAACGGTTAGCAATGATAAGCAGATAAAGGAAAGACCTCAAGGAATTTGAAATTTAAGCAAGATCTAGTGTGATTGAACACCCGAAAATAGCAATACAAAGTGAAAGATTTTGGAGCAAAAAGAGTGGCCCGGAAAGCAATGTTGCAAACACAGCCCAGAGAATGTGGAATTAGATCGAGTCCAAGGAGATAAAGCGCCACTAGCAAGATAGACTCACCTATAGTTGAAAGGTAGGAAGGTCAGATTGAGTCTGTGAAATAGAGCAATTGTGAATTGAATAGAGAAGAAAATGGAAAGGAAATGGGAAAGCAGCACAAGTGTGAAAAAAAGCAAATGGACCAGTAAGCACAAATGATTTGAAAAGCAAATAAGGAAGAAGAGTATCCTACTTGTTTTGTATATGGTTAAATTCTTCTTAGATGATAGTTCATTTTATTATGGTTTGTTTTGAATGTCGAGGACGACATTCCTTCTTAGATGATAGTAATGTAACGTCGCGCGTTTTTCGGATCCTTGTGGATCCCCGTTTAGCGGCTTTGGTGGCCAGTGTGTGGCCCAATTGATTGTGTTTCAGGTGTTGTGTGTGTTGTGAGGCTTGGTGGGCCGATAATTGGGCCTAAAGTGCTCACAGGTTTTGAGCCTGTGGACGCGACAGGTTCCTACGTCGCGTTCTTAACGCGATAGTACTGGTGGTCGCGTTCTTGTTACCGCTGTTTGACAGTCTTCGTCTGCATGGCTACTGTGTGTCGCACATCGGGTGGTCAGCTGACGTCGACCTTACGAAGGCGACACCCTAGTCCGTCGCGATCAGGTCGAGATGGAGATGTATGTCGCGTTCTTAACCGCTTGGCAGTTTTTTAAAAAGGCTGGACGAACAGAGCTTTCACAAGCTCTACTCGCCCAGGAGGGGAACCTGCCGTGGGTTCTCTGGCGATTCAGCTTGCTAGGGTCGTGTTCGGCATGTTCTCGCCGCGAGGATGCCGTGTGGAGCGGAGGAAACGCCGGGAGTTCGTGTTCTTCACGAAGGTAGGGAGATCCCACCTCGTTTTGATGCATGGATCGTATATGTGGTGTGTGTGATGTGTTTCTTATGCTTTAAACCATAGATACTATGCTAGGGTATCACTAAAGCATGTAAAATGAGAATTAATCGTGGTTTTTGTGGCTTGGGAAGGTGATCAGGGAAGAGGATTCTGGATTAGGGTTTTCTCCTGCTAAGGCGTCAACCATGGGTGTTGCGTTCGGAACGCGACAGCCCGATACGTCGCGTTAAGGTTTTCTGTGGCGACATGTCGGGGTGTCGCGATCTGGTGGCGACCTTGGACATTGTCGCGATAGCATGTCTGAGAGGCATGTTATTTTGCATGTTGGCGTGGTTGCGCGTTTTACGTGATTTAATGTGGTGCATGGCAATGATAGGTGAGCCAGTGCACTAGTTATGCTCATGGAGTGTGTTGCTCATGAGCCAGGCATGTGCTACGTGATTAATGTGTTATGTACGTAATCGGTTTGGTGTAGTGGCACTCGTAGTACCCTTGGAGTGTGTTGTCCATATGTTGGACATAGTGTTTACGTAGATAACATGTGGTACACCAACCATGGTGTGTTGTACATGTGGTGTTTACGTGGTTCGCGTGCGCTTACTTGGTTTGAGGATGTGCATGGCACATACTCTGTGGTAATGTGCGATAAGACGTCGTTTTGGGGTCGAAAAAAGCTTCGTTTCGCACTCCGAAATTGCGATTCTGGCCGACGATCTACCATATTCCAAGGTTTTTTGGCAGTAGCGACTCCCTCGATTACGCGAATTGCTGGCGGAGCCCACATGCGGAGCCGCCCAGTCGCAGCGATCGGAAGTCGTGTTCAACTCGACGCAAGATCTCCTCCCCAGGTCGTGGATATAGGTGCCCGAACATCGCCGATATAGTCACCCCCTCCGGTTTATTCCCACCCGTTCAGCGAAAGAATTGGACAAAACTTTCCGCACGGGCATCAGAATCGCTTATGTGACCACAATTCGGAATTGACACTCCGAGACGGTCGACATGGCGCTAGTTTTGCGGAATTCCGTTCAGGGGCCAAAATTCCCCCCCGCAGCGTGTGTACTAGTACACCGACTGCCGTACCCGCCGGTCGGACGCAGATATTTATTCGGCCGGGGGTCGGAACCGCCCGCGAGGCACCAATTCAGAATCGGCACTTCGACCCAGTCGGTAAAAGGTCACATTCAGATATTTTGGGTCCGGCGCCCAAATTCCTCTCCGGGAGCGCAGTCGCGAGCTGCCGATGCGATCGCATACGGACACCCCTTTGCTCAAACGAGCATAACTTTTCGCTCGATTGTCGCAATCGCTTATAAGACCCAATTCAGAATCGGCACTCAGAGGCGCTCGACGCCCCATTATCGCCATGGGCGATAAGACGTCGTTTTGGGGTCAAAAAAGCTTCGTTTCGCACTCCGAAATTGCGATTCTAGCCGACGATCTCCCCTATTCCAAGATTTTTTGGCAGTAGCGACTCCCTCGATTACGCTAATCACTGGCGGAGCCGACACGCGGAGCTGCCCAGTCGTAGAAATCGAAAGTCGTGTTCAACTCGACGAGAGATCTCCACCCCAGGTCGTGGATATGGGTGCCCGAAGATCGCTGATATAGTTACCCCCTCCGGTTTATTCCCACCCGTTCAGCGAAAGAATTGGGCATAACTTTTCGCACGGACATCGGAATCGCTTATGTGACCACAACTCGGAATCGGCACTCCGAGACGGTCGACATGGCGCTGGTTTTGAGGAATTCCGTTTAGGGGCCAAAATTCCCTATGTAGCGAGTGTACTAGTACACCGATTATCGTGCCCGCCGGTCAGACGCAGATATTTATTCGCCCGGGGGTCGGAACCGCCTGTAAAGCCCCAATTCAGAATCGGCACTTCGACCCGGTTGGTAAAAGGCCACATTTGGAGATTTCCGATCCGGCGCCCAAATTCCTCTCCGGGAGCGCGGTCGCGGGCTACCGATGCGATCGCATACGGACACCCCTTCGCTCAAATGGGCATAACTTTTCGCTCGGTTATCGGAATCGCTTATAAGACCCCATTTAGAATCGGCACTCAGAGGCGCTCGACGCCCCCTTATTGCCTCAGACGATAAGACGTCGTTTCGGGGTTGAAAGACCTTCGTTTCGCACTCCGAAATTGCGATTCTGGCGGACGATCTCCTATATTCCAAGGTTTTTTGGCAGTAGCGACTCCCTCGATTACGCGAATCGATGGCGGAGCCCACACGCGGAGCCGCCTAGTCACAGTGATCGGAAGTCGTGTTCAACTCGACGCGAGATCTCTTCCCCAGGTCGTGGATATGGGTGCCCGAACATCGCCAATATAGTCACCCCCTCCGGTTTATTCCCACCCGTTCAGCGAAAGAATTAAGCAAAACTTTCCGCTCGGGCATCAGAATCGCTTATGTGACCACAATTAGGAATCGACACTCCGAGACAGTCGGCATGGCACTAGTTTTGCGGAATTATGTTCCGGGGCCAAAATTTCCCCTGCAACGTGTGTACTAGTACACCACTGCCATACCCGCCGGTCGGACGCAGATATTTATTCGGCCGGGGGTCGGAACCGCCCGCGAGGCCCCAATTCAGAATCGGCACTTCGACCCAGTCGGTAAAAGGTCACATTCAGATATTTTGTGTCCGGCGCCCAAATTCCTCTCCGGGAGTGCGGTCGCGACCTGCCGATGCGATCGCATAGGGACACCCCTTCGCTCAAATGGGCATAACTTTTGGCTCAGTTATCGGAATCGCTTATAAGACCCCAATTCGGAATCGGCACTCAGAGGCGCTCGATGCCCTATTATCGCCTTTGGCGATAAGACGTCGTTTTGGGATGAAAAAAAAGCTTCGTTTCGCACTATGAAATTGTGATTCTAGCCGACGATCTCCCCTATTCCAAGGTTTTTTGGTAGTAGCGACTCCCTCGATTACACGAATCGCTGGTGGAGCCCACACGCGAAGCCGCCCACTCACAGCAATCGGAAGTCGTGTTCAACTCGACGCAGATCTCCTCCCCAGGTCATTGATATGGGTGCCCGAACATCGCCGATATAGTTATCCCCTCCGGTTTATTCCCACCCGTTCAGCGAAAGAGTTGGGCATAACTTTTCGCACGGGCATCAGAATCGCTTTTGTGACCACAATTCGGAATCGGCACTCCGAGATGGTCGACATGGCTTGGTTTTGCGGAATTCCGTTGCGGGGCCAAAATTCCCCCTCTAGCGAGTGTACTAATACACCGATTATCGTACCCGTCGGTCGGACACAGATATTTATTCGCCCTGGGGTCGGAACCGCCCGTGAGGCCCCAATTCAGAATCGGCACTTCGACCCGGTCGGTAAAAGGTCGCATTCGGAGATTTCCGATCCGGCGCCCAAATTTCTCTTCGGGAGTGCGGTCGCCGGCTACGGATGCGATCGCATACGAACACCCTTCGCTCAAATGGGCATAACTATTTGCTCGGTTATCGGAATCGCTTATAAGACCCCAATTCGGAATCGGCACTCAGAGGCGCTCGATGACCCCATATTTTCTAAGGAGATAAGGCATCATTTCGGGGTCGAAAATCCTTCATTTCTCACTCCGAAATTGCGATTCTAGACGACGATCTCCCCTATTCCAAGTTTTTTTGGCAGTAGCGACTCCCTCGATTACGCGAATCATTGGCGGAGCCCACACGCGGAGCCGCCAATCGCAACAATCGGAAGTCGTGTTCAACTCGACGCGAGATCTCCTCCCCAGGTCATGGATATGGGTGCCCGAACATCACTGATATAGTCACCCCCTCCGGTTTATTCCCACCCGTTCAGCGAAAGAATTGGGCATAACTTTTCGCACGGGCATCAGAATCGCTTATGTGACCACAATTCGGAATCGGCACTCCGAGACGGTCGACATGGCGTTGGTTTTTCGGAATTCCGTTTCGGGGCCAAAATTTCCCCCGCAGCGTGTGTACAAGTACACCGATTATCGTACCCGCCGGTCGGACGCAGATATTTATTCGCCCGAGGGTCGGAACCGCCCGCGAGACCCCCAATTCAGAATCGGCACTTCGACCCGGTCGGTAAAAGGCCGCATTCGAAGATTCCGATCCGGCGTCCAAATTCCTCTCCGGGAGCGTGGTCCGGCTACCGATGCGATTGCATACGGACACCCCTTCGCTCAAATGGGCATAAATTTTCGCTCGGTTATCGAAATCGCTTATAAGACACCAATTCAGAATCGGCGCTCAGAGGCGCTCGATGCCCCATTATCACCTCGGGCGATAAGACGTCATTTTGGGGTCTAAAAATGCTTCATTTCGCACTCTGAATTTGCGATTCTAGCCGACGATCTCCCCTATTCCAAGGTTTTTGGCAGTAGCGACTCCCTCGATTACGCGAATCGCTGGCGGAGCGCACACGCGGAGCCGCCCAGATGCAGCAATCGGAAGTCGTGTTCAACTCAACGTGAGATCTCCCTCTTCAGGTCGTGGATATGGGTGCCCAAACTCGCCGATATAGTCACTCCTCCCCCCGGTTTATTCCCACCCGTTCAACAAAGAATTGGGCATAACTTTCCGTACGGGCATCGGAATCACTTATGTGACACAATTCGGAATCGGCACTCTAGATGGTTGACATGGCGTTGGTTTTGCGGAATTCCGTTCCGGGGCCAAAATTTCCCCCGCAGCGTGTGTACTAGTACACCGGCTACCGTACCCGCCGGTCGAAGCGGATATTTATTCGGCCGGGGGTCGGAACTGCCCGCGAAGCCCCATTCAGAATCGGCACTCGACCCCGTCGGTAAAAGGTCGCATTCGGAGATTTCCGGTCCGGCGCCCAAATTCCTCTCTGGGAGCGCGGTCGCGAGCTGCCGATGCGATCGCATACGACACCCCTTCGCTCAAACGGGCATAACTTTTCGCTCGTTTATCAAATCGCTTATAGACCCCAATTCGGAATCAGCACTCAGAGGGCTCGATGCCCCCATATCACCTCAGGCGATATGACGTTTTTTGCTGCACGAGCAATGATGGATTTGACCGGGGTCAATCCAAGTGGGCTCTGAGGCGATGGCGGGTCGTCGTCGCTTGGGTTGCTTAAGACTAAACCTGCAAAAACCCCGAGTTGCCTCGGTGGGGAGACACTCCGATGCCCAATCAAGCAAAAGAAAGAAGTGAGAGAGTTCTTATGCCACGAGTAGCATACCTTGGTCTGAAGCGTCTCCTTGTTTTTTAGGGGGGGCTCAGCCAGGTAGCTTCCCCCCTGCCTTGTTAGCCATGCATATTTCCTTGTAGAGCTGCACCCCAGGTAAGGGACGTGATCACCGGATGTTATCTCTTGGGTTGTAGCTGGCGATTGCCAGCTGGGGATGGAGGAGCTGTCGCGACCCGGGATCTCAGAGCCCTTCCTTGTTAGGCATGCAGTTTTGGAGAAGGTAAGGACAGTTCGGGTTTCCTTACATGGGGACGAAAAGATCTTTAGCCTAGGACCTTGTCGTCAATCCCGACGACTTTATCGTCGGCATTATTCGTGGGCCCTACCCGGGTTCAACGTCGGCGGTGGTTATCAGTATCATTGGCCCCCCGGCTTTCTTTTCGGATCTACGGGATCCGAGGAGAAGCCCAGCGGAAATAACTCTCTTCGCCGTTGTTTCTACCGAGATCTCTATATGCATAAGCCGAGAATGGTCTCGTCACTTGCAGCGACGGCTCTGACAGGAGGCATTGAGGATCGTGCGCATTAATGGATGATTTGAGAGGCCGTCGGCGCGCGATCGCCTCGATTTTTCTTCTAATGATGGTAACCCGAAAGGCGGCAAGCGTTACCGATCTTGGTGAACAGTACTGACCGTCGGGTTTCTGACGCGTGGCGGCTTCTCCTCCATTCGATACCTCAAGCCCGCTACGATCGTTTGATTACGCCGTGGCTGCTGTTCTTATAATAGCTGGATTTGTCGCGAGAAAGAGTTTCACCTGCTTCTTCTTCCGGTGACTGTGGAGTGTTCTTCCGACGTCGCGCACTTTCCTTTCCCGCTTAAAGCGTGTTTGTCGGCTCAACCTTCGCTTGCTCTCCTACCGGTAAGCAATGAGCCTAACGCCATCTCAGCCTTCTGACGAGGAATCCTCCCTCTAGGACAGATAGCGATGCCCCCTCCAACTATGACCTTAGGACCGGCCCCTTCATTTATGGTCCGTAGAGAAGATTTTGTCTTGAGAGTCAGCCTGGGAGGTATGTCCCGTCCTACTCCTTCTGCACATACCTCCGGGGACCGTCGTCTGGCCGATAATGTCGATGATGCTTGGTGCGAGACAAACTCTGAGACTTTAAGTGGATTAGGAAGCGCCTGAGCCCCACGCTTTCCGCCGACGTAGTGTTTTTTTTCCAATAAGCAGTTTCGAGCCCACTACGTCCAGGAGGTGGGTATGTGTTTACAATGAGGCGATTCGCGGCGGTTTGCGTTTCCCTTTTCACCCTTTTGTCATAGCTCTGCTTTTCGAGCTTGGGGCCGCCCCCTTTCACAGTTGACGCCCAATGCGTGACGGTCGGTCGTCAGGTTCCTGGCCCTCTGCGTGTCTGCTGCTGTGCCCCCGACGCTCTGCCTCTTCTTCTATTGTTTCTCCTGAAACCGTTTGGCGATTGGCTGTATTTTACGGCTCGGTCGGGGCGTCAGCTCCTCAAGAATCTCCCGTCATCCGTGCATGGGTGGAAAGGGAATTTGTTTTCATATATCTCCCTCCGGTTGGCCTTTACCGACCGAATGGTCCGAGGTCAATGTTTCATCTTAAGGCGTTTAGGCCCCCCCAGCTTAGCCAAGCCGAGCTCGTAGACTTCTCATACCTACGGGAGACAGAGAACCTGACCTGACCGAACCATCCGACGAGTTGCTGAAGCTAATTGCTGAAGGCTCAAAAGGTCGTTGCACATTGTTTTTGCTTTCTCTCATGAATTCTTTGGTGTTTTCTGACAGTTTGTTTGGTTTGTCATTTAAATAGTGATGGCCGAGATGACATCCCCGACGCGCAAGGCGAGGCCGGCCCTTCTTTTGCCGACATTGTGCGTACTCGGAAGATCAGCAACGAGTCGAGAAGCGCCCCTTGGAAGGTTCCGAGGCTCCTGCGTCGTCGCGAGGAAGGAGATGGAGGGAGCTCGAAAGCAATTGCTTCACCTCAAGCTGTGAGGAGAGGCCGACGAGCGTCTCCACACTTTGACGCCATCCTCTTCGGCCCTCCCGTAGGAGCCTACCGGGCCCAAGATAGTCTTTGACCCTATTAATTGGGGCCAAACGTCGGTCCCCGTCGAGCTGAAAGCGGAGACCTTGGCTAAGTCTTCGCGGAGGCTGGTCGGCGAGTTTTACGCCACGGTCTTGGCGCAAATGGCGAATTATGATGCCTTTTTTATCGAGCCGAGGTGAACCAACTCTTTAGAAAAGCGTGTCGCCGAGGTAGAGGCGGCGTTTGCTTCTGAGAAGTCCCTTCGTCAGAAGGATGCCGAGGAAGCGAGAAGATCGAGGGTGAGATCAGGGCGCAGCTTGATTCTGCGAACAAGGCCCTCAATGCCGAGAAGGAAGCGCTTCAGATGGTGAAGTCAACCCTCGCCCCCGAGGTTGAGTCGTTCAAGGTGTACCGCGAGAAGACCCACACAGCTCGTGTCGGATGCGCGAGACTCGGCGATACAGGAGTATCGTTCTTCCGAAGAGCTTGCCGAGGAGATAAACCGCCTATACCACAAGGGCTATAATGACCTGCCTTGCTCGCGTTGCGGAGCATTTTCCCGATCTCGATCTTTCGGCCGTTCGCGCGGGGCAAAGCAGGATGTGAAGGAGGCTGTCGCTGTCGTCGTTGATGAAGCTATGTCAAAAGTGGCTGACGAGATTTATATTGAAGTGGCCGAGAAGGTGGTGCTGAGGAGGTTGTGGCCAAGGAAACTTGAGTTCCTGTAGTTTTTCTCTTTTGTCGAACTTTGCGCTGATGCGCTTACTTTTAATCGGTTATGAACGACTTTGCTGTGTGACAGAATGCCTGTGCGACCTCGTGCGATGTCAAAATTCCGGAGCGACCTTGTTTATTTAGAAGAGTGCCGAAGCGACCTTGTGTACTTTAGAGTGCCGAAGCGACCTTGTTTATTTAGAAGAGGGACGAAGCGACCTCGTATACTTAAGTGCCGAAGCGACCTCGTATACTTAGAGTGTTGAAGCGACCTCGTTTATTTAGAAAAGGGCCGAAGCGACCTCGTATACTTAGAGTGCCGAAGTGACCTCGTATACTTAGAGTGCCGAAGCGACCTCGTTTATTTAGAAAGGGCCTAAGCGACCTCGTATACTTAGAGTGCCGAAGCGACCTCGTACACTTTTAGTGACAAAGCGACCTCGTTTATTTAGAAGAGTGCCGAAGCGACCTCGTCAAACGAAATGACACGATTGCCTTCCACCTTGGTTAGGCATAATATTTCCGCAAGTGTTCTGCGTTCCACGTTCTTGGCAGGGCAGATCCCTCAAGGTCCTCGAGCTGATAGGCGCCCTGGCCGAGGTTCTCTGTTACGCGGTAAGGTCCTTCCCAGGAGGCTGACAACTTCCGACGGCTGACCTCGGGTTCGATATCGAAAGCTTTCTCAACACCAAGCTACCGACGCTGAAGCTTCTTTCTTTGACGTTCCTGTCGAAGCTTCTCTTCACTCTTCTACAATATGCCTCCATTCTTGCCGACGCCTTTCCTCGCTTCTCTCTCGATCAAGTCAAGCTCGGATCGAAGAGAGGATTCGTTCAGGTTGTGGTTGAAGCCGATGACTCTTCCCGAGGGGCGAGCATTTCCACCGGTGTCACGGCTTCCACTCCGAAGGCGAGGGCGTAGGAGATTCTTGGGTTGCTTCTCGTGGTGTTGTGCGGTATGCCCACAAGACGTGGAGGAGCTCGTCAGCCCATCGGCCCTTGTGGTCTTCCAACCTTCTTTTTAGCCCGTCAAGGATCGTCCGTTTGTAACCTCGGCGAGCCCATTGGACTGTGGGTGGGCGACCGAGGAGAATCGGTGATCTATTCCCAAGGCTGAGCAGTTCCTGCGAAGTGGGCATTATCGAATTGCCTGCCGTTGTCGGTGACGATTGTTCTGGGGACGTTGAACCTGCATATAACATTCTTCCAAACGAAACCCCAGGCGCTGGCGTCGGTATTTTTGCCAGCGGCTCGGCTTCCACCCATTTGGTGAATATTCTACAGCCACAATAACAAATTTCCTCTGGCCGGCCACTGGCGGGATGGGCCGAGGATGTCCATGCCCCACTGGGCGAAGGCCACGATGAAAGCTGAGTGAGTTCTGCGGGAGGTCGTCGATCAAACTTACCGAAGAGTTGCATTGGTGACACCTTTGAACATACTTCTCGCGTCCTTCAACATGGTGGGCCACCAAAAACCTTGCCGCGTGATCCTTCTGACGAGGGAGCGGGCACCTGTATGGCTTCCACACGTTCCTTCATGTACTTCACTAATAATCTCCTCGCAGGCTCGTGGGAACACATCGGAGGTGCGGGTAGCTGAACCCTTTTCTGTACATATCTTCGCCGACAAGGAAGAATCTAGCTGCTCGTTCCTTGTCTTGTCGGCTTCAGTTTTGTCGTCGGGGAGGAGGCCGCATTTGATGAATTCTATTAAAGGGGTCATCCAAGATGTCGGGGTATTAGCACACATAACTTCTTTAGCCGATGTCGATGGCTCGCTGAGCTCTTCAATTAGACAGAGGATCTTCCTTCCGATGATGAGACGAATTTGGATAATGCGTCGCTTGAGAGTTTTCTGCTCGTGGGATTTTTAGCAGCTCGACTGAATCGAATCCAGCAAGTAGTCGGTTGACCTCGGTCATGTATAGTCTAGCTTTGCCTCTTTTGCCTCGAACTCGTTTGCGACTTGGCTTACAACTAGTTGAGAGTCACTAAAATAGAGACTCTTTCCGCCCCGAGGGACTTTGCCCTTTTTAGTCCTGAGATTACAGCCTCGTATTCGGCCACATTGTTAGAAGCTTCGAAGCCGAAACGACTGCGTACCTTAGGGTTAGCCCTCGGGAGAGTGGAGGACGACTCCTGCGCCACTTCCTCGGGCATTTGATGCTCCGTCGACGAACACTTTCCAGCGACTGTTGTCCTCTTCTTCTTCTTCCTCGGGCCTTCTCGCCGTTCCTTCGGAGATGAAGTCCGCCAGAGCTTGTGCCTTGATCGCGACCTGAGGTTTGTACGTGATATCGAACTCGCCGAGCTCTATGGCCCATTTTGCCAACCTTCCCGAGACCTCGGGTCGGGTGAGGACCGTTCTGATTGGGACGTCGGTGAAGACAACGACTTTATGTGCTTGAAAATATGGACACAGTCTTCTTTCTGCATTACGAGAGCGTACACGACTCTTTCGAGGTCGGTATAAACGTTGCTCGGCTCCGCGTAGAGCTTTGCTGGTGTAGTATACTGGATGGTGGTTGCGGTTCTCCTCTCGTACGAGCACTGAGCTAATAGAGTGGGATGTTGCCGACAGGTACAACAATAATTCTTCCCCGGCAATAGGCTTACTTAATGTCGGCACATGTGCTAGGAGTGCCTTCAGGTCGTCGAAAGCATGTTGGCACTCCTTGGTCCATTCGAAGCGTCCTTTGCGAAGTACCTCAAAGAAGGGTCTGCATCGCTCCGCCGACCTGGACATGAACCTGCTTAAAGCAGTAATCCGACCATTCAGACGTTGTACCTCTTTGATCGTCCTTGGCGGCGTCATGTCTAAGATGGATTGTATCTTGTTGGGGTTTACGTCGATTCCTCTGTTGGAGACGAGATAGCCTAGGAACTTTCCTGCGCGTACGCCGAAGACGCACTTCTCGAGGTTGAGCTTCATCCCAAATTTCCTGAGCACCATGAAATCTCGGCCAGGTCCTTGACGTGGTCCTCGGCCCGTCGGCTTTTTACCAGCATATCGTCGATATAGATTTCCATTGTCTTCCCGATCTGTTCCTCGAACATTGTGTTGACGAGTTCGCTGGTATGTTGCACTTGCATTTTTTAACCCAAATGGCATGCGAGTGAAGCAGTATAACCTTTCTCCGTGATGAACGAGTCTTTTCTTCGTTGTCAGGCGCCATCCTGATTTGATGATATCCTGAGTACGCGTCGAGGAAGCTGAGAGTTCGTGTCCTGCTGTTGAGTCAACGAGCTGATCAATTCGAGGAAGGGGGTAGCTGTCCTTGGGGCAAGCTCTGTTTAGGTCGGTGAAGTCTACGCACATCCTCCACTTCCCTTAGTCTTGCGTACGAGGACGACGTTGGCGACCCACTCGGGGTAGAATGTGTCTCTTACGGTCCCTGCACGTAGATATTTTGCGAGGTTGTCGTCGACGGCTTTTTGTCGGTCCCCCGACAACGGCCTCTTCTTTTGTCGGATTGGCCTCGCCTTAGTGCTTACGTTCAAATGATGCTGAATAATATTTGGGTCGATGCCGACGAGGTCGTCGTCCGACCAAGCAAAGACGTCGGCATTTTTCTTGAGGAAGTCGACGATGTCTTCGTTTAGTTCCCCAAGTTCGCAGCCGACCACCAGGTTCCCGCCGGCGACGGCTATTGGTTTGGTTTGTCAGCTGTTCGTGCCTTGCAATATTTTCATCAGAAGTAGAAGGTAAGTACTCAGAATCTGCTTGTGCTTTTGCTTTTGCTTTTATTGAGTTGACATAACATCGTCTGGCCTCGGTCTGGTTTCCCACGACCTCGCCTATTCCTCCCAGTGTTGGGAATTTTAGTTTTTGGTGATAGGTCGATGGGACCCCTCCCAACTTCCCTAAGAGGCCCTGACCAAGATAGCGTTGTATGCCGACTTTACCTTTACCACAAGGAAGTTGGCCTCAACGGTTACATGCCGCGGTCGGGTACCCAGAGTGACTTTTAATTTTACGACCCCTCGGCGTTTACGGGTGCTCCGTTAAAACCGAAAAGGGGCGTGCGACCGGTTTGAGGTCGATGCTTAGGTTGGTCATTTGACAAAGCAGTCATAAACAAGACGTCTGGGGCCGCTCCATTATCAATAAGGATACGATGTACATCATACCCATCGACGTCGGCATGTATTACCAACGCGTCGTCGTGGGGAAGGCTGACTCCGACCACGTCCTCGTCGGAGAAGGTGATGACGTCTCCCTCTTTGAGACAGGGTTTGCTCATCGTACTGCTAGCGGCTGCTGCGTAGGCCTTCCTCTTTCTTCCTCTATCGCCACCACCTGCTGGGCCTTCGGACAGGATGAGGACGGCCCCTTTGCCCCTGTGTGCCTCTCGATCGTCTCCGGAGTGCGCTCCTTCGCACGCCGTCGACGACGTCTTTGCCGATGAGCCCTCTCTTCAGCATCTCGGCGATCTCCATCTTTAAACTCCTGCACTGGTCGATGAGGTGCCCGTACCCCTTATGGTACTCGCAATACAGGTCGACTCCTCGGCCTATTGGTGGCCTCGTCAGTGGCTCTGGTCTTCTGAATTCTGACAGCTTTTGAATGATTGGAAGGATCTCGGAAGGCAGCCTCCCAAGCGGGAAGGTCCCTGGCGCGTCAGTAATCGTCGGGGCAACGATCAGTTTCTGTGCGTCGTCCCCTTCTCGTCGATCTGCTCTCGGCGCTTCTCGCCGCGGGCTTCCTCTCTTTTGCTTTATTTGAACTATGTTCTAAGCTCGCAGCTCCATGCTCAGATGGCCGACTGAGCCTCCTACTGCTCCAGCGTTGATTCCAGCCGTACGTACTTTTGCATTCTAGAGAGCAGGTCGGATAGGCTCACCAGGGGCTTTTTGGCGATGGAGGCTACGAACGGGGTGTTTGAACACACCCTCGTCAAAATATTGACCGCGGTCCTCAGTCCAAGTCCACCACCTTCATGATTTCCAGCTGAATCTTTTCGCAAATCCCGAAACATCTCCCCCTCTTTTTGCGCAACGAGCCAGAGATCGTCGGTGCAAAGGGAGTGCTGCACTGTGTTGTAGAAGTGATCCAGAATCGTTGCGCCAGGTCGGCGAAGTCAGCTACGGATCGGGGGGGTGCGACTTGAACCACTGCAGAGCTGCATCATCCAGAGTGGACATAAGGCGCGACATTTAGGGCATCATTGATATTTACCATTTCTATCTGCCCTTGGAAATGGTCCGTGATGGACGGGGTTCGTCGTCCCGTTATATCGCCTGAATTTGGTAGTTGCAATTTGTCTGGTACAGTTGCCGATGTGATTTCCTCGATGAAGGGGAGGTGGCCAAGAGTGTGGCCACCGAAGGGGCGCGTGTTCCTCGCTGCAACGCCTCGATTTCCTGTTCATTTCCTGCAGGTCATCTTTCCATCGAGGGTCGACCGCAGGTTGGATTCTGCTGCGAGAATGATCGTGATGACATCGGTTCTTGCGGAGAGCTCTACTTGCACTGTCGGGATGGTCGGCGGCGGGGTGTCGACCTGGACGGGTCCCTGCGCTAAAGAATAGAAGGGGGGCGCTGATCGTCGGCGCGGCTGACCGACGTAGCGGGAGGGGCTTGATTGGGGTGAATATCCGCCACCTGGGTGGCTGGCTCCCGATGCTCCGGTGGTGCCCGCCGCTCTTGCTCCAGCCTTAGCAGCACTTGCTGAACATTTGCCAGGATTTGCTCTACATGCTCCAGGCGTGATGATGTAGTTGAATCTTGTTCTCCTGCTCCTGAGTTGTCACCAGCCATCTCATCTATCACAGTGGTGGGAAGTATTTCATCGCCGGACGAGCGAACGACTGCCTTCGCCTTCGTGCCATGAGGAGTGGCTTTTTGCTTGAAGCAAAGATCCCACAGACGGCGCCAAATGTTGCTGCCGAGCAATGAGGGATTTGACCGGGGTCAATCCAAGTGGGCTCCGAGGCGATGACGGGTCGTCGTCGGCTTGGGCTGCTTAAGACTAAACTTGCAAAAACCACCGAGTTGCCTCGGTGGGGAGACACTCCGACGCCCAAGTCAAGCAAAAGGAAAGAAGTGAGAGAGTTCTTATGCCACGAGTAGCATACCTTGGTCTGAAGCGTCTCCTTTGTTTTTATAGGGTGGGCTCAACTAGGTAAGCTTTCCCCCCTGCCTTAGTTATCCATGCATATTTCCTTGTAGAGCCGGTGCCCCAAGGTAAGGGGCGTGATCACTGGATGTTATCTCTTGGTTTGTAGCTGGAGATTGCCAGCTGGGGATGGAGGAGCTGTCGCGACCCGGGATCTCAGAGCCCTTCCTTGTTAGCATGCAGTTTTGGAGAAGGTAGGACAGTTCGGGTTTCCTTACATGGGGATGAAAATATCTTTAGCCTAGGACCTTGTCGTCAATCCGACGACTTTATCGTCGGCATTATTCGTGGGCCCTACCCGGGTTCAACGTCGGCGGTGGTTATCAGTATCAACGTGTTTTGGGGTCAAAAAAAAAACTTCATTTCGCACTCCAAAATTGTGATTCTAGCCGACGATCTCCCCTATTCCAAGGTTTTTTAGCTATAGCGACTCCCTCGATTACGTGAATCGCTGGCGGAGCTGACACGCAGAGCTGCCCAGTCGCAGCAATCGGAAGTCGTGTTCAACTCGACAGGAGATCTCCTCCCCAGGTCGTGGATATGGGTGCCCGAACATCGCCGATATAATCACCCCCTCCGGTTTATTCCCACCCATTCAGTGAAAGAATTGGGCATAACCATTCGCACGGGCATCAGAATCGCTTATGTGTCCACAATTCAGAATCGGCACTCCGAGATGGCGGACATGGCATTGGTTTTGTGGAATTCCGTTCCGGGGCCAAAATTTCCCCCGCAGCGTGTGTACTAGTACACCGAATGCCGTACCCGCCGGTCGGACGTGGATATTTATTCGGCCGGAGGTCGAAACCGCCCACGAGGCCCCAATTCAGAATCGACACTTCGACCCGGTCGGTAAAAGGTCGCATTCGGAGATTTCCGGTCCGGCGCCCAAATTCCTCTCCGGGAGCGCTGTTGCGGGCTGCCGATGCGATCGCATACGGACACCCCTTCGCTCAAACGGGCATAACTTTTCGCTCGGTTATCGGAATCGCTTATAAGACCACAATTTGGAATCGGCACTCAGAGGCGCTCGATGCCTCCTTATTGCCTAAGGCGATAAGACGTCGTGTCGGGGTCGAAAAAACTTCATTTCGCTCTCCGAAATTACGATTCTAGCCGACGATCTCCCCTATTCCAAGGTTTTTTGGCAGTAACGACTCCCTCGATTACGCGAATCACTGGCGGAGCCCACACGCGGAGCCGCCCAGTCGCAGCAATCGAAGTCGTGTTCAACTCAACGCGAGATCTGTGGCGGAACACTTCGCTCAAGTCCGTTAAACCGATAACGTACTTGATCCGAGTCCGCCTCCCGCGAACGAGCCGAAGCCTCGCAAGGGATACCACACCACAGTCCGTGTAAACACAAAGGAACACACCATTTCATATATATATTTCACAAGTTACATAGCCATATTTCCACAAAACTGAAAGAAAGTACAAGAGCCTGGGGCATACCCCGAGGTACAACTGAAGAAAGTAAACGACTAACTACACTACTACTGCTACCCTGCTACTACTACACTGCTGGAGGTACTGACCCTGCACTGCTACGACGCGGCTCTGAACTGGACGACGGTCGAGAAATGTCCTCCTCGCCTTCACCTGTGGGGGTAGGGGTGAGCCTCGCTAGTCACTGGCTCATTAGGGAACTCCCCCAACACCGAGCAAAACCAAAACACAGGTACGAAAGCAGTAAACAGTACCAACAATTTATAGAACAACTAAACAGAATATTAAAGCTGTAAATGTACTCACCATCTGCCGACTACGAAAACAACTGTAATAATTAATCGAAAAACCAGTACAAGTGTACGAGCTATAGTAGAGACCGCCAAACACGAGCCACGTGAACTGGTTCGCGACACCAGAGACTGACTCGGACAAGCTAACACAGGTCTACCTCTCAGTCTCGCAGCCACAGACGAAAGGTCCAGCTGCTGCTCCACGTGAAAAGGTCAAGCAACTGTGGAGACCAACTAAACACCACCACCTGTAGACCACACGGTCGCAGGCCCATGCTTGGCACCTCTAGAGACCCTGGCCTGGGCCCTCTAGAGTGAGGCACTGGAGAAGGACTAGCTGGGGACCAGTGTCGACTACTGGTGTCCGTACCCCCCCCCAACTACGAGCGCGCTACAAGTGACTCAAAGACAAGTACAGCAGTCACTGTCCCACTGTCGTCTTTCCCTCAGCCGGACGTACAACTCAAGCAAAGGAGTGAGGGTGTCCAGTCAGACGACACAGACCTCGACGGTACAACATAAGTACCGGGACAAAGCCCCGAGCTAACAGCCTGGCTCACAGAGAACCTGGGGCACCCAACTGAAGAGGTAACCATGGTAGGCGTCGTACTACTCGCCACGTACACAAAACCACGTGCACGTCACACACAAACCACGTGAAAACTCACGTAAACCACGTGCACTAGTAGTCCACTACACGTGAACACCACGTAGACACGTAAAGAAACAACCAACTGCGTACCTAGTACGTTAGTCTCAGAAACCACGTGCACTAGGTGCACCACAATTATCATTGCACCGCTCGATATCATTAAATATCTAATATAACAACATTTTCATAAAACATGCTGGCGGCAACATCGACTGCCGTCAATGAGATGTAAACGGCAAGGTATATAGCCGTTAATCTCCCAACTGAAGAACCTGACGTCAATCGATGTTGACGCCAAGATCTTCGGCCATCAACTTCATAGAAACCCTGGGCTGATACCTCAGGCATTCCCAGCCCTAAATTTAACAGAAAAACATGAGGAATCACTTCATTTAACATGCATGAATCCTAATTAACTCAAAACACATGTTTCCTTTGCTAAATTGGTCAAACCACCCATTAACCCCACACGCAGAACCATTTCCCAAAAACACAATTAACATGCGAATTCATGCATTCCAAATGCATTATCACAACCTATAGGGACTAAAGGGATCATTCCCTACCTCAATACGCACTTAAACCTCCTAAATCCTCCCGATTCGCACCAAACCCTCCGCGAGCTCGGCGATTACACCTCGATCTGGCGTTTCCTTGGCCGATTCGTCACCACCTCACGTTCCACGATCCTCCAACTATCCTTTTACAACTGTTGGAAGTAGTGGGGAAGCAAGGGGCATCAAAATAGGGCAAGGGAGAGGGAGAATGGGCTGAGGAAACTGTCCTCGGGTAGACTTATATTCTGCAGGTCGCACAGGTTGGCGTCAACATGACTGCCGCCAATTAACCGCCAAGGTTTAGACGTCCATATCTCCTGCCGTTAAGTTCATAAGGTAAACGTCACATACATGGACGCCAACCCATGTCAACGACCACACCTAGGCCATCAACCCCTCATCAACTGCAGCAAGTCCTATCTTATTTCAGGACCAAACCTGCACAAAACCTGCACGCACCACACAACCATACCACTCTGGCCTCACAATGGCCACCACAACCAATACACACATGACCCATAAGGATCCGAAAAGCACGCTACGTTACAAGATCTCTTCCCAAGGTCGTGGATATGGGTGCCCGAACATCGCCGATATAGTCACCCCCTCTGGTTTATTCCCACCCGTTCAGCGAAAGAATTGGGCATAACATTCCGCACGGGCATCAGAATCGCTTATGACACAATTTGGAATCGGCACTCTGAGATGGTTGACATGGCGCTGGTTTTACGGAATTCCATTCCGGGGCCAAAATTTCCCCCACAGCGTGTGTACTAGTACACCGACTACCGTACCCGCCGGTCGGACGAGGATATTTATTCGCCCGGGGGTTGGAGCCGCCTGCGAGGCCCCAATTCAGAATCAGCACTTCGACCCGGTCGGTAAAAGGTCGCATTCGGAGATTTCCGCTCTGGCGCCCAAATTCCTCTCCGGGAGTGCGGTCGCGGGCTGCCGATGCGATCGCATACGGACACCCCTTTGCTCAAACGGGCATAACTTTTTGCTCGGTTATAGGAATCGCTTATAAGACCACAATTTGGAATCGGCACTCAGAGGCGCTCGATGCCTCCTTATTGCCTAAGGCGATAAGACGTCGTTTCGGGGTCGAAAAAACATCGTTTCACTCTCCGAAATTGTGATTCTAGCCGACGATCTTGTCTATTCCAAGGTTTTTGGGCAGTAGCGACTCCCTCGATTACGCGAATCGCTGGCGGAGCCCACACCCGAGCTGCCCGGTCACTGCGATCGAAAGTCGTGTTCAACTCGACACGAGATCTCCTCCCCAGGTCGTGGATATGGGTGCCCGAACATCGTCGATATAGTCACCCCCTCCGGTTTATTCCCACCCATTCAGCGAATGAATTGAGCATAACATTCGCACGGGCATCAGAATCGCTTATGTGACCACAATTCGGAATCGACACTCCGAGACGGTCGACATGGAACTGGTTTTGCAGAATTCCGTTTCGGGGCCAAAACTTCCCCCGCAGCATTTGTACTAGTACACCGACTACCGTACCCACCGGTCGGACGCGGATATTTATTCGGCCGGGGGTCGGAACCGCCCGCGAGGCCGCAATTCAGAATCGTCACTTCGACCCGGTCGGTAAAAGGTCACATTCGGACATTTCCAGTCCGGCGCCCAAATTCCTCTCCGGGAGCGCGGTCGCGGGCTGCCGATGCGATCACATACGGACACCCCTTCGCTTAAACGGGCATAACTTTTCGCTCGATTATCAGAATCGCTTATAAGATCCAAATTCGGAATCGGTACTCAGAGGCGCTCGATGCCCCCTTATAGCCTAAGGCGATAAGACATAGTTTCGGGGTCGAAAAAACTTCGTTTCGCACTCAGAAATTGCGATTCTAGCCGATGATCTCCTTTATTCTAGGTTTTTTGGCAGTAGCGACTCTCTCGATTACGCGAATCGCTGGCAAAGCCCACATGAGGAGCCGCCCAGTCGCAGCGATCGGAAGTCGTGTTCAACTCGATGCGAGATCTCCTCCCCAGGTAGTGGATATGGGTGCCCGAACATCGCCGATATAGTCACCCCCTACGGTTTATTCCCACCCATTCAGGGAATGATTGGGCATAACATTCCGCACGGGCATCGGAATCGCTTATGTGACCACAATTCGGAATCGGCACTCCGAGACGGTTGACATGGAACTGGTTTTGCGGAATTCCGTTCCGGGGCCAAAATTACCCCCGCAGCGTTTGTACTAGTACATCGACTACCGTACCCACCGGTCGGACGCGATATTTATTCGGCCGGGGGTCGGAACCGCCCGCGAGGCCGCAATTCAGAATCGTCACTTCGACCCGTCGGTAAAAGGTCACATTCGGACATTTCCAGTCCGGCGCCCAAATTCCTCTCCGGGAGCGCGGTCGCGGGCTGCCGATGCGATCACATACGGACACCCCTTCGCTTAAACGGGCATAACTTTTCGCTCGATTATCAGAATCGCTTATAAGATCCAAATTCGGAATCGGTACTCAGAGGCGCTCGATGCCCCCTTATAGCCTAAGGCGATAAGACATAGTTTCGGGGTCGAAAAAACTTCGTTTCGCACTCAGAAATTGCGATTCTAAGCCGATGATCTCCTTTATTCCTAGGTTTTTTGGCAGTAGCGACTCTCTCGATTACGCGAATCGCTGGCAAAGCCCACATGAGGAGCCGCCCAGTCGCAGCGATCGGAAGTCGTGTTCAACTCGATGCGAGATCTCCTCCCCAGGTAGTGGATATGGGTGCCCGAACATCGCCGATATAGTCACCCCCTACGGTTTATTCCCACCCATTCAGGGAATGAATTGGGCATAACATCCGCACGGGCATCGGAATCGCTTATGTGACCACAATTCGGAATCGGCACTCCGAGACGGTTGACATGGAAATGGTTTTGCGGAATTCCGTTCCGGGGCCAAAATTACCCCCGCAGCGTTTGTACTAGTACATCGACTACCGTACCCACCGGTCGGACGCGGATATTTATTCGGACGAGGGTCAGAACCTCCCGCGAGGCCGCAATTCAGAATCGTCACTTCGACCCGGTCGGTAAAAGGTTACATTTGGACATTTCTGGTCCGGCGCTCAAATTCCTCTCCGGAAGCGCGGTCGCGGGCTGCCAATGCGATCGCATATGGACACCCCTTCGCTCAAACGGGCATAACTTTTCGCTCGATTATCGGAATCGCTTATAAGATCCCAATTTGAAATCGGCACTCAGAGGCGCTCGACGCTTCCTTATTGCCTAAGGCGATAAGACGTCGTTTCGGGGTCGAAAAAACTTCGTTTCGCACTCCGAAATTGCGATTCTATCTGACGATCTCCCCTATTCTAAGGTTTTTTGGCAGTAGCGACTACCTAGATTACGCGAATCACTGGCGGAGCCCACACGTGAAGCTACCCAGTCACTGCGATCGGAAGTCGTGTTCAACTCGACGCAAGATCTCCTCCCCAGGTCGTCGATATGGCTGCCCGAACATCACCGATATAGTCACCCCCTCCGGTTTATTCCCACCCATTCAGCGAATGAATTGGGCATAACATTCTGCACGGGCATCGGAATCGCTTATGTGACCACAATTCGGAATCGGCACTCCAAGACGGTCGACATGGAACTAGTTTTGCGGAATTCCGTTCCGGGGCCAAAATTCTCCCCGCAGCATTTGTACTAGTACACCGACTACCGTACCCGCCGCTCGGATGCAGATATTTATTCGGCCGGGGGTCGAAACCGCCTGGAAGGCCACAATTCAGAATCGTCACTTCGACCCGGTCGGTAAATGGTCGCATTCGGACATTTCCGGTCCGGCGCCAAAATTCCTCTCCGGGAGCGCGGTCGCGGGCCGCCGATGCGATCGCATACGGACACCCCTTCGCTCAAACGAGCATAACTTTTCGCTCGATTATCGGAATCGCTTATAAGACCGCAATTCGAAATCGGCACTCAGAGGCGCTCGATGCCCCCGTATAGTCTAAAGCGATAAGACATAGTTTCGGGGTCGAAACAACTTTGTTTCGCACTCAGAAATTACGATTCTAGCCAATGATCTCCTTTATTCCTAGGTTTTTTAGCAGTAGCGACTCCCGCTATTATGCGAATCCCTGGCGGAGCCCACATGTGGAGCCGCCCAGTCGCGCAGCGATCGGAAGTCATGTTCAACTCGACACGAGATCTCCTCCCCAAGTCGTGGATATGGGTGCCCGAACATTATCGATATAGTCACCCCTCCGGTTTATTCCCACCCGTTCAGCGAAAGAATTGGGCATAACTTTCTGTACGGGCATCAGAATCGCTTATGTGACCAGAATTCGAAATCGGAACTCCGGGACGGTCGACATGGCGCTGGTTTTGCGAAATTCCGTTCCGGGGCCAAAATTTCCCCCGCAGCGTGTGTACTAGTACACCGACTGCCTTACCCGCCGGTCGGACGCAGATATTTATTCGGCCGGGGGTCGGAACCGCTAGCGAGGCCCCAATTCAGAATCGACACTTTGACCCAGTCGGTAAAAGGTCGCATTCGGAGATTTCGGGTCCGACGCCCAAATTCCTCTCCGGGAACGCAGTCGCGTGCTGCCGATGCGATCGTATACGGACACCCCTTCGCTCAAACGGGGATAACTTTTCGCTCGGTTATCAGAATCGCTTATAAGACCCCAATTCGGAATCAGCACTCAGAGGCGCTCAATGACACATTATCGCCTCGGGCAATAAGACGTCGTTTTGGGGTCGAAAAAGCTTCATTAGCACTGCAAATTTGCGATTCTAGCCGACGATCTCCACTATTCCAAAGTTTTTTAGCAGTAGCGACTCCCTCGATTACGCGAATCGCTGGCGGAGCCCACACGTGGGGCCGCCCAGTCGCAGCAATCGGAAGTCATGTTCAACTCGACGCGAGATCTCCTCCCCAGGTCGTGGATATGGGTGCCCGAACATCTCCAATATAGTCACCCCGTCCAGTTTATTCCCACCAGTTCAGCGAAAGAATTGGGCATAACCATTCACACGGGCATCAGAATTGCTTATGTGTCCACAATTCGGAATCGGCACTCCGAGATGGTGGACATGGCACTGGTTTTGTGGAATTTCGTTCCGGGGCAAAAATTTCCCCCGCAGCGTGTGTACTAGTACACCGACTGCCGTACCTGCCGGTCGGACGCAGATATTTATTCTGCCGGAGGTCGAAACTGCCCGCGAGGCCCCAATTCAGAATCGGCACTTCGACCCGGTCTGTAAAAGGCCGCATTCGGAGATTTCCGGTCCGGCGCCCAAATTCCTCTCCGGGAGCGCGGTCGCGGGCTGCCGATGCGATCGCATACGGACACCCCTTCGCTCAAACGGGCATAACTTTTCGCTCGGTTATCGGAATCGCTTATAAGACCCCAATTTAGAATTGGCACTCAGAGGCGCTCGATGCATCCTTATTGACTAAGCAATAAGACGTCGTTTCGGGGTCGAAAAAACTTCGTTTCGGTCTCCGAAATTGCGATTCTAGCTGACGATCTTGCCCATTCCAAGGTTTTTTGGCAAGTAGCGACTCCCTCGATTACGCAAATCGCTGGCGGAGCTCACATGCGGAGCTGCCCAGTCGCAGCGATCGGAAGTCGTGTTCAACTCGACGCGAGATCTCCTCCCCAGGTCATAGATATGGGTGCCCGAACATCATCGATATAGTCACCCCTCTGGTTTATTCCCACCCATTCAGCGAAAGAATTGGGCATAACATTACGCACGTGCATCGAAATCGCTTATGTGACACAATTCGGAATCGGCACTCCGAGACGGTCGACATGGCGCTGGTTTTGCGGAATTCCATTTTGGGGCCAAAATTCCCCCCATAGCGTGTGTACTAGTACACCGACTATCATACCCACCGGTCGGACGCAGATATTTATTCGCCTAGGGGTCGGAACCACCCGCAAGGCCCCAATTCAGAATCGACACTTCGACCCGGTTGGTAAAAGGTCGCATTCATAGTTTTCCCATCCGGCGCCCAAATTCCCCTCTGGGAGCGCGGTCGCGGGCTATCGATGCAATCGCATATGGACACCCCTTCGCTCAAACGGGCATAACTTTTCGTTCGGTTATCAGAATCGCTTATAAGACCTCAATTCGGAATCGGCACTCACAGACGCTCGATGACCCCTTATTTCCTAAGGCGATAAGGCGTCGTTTAGGGGTAAAAAAACCTTCATTTCTCACTCCAAAATTGCGATTCTCGCCGACGATCTCCTTATTCCTAGGTTTTTTTCGCAGTAGCGACTCCCTCAATTACGCGAATCGCTGGCGGAGCTCACACGGGGAGCCGCCCAGTCGCAGCGATCGGCAGTCGTGAACTCAATGTGAAATCTCCTCCCCAGGTCACGGATATGGGTGCCCGAACACCACCGATATAGTCACCCCCTTCGGTTTATTCCCACCCGTTCAACGAAAGAATTGGACATAATTTCCGCACGGGCATCAGAATTGCTTACATGACCACAATTCGGAATCGGCACTCTGAGACGGTCGACATGGAACTGGTTTTGCGGAATTCCATTCCGGGGCCAAAATTCCCCCCGCAGCGTGTGTACTAGTACACCGACTACCGTACCGCCGTTCGGACGCAGATATTTATTTGCTCGGGGGTCGGAACCGCCCGCGAGGCCGCAATTCAGAATCGTCACTTCGACCTGGTCGGTAAAAAGTTGCATTCGGACATTTCCGGTGCGGCGCCCAAATTCCTCTTCGGGAGCGCGAACGCGGGCTGTCAATGCGATCGCATACGGACACCCCTTCGCTCAAACGGGCATAACTTTTCGCTCAATTATCAGAATCGCTTATAAGACCCTAATTCGGAATCGGCACTCAGAGGCGCTCGATGCCCCCTTATAGCCTAAGGCGATAAGACATAGTTCTTGGTCTAAAAAACTTCGTTTCGCACTCCGAAATTGCAATTCTAGCGATGATCTCCTTTATTCTTAGGTTTTTTGGCAGTAGCGACTCCCTCGATTACACGAATCGCTTGCGGAGCCCACATGCGGAGCCGCCCAGTCGCAGCGATCGGAAGTCGTGTTCAACTCGATGCGAGATCTCCTCCCCAAGTCGTGGATATAGGTGTCGAAACATCGCCGATATAGTCACCCCCTCCGGTTTATTCCCACCCGTTCAGCGAAAGAATGGGCATAACTTTCCGCACGGGCATCGGAATCGCTTATGTGACCACAATTCGGAATCGGAACTCCGAGACGGTCGACATGGCGGGTTTTGCAGAATTCCGTTCTGGGGCCAAAATTCCCTCCGCAGCGTGTGTACTAGTACACCGACTGCCTTACCCGCCGGTCAGACGCAGATATTTATTCGGCCAGGGGTCGGAACCGCCTGCGAGGCCCCAATTCAGAATCGGCACTTCGACCTAGTCGGTAAAAGGTCGCATTTAGAGATTTCCGGTCCGGCGCCCAAATTCCTCTCCGGGAGCGCGATCGCGGGCTGCCGATGTGATCGCATACGGACACAACTTCGCTCAAACGGGCATAACTTTTCGCTCGGTTATCGGAATCGCTTATAAGACCCCAATTTGGAATCGGCACTCAGAGGCGTTCGACGCCTCCTTTTTGCCTAAGGGGATAAGACGTCGTTTCGGGGTCGAAAAACTTATTTCGCACTCTAAAATTGCAATTCTATCCGACGATCTCCCCTACTCCAAGATTTTTTGGCAGTAGCGACTACCTCGATTACGCGAATCGCTGGCGGAGCCCACACCCAGAGCTGCCCAGTCACTGCGATCGGAAGTCGTGTTCAACTCGACGCGAGATCTCCTTCCCAGGTCGTGGATATGGGTGCCCGAACATCACCGATATAGTCACCCCTCCGGTTTATTCCCACCCATTCAGCAAATGAATTGGGCATAACATTCTGCACGGGCATCGGAATCGCTTATGTGACCACAATTCGGAATCAGCACTCCGAGACGGTCGACATGGAATGGGTGGGAATATTTATTCGGCCGGGGGACATGAATCGGCATTCCGCACGGGCATCCGTTTCGGGGCCAAAATTCGCCCCGCAGCGTTTGTACTATAAACCGACTACCGTACCACCGGTCGGATGCAGATATTTATTCGGATGGGGGTCGGAACCGTCTGCGAGGCCGCAATTCAGAATCGTCACTTCGACCAGGTCGGTAAAAGGTCACATTCGGACATTTCCGGTCCGGCGCCCAAATTCCTCTCCGGGAGCGCGGTCGCAGGCTGCCGATGCGATCGCATACGGACACCCCTTCGATCAAACGGGCATAACTTTTCGCTCGATTATCGTAATCGCTTATAAGACCCCATTCGGAATTGACACTCAGAGGCGCTCGATGCCCCCTCATAGCCTAAGGCGATAAGACATAGTTTCGGGGTCGAAAAAACTACGTTTCAAACTCAGAAATTGCGATTCTAGCCGACGATCTCCTTTATTCCTAGGTTTTTTGGCAGTAGCGACTCCCTCGATTATGCGAATCGCTAGAGGATCTCACACGCGGAGCCGACCAGTCGCAGCGATCGGATGTCGTGTTCAACTCGACGCGAGATCTCCTCCCCAGGTCGTAGATATGGGTGCCCTAACATCGCCGATATAGTCACCCCCTCCGGTTTATTCCCACCCGTTCAGCGAAAGAATTGGGCATAACTTTTCGCACGGGCATCGGAATCGCTTATGTGACCACAATTCGGAATCGGCACACCGAGACGGTGGACATGGCGTTGGTTTTGCGGAATTCCGTTTTGGGGCCAAAATTCCTCCCGCAGCGTGTGTACTAGTACACTATACCGCCGGTCGGACGTGGATATTTATTCGGCCCGGGGTCGGAACCGCCCGCGAGGCCCCAATTCAGAATCGGCACTTCGACCCGGTCGGTAAAAGGTCGCATTCGGAGATTTCCGGTTCGGCGCCCAAATTCCTCTCCTGGAGCGCGGTCGCGGGCTGCCGATGCGATCGCATATGGACACCCCTTCACTCAAATGGGCATAACTTTTCGCTCGGTTATCAGAATCGATTATAAGACCCCAATTTGGAAACGGCACTCAGAGGCACTCGACGCCCCCTTATTGCCCAAGGCGATAAGACGTCCTTTCGGTGTCGAAAAACTTCGTTTTGCACTCTGAAATTGCGATTCTAGCTGACGATCTCCTCTATTCCAAGGTCTTTTGGCAGTAGCGACTCCCTCGATTATGCGAATTGCTAGCGGAGCCCACATGCAGAGCCGCCCAGTTGCAGCGATCGGAAGTCGTGTTCAACTTGACGTGAGAACTCCTTCTCAGGTCGTGGATATGGGTGCCCGGACATCGCCGATATAGTCATCCCCTTTGGTTTATTCTCACCTGTTCAGCAAAAGAATTGGGCATAACTTTCCACACGGGCATTGTAATCGCTTATGTGACCACAATTCGGAATCGACACTCCTAGACGGTCGACATGGCGCTAGTTTTGCGGAATTCCGTTTTGAGGCCAAAATTCCCCCTGTAGCGTGTGTACTAGCACACCGACTACCGTACCCGCCGGTCAGACGCGGATATTTATTCGCCCGGGGTCGGAACCGCCCGCGAGGCCCTAATTCAGAATCGACACTTTGACCCGGTCAGTAAAAGGTCGCATTCGGAGATTTCCGGTTCGGCGCCCAAATTCCTCTCCTGGAGCGCGGTCGCGGGCTGCCGATGCGATCGCATATGGACACCCCTTCACTCAAATGGGCATAACTTTTCGCTCGGTTATCAGAATCGATATAAGACCCCAATTTGGAAACGGCACTCAGAGGCACTCGACGCCCCCTTATTGCCCAAGGCGATAAGACGTCCTTTCGGTGTCGAAAAACTTCGTTTTGCACTCTGAAATTGCGATTCTAGCTGACGATCTCCTCTATTCCAAGGTCTTTTGGCAGTAGCGACTCCCTCGATTATGCGAATTGCTAGCGGAGCCCACATGCAGAGCCGCCCAGTTGCAGCGATCGGAAGTCGTGTTCAACTTGACGTGAGAACTCCTTCTCAGGTCGTGGATATGGGTGCCCGGACATCGCCGATATAGTCATCCCCTTTGGTTTATTCTCACCTGTTCAGCAAAAGAATTGGGCATAACTTTCCACACGGGCATTGTAATCGCTTATGTGACCACAATTCGGAATCGACACTCCTAGACGGTCGACATGGCGCTAGTTTTGCGGAATTCCGTTTTGAGGCCAAAATTCCCCCTGTAGCGTGTGTACTAGCACACCGACTACCGTACCCGCCGGTCAGACGCGGATATTTATTCGCCCGGGGGTCGGAACCGCCCGCGAGGCCCCAATTCAGAATCGGCACTTCGACCCGGTCGGTAAAAGGTCGCATTCGAAGATTTCCGGTCTGGCACCCAAATCCTCTCCGGGAGCGCGGTCGCGGGCTGCCGATGTGATTGCATACGGACACCCCTTCGCTCAAACGAGCATAACTTTTTGCTCGGTTATCAGAATCGCTTATAAGACCCCAATTCAGAATCGGCACTCAGAGGCGCTCAATCCTCAAGTATTTCCTCACAAAATGTGCCCAACGGGTGGAAGGTCGTGCTCTTCTCCTTGGGATTGAGCAGCTCTCAAGGATTAAAGGATCGCTAGCTTCCGTTGGAATTTCAAGAAATAGTGGTAACTCTCTAGGAATGTAGCTTAATGAAAAGGTGGGGAGTTCCACTGTGGGAGTGGAAGCAACGATAAGGGGACCGTGCCCAATGATTGTATAACATGTGATATGGAAAGGGGCACGACCCCTTGAGTAATTGATTGTGCCAAGGACTTGGCTTTGGAGTGCGTGAGCACAATCTGAATAGCTGACCCCTTCACTGGAGTGGGAAGATTTACAGTGACGGTGTGAGGGGTCACGAGAGCCTGGAGGGTCTGATTCCCTATGAGTATTGTGACATGACGCCGGCTGGCAACTGGAATGATCGACATATTTTTAAAAGGCCTCTTGAAGGCAGCTTCGCACTCTGCAGTCCACCGTACATGCCCCCTTGCTGTGAGGCGCCTTTAGGACCTCGCAGCAACTTGAAGAAGTTGAAACTTCTTTCCGCTGCTCGGGACATGAACCGGTTCAGAGCAGCAAGGTGTCCAGTAAGACGCTGGACGTCGCGCACCATCTTCGGACTACCCATCTCAAGTATGGCCTGGATTTTCTCCGGGTTTGCCTCTATCCCTCTATTCGAAACGAGGAAGCCGAGGAACTTACCCGAGCGTACTCCGAATGCGCACTTAGCTGGGTTGAGCTTCATGTTGTACTTTCGCAGAGTTGCGAAAGTTTCTTCAAGATTGGAGATGTGGTCGATGCTTGGGAGCATTTTGACCAGCATATCGTTGACGTAGACCTCCATGTTGCGCTCGATCTACTGTTCGAACATCTTGTTGACTAGTCACTGGTACGTCGCGCCAACGTTCTTTAGACCGAAGGGCATCCTGGTGAAACAGTATAACCCCAGGTCTGTGACGAGCGTGGTAGCATCTTGGTCCGGGGGTGCATGCTGATCTGATGATAACCAGAGTAGGCATCCAAGAAGCTGAGAAGCTCATGACCGGATGTAGCGTCCACCAACTGGTCGATGCGCGGCAGAGGGAAGTTATCCTTGGGCGTCGCCTTGTTGAGGTCCTTGTAGTCGACGCACACACGCCATTTGCCATTGGCCTTGCGTACGAGGACCACATTGGAGATCCACCTCGGATACTGGGCTTCACGAAGGAGCCCAATGGATCGGCTTCTGACGACGTGATCCTGGATCACGATCTGCCGTTCCCGATTGACAGGTCGCCTCCTTTACTGAACCGGTGGGACCCGTGGGTCCAACCGGAGGCGATGCACCATTACTTCCGGAGGAATGCCCGGAAGCTCGTCGTCGGACCACGCGAACACGTCTAAGTTGGCTA
Source organism: Colocasia esculenta (assembly GCA_014218235.1). NCBI lineage: Eukaryota > Viridiplantae > Streptophyta > Magnoliopsida > Alismatales > Araceae > Colocasia > Colocasia esculenta. Next base: position 345,559 of record CM024755.1, on the reverse strand, counting down.
GCAGAAAGGCTCTCTAGCATCGCTGCTCGGCCTCTGCTAGTAGAGCGCAAATATAAAGGATGTGTTCGGGGTCATCATCTACCCGAACTGGAAGCAGGTCTTTAGCGGGCGTTCCTCGACTAGTGGAGGGTTGATCGGTAGGTGGCGGAACTTGGGATGGGGCCGCCAGTGGTTGCTTATCTCATAAAGAGAGGACATAGCACCGTCGAGACTCGCGTTGGCACCCAAGCACCTCGCCGATCCCACTCAGAGTTGGAAATTTCATCTTTTGGTGAAGAGACGAAGGTACTGCTCTGATTCATCTGATCAGGCCTCTGCCGAGGATGGCGTTGTAGCCTGGCATGTTCTTGATGACCAAGAAGTCAACTACCTTGGTCACAGTCTTTGGAGCTGTCCCTAGGGTAATCGGGAGGCGAACTTTGCCCATGGGTTGCACCGAAACCCCCGAGAAGCCGAACAAAGGCGACTCTACCGGGGTGAGCTGGTTGGTTTTAAGACCCATAAGAACAAAACAGTCGTAAGCCAAGACGTCGGGGGCGCTTCCATTATCTACCAAAATCTGACGGCACATTACAATGGTTGATGGTGGCCGAAACGACCAGCGCATCAGTGTGTGGGGTAGTTGTAGACGGTTTGTTTCCGCGCCGTCCCCGGATCTCTCGGGTGCTCGCGGACGCCGCCGGACTCTCGTTGGCGATGAAGGGGTCGCCGGTTGACCACGTTGACCCTTCGGTTGACTGAGTTGACTAGAAGGAGAACGAGGAAAACAAGCGAAATGAAGGGGAGTTGGTGATCGCCAGAGCCTTACCTGTGCCCAAGGAGTGATGTGGTCGCGTTGAAGTGGTCGCCTCGCGCAGCGGATTGAGACGGGACCTCGTCTTCTCCTCCTTCGGCCGGTCAAAAGAGAAGAGCTCCGTAGTCTTCTGCGGGTGTTCCTGCCATAAACCAAACTCTATAAGACTAATGAAGAGTAGTAAAAGCTCAAAATGTGGGAAAACAACCCAAAGGAGAGTCCCGTACCCGTTGCGGACTTGAGAAGAGGGGTGGCCAAATGCTATGACCACCCTTCTTCCCTCCGTTTTTGGTTGGGAAACCCCTTTCTAGGTGGTAAGGTGAGGACCTACGAGCCTAGAGTGAGTGGGAAGGTGTGTGCAGCATGTAAATGAACTAAAGAGTAAGTAAGAGAAGAGAGAGGGAAGGAGTTGAAGGATCTCGTTTGCAGGTGATGCAGCTCCTTGTGGGGCTCCTCCAGCTCCAAAGCAGCCCTCCTGGACGTCCCAAGTGTGGAGAGAATGAAGAGGATGAGTGGTGGAAGGTTGGGTGCACTTTCTCTCTCTTCTCTCAAAGCTTCAGCATGTGGACGTCCAGCCTCTCCCCCCTGGCTTAGAGGGCTTAAGGGGGAGTTATATAGACAGTGGGCTCGAGCTCAGCTGCCTTGGATGCTCAAGTGTGAAGAAACACACTTGCACTCTTGGCAATCCTTAGATAAATGCTCCAACCAATGGGGAGAGGCCACATAGGGTTTTTACTGGGTCAAGGGAGTGCCAAGGTGGCCCATATGTCCGTTGGGAACGGCCCCATGCGGTGCATGGGCGAGTGAAAGGCGCTAGTGGGCTATATTCTCGGGGTAGTTGCGCAGACCAGGTAAACGATATTGACGTCAAGAGATCCTGCCGCCAACTTCATGCAGACGTCCAGGGATGTGGATGTCAGGATGGGTAAACGTCCAGGGGGCATGCCGTCAACCAGTAGTCGGCGGCCATCGATGTTGCCGTCTACATGGCATCCGAGGCTGGTCAACAAACAGTCAAACAAGACTTAATGGGCCAAAAGAGCCTTGCGGGAGATGGGCCAAATTGCGCGTCTACAAATGCCCCTTCGAGACATCCGGTCTTGCAAGGGAGCAGAGCGGACTGAAAGGTGGTGTCTCGGTAAACAAAGGACGCGGAGATTTAATGGAAGGGCCATCTCCGAGGATAGGAATTCTAGCGAACCAAACGAAAGAGTCAGCTAGAAACAGATGACGTATCGTCTGAGAGACAAAATAGGGGTAAGAAAAAGGGTGATCTACCCGTGTAACTACAACTGCGACCCAATGGTAGGGTCCCTGGCATGGCCGTGTCAGACTTTGACTAGTTTCTGGCGTGTTTGAGTCAAAGGAGTTGTAATATGACGGTTGAATCAGGAGGGTCTCATAATCGGAGCTCGTGGGCTCACTGACCTAATCAGGACGTCGGTCTTGAATTTAGGAGGTCATGGAGACAAGGAGTTGGTTGATCTCTCAAAGGATTGTCAAAAGATTCTAACTGGAATCACATGCTTGGAAACCCGAAGTCCGAAATTAAGATCGCGGCTGGCGAAGGCTAGAATGAACTCAATAAGTTTGCTTGACTATTTATGATATACACGGTGGGACAAGTGGAGAATGGTGGCAACAAAGACCCGATATCAACTTGGATATTCATAAAGAGTGGACCCCGTAGGCTACTTGAGCTGGGGGAGTCATGGAGCAATCATATTCTCGAGGAAAATCACCATTTTTTTATGAGGGTTAGTAAGAGAATGTTAGCAGTGAAGATGCATGCTGGTGTGGGTTGCCTATCTAAAATGCAAGTTAGCACCAGAGGAAAATTCTAAAGGCCATACGAATAACTGAGAGATCGCAAACCATCATGGTTTTTGATAAAGGGGAACTCAAGGTTCACGGTCGCCAAGTTATTCACCTCTGATGGGATCCTATGTTAGACATACCTGTAACGCTCAAGGTCGCATGAGCGTTCCGATTTTTGAAGCGCAGCTTTGTGCTTAAGATATCTGCAAAACAACTTGAAGCACAAGATAAAGGATGACGACCATTATGAAAATAAGACATTGAAAGTATCCGGGGAATAAACGTCCACATCGATGGTCGCCAGTAACTATGTTAACGTCCACAGATGTGGCCGCCAACATACAACTTGTTGGCCCTTTACGTACGGCAGCAAGCTAGCCTAGAGGGGGGTGAATAGGTTTTTCTGGAATCTGAAATAGAAACTTAGACACAGAAATTAACACTTGAAGGTTTGGTTAGTTTAGTGTGATAAAGAGTAGCAGTACGGAAGCAAATAAACAATCACACAAAGGACACAGGAGATTTATCCTGGTTCGGCCCTTCCCACATGGAAGTCCTACGTCCAGTCCCCAAGAAAACTCTTGGGATTTCACTAACCGAAGGTACAGTCCCCTTCAAGGACACTACAACATCCTGGATTCCCCACCAGGTCTTCTTCTCTTTCCCAGGCATAAGGCAGCCCACTTCTTTTCTAGGCTCAGAAGCAAACCTACTGGTACAAACCCCAGTGCGGTTCTGCTAGACACAAACCCCTAGCTGGGTTAACTACTGTATACAGTCCTACAGCTGGACAAGAGTCTTTCTTAGAAAGAAAGAAACAGTGCTGAGAGTTCTACAAGAGTGGCCTCTACCCAAAGAAACTCTCAACAGAAACTCTCCCCAAGAATTACAATGAGCACAGGGAGAATGGAAGAGAGGAAGGCTTGAAGGCGATGAAGACTTCTGCTTTGAAACCATTTGTAGATTTTGGCTCGAGCTCTTCTCTCTTTCTCTGAGTGTTTGTGGCGTGAAGCTTCTTCTCACAGTTGTACACTCCTTAAAGGATTTTCAGGAAAAGCTGTTCTGTTCTTCAGCAATGCTCCATCTTTTATATGAGCAGCTTTAGAATAGATCCGTTGGAGCTCTTCTAGTCGTTGTTGATCTTTCTCTTCATTTGTCAGCCTCTGGTGGTCTTTGAGATCTGTCATCATAGAAGAGAGTGTTTAGCATAAAAGAGTGTTTATGACAAACTGTGCATATCACTGTGTTTCTGCTAACATGCTAAAAATAGTAGTTCATATCTTTTTGACAAGACTATGAAAATATGCATGCAGCTTTTTCTGTCAGAAGATATTTGGACTTTTCATTTAGCGCCAAGCATATTTGAAATATAAAGGCAATCTATGTTTGAACAGAAATCATGAAGAAATCGTTATGAGTATGACTTATGAAATCGTTATGTGAAGAGTCGTTATGATCTCCTGAAGAAATCGATGTGATCACTTATGAAATCGTTATGGTAAGCAAATCGTTATGATCAATAAAGAAATCGAAGCGAGAAGGCAAGTCGTTGTCTTCACTTATGGAATCGTTATGCAAGCAAGTCGTTGTGAGAGCAAATCGTTGCACTCACTTATCAAATCATTACGGGATCGATTTCTTAACAAATCGTTACGGCCACTTAGCAAATCGTTGTGAGATCGATTTCTTAACAAATCGTTATAGCACTTATCAGATCAAATCGTTATATGAAGAGTCGTTATGATCTCCTGAAGAAATCGATGTGATCACTTATGAAATCGTTACGAGACACAAATCGATGTGAAACTTATCAAATCATTATGAGAACGAAATCGATATGAGGGAAAATCGTGTGGCTATAAAAGGAATCGTTCTGAAATCGATTTCTTAACAAATCGTTATGGCCACTTAGCGAATCGTTCTGAGATCGATTTCTTAACAAATCGTTATGTCGTTGTAGCGCTTTAAAAAAATCAATTAAAACCAAATCGTTGTAGCGCTTATTAATTTTGGCACTTGAACTGAAATCGATGTATATTGATTAAACATCGATTTTATCATTTTAGTGCGCCAAATATTGCATCAATGAAAGACTTAGCATTTTGCTATGAGATTGATGCGACACAGATGAAACATGATATTTAAATGAGACTCATCATCTGTTAAAGGGATTGATGCAACACAGATGAAATAAAAATATTTATGAGTACCTATATTTTGTTATCATCTAAATGCATCATATATTTTGTTATCACCAAAATACCAAGATTACAGATAACCATAGAGTGGTTCAACAATCTCCCCCTTTTTGGTGATGACAAAATTTATGCGAATTTTCTGAATGATAAAAAATTTAAGCAGAAAATTTAAGCAGAAAATTCATAGAGCATACTTACTCTCCCTCTTTTTGTCAATAATCCAAAAAGGTCTTACCGTGTATCTCCTTTGTTTTGAGAGAGTTTCTTACCATAGAGGGGTTCAAACTTTTCTCCCCCTTACTCTTTACTCCCCCTTAATCAGAGCCACCCCTTAATGAGAGGCTCTATCACTGCCTTGAGAATCCTTTGTTCCTGATGCTCCAAGGCTTCCCTGCAAACAACTCATTCAGATGTAGGTACCCAAATCCTTGTGGGTCCTTGATGGTTAGAAACATGAAAATATCCTTTAGGGATCCAAACTAAGTGCCTTGTTGTGCAGGTGTTTACAGTGTGTCCTAGTTTATTGCAATGAGAACAACAATGAATATAGATTGTTTTGTTGTTCTTATTTTCTTTGTGCGGAGTTTTTAGAACGTGATTTCTGTAGACTTTTTCTTTTACAGGGGCCTTTTTCTAGGGCATCTTGGTTTCTTTTACAAATTTTGGTAGGGGATATTTTTCTGGAATCATAGATTGTTTTCCTTTTTCTGGAGGTATGTATCCAAGCCCTTGTTTGTTATTTCCAGATTTTGACCCCTTTAAACATAGAGCTAAAGAAGTTTTTCCTTTTGTTAATTTTCTAACTGATTCTTTTAGGTAGAGATTTTCTTCCGTTAGAGTTTTTAATTTTTCTTCTTACTCTAACTTTTCATTGTCCTTATTTTTTAAATCTTCATTTAAAAGATAAATATTATTTTTATTGTCCTTTAATTGTTTTTCTAGTTGCTCTAGTTCGGATTTAAGATCAGAATTGGTGTTTTCTAAGCAAATAGTGTTGTTTTTCAGATTTTTTAATTCTTTTACAACCCCCTTATGTTTTTCATACAGTTCATTAAAGACTTCTTCTAAGTCTTCTGATTCTGACCCTGAATCTGTGCAAGAATTAAAAAATGAGTCAGAATGTACTTCATCTAGTCCCACCATGAGGGCTAGATTTACATGTTCCTTTTCGGAATCCGAGCTTGATGATTCTGAGCTTGTGACCTCATCATTTTCCCAAGCAGCCGCTATGGCTTTTCTTTTAAACTTCTTGTGCTGCTTCTTAGGCTTCACAGTTTGACCAGTCTTTTTGAGCCTTGGGCAATCTGGTCTCAGATGTCCAGGTTTTTTGCATTCATAGCAGACTGGTTCTTTTTCTTTTCTCTCTTTCTTTTGAATCCTTCTTGATCCATTTTTCTTCTTGAGAATTTTCTGAAGCTTGGACAGAACTTCATCCATATTACAGTCTTCAGAATCTGCATCCTGGAAACTAGAAGAAGAGATGGAAGGAGCAGCTACAACTTTAAGAGCATTAGTACATTTCTTCTTAGATGAGCTTTCAGACAATCGCTCCATATTTATTTCATGTGCCATGAGAGAACCTATTAAATTATCAATCGACAATTTGGTTAAATCATGAGCCTCTTCAATAGCAGTTACCTTAGGTGTTCATGAATTAGTTAAGGACCTAAGTATTTTTTGACAGTTTCTTCATTAGAAAGAATTTTTCCAAGAGAATTTAAACCTACTACTATGGTTGAAAATCTATTATACATAGTAGTGATATTTTCATTTTGAAGCATTTTAAATTGTTCGTATTGTGAAACAAGAATATCTATCCTAGTTTGTTTCACTTTATCTGTTCCTTCATAAGTTATCTACAGCTTATCCATATTTCTTTGGCAGATTTACAAGCAGATACTCTACTGAATTCCTTTTTAGATAAAGCACAACATAAGTAGTTCTTACCTTTAAAATTTAAAGAAAATTTACTTTTATCTACTGCTGTAATGGCAGTAGTGCCTGGAATAGGAACAATAACATAATCACCTACCTCGATTACCTGCCATAGATCAAAGTCTGTGCCTCGAATGAAGCATTCCATTCTCATCTTCCAATATTGGTAGTCCTCTCCATCAAAGAATGGAGGTCTGGTGACTGATTGACCTTCAACATATCCTTGAGCAGCCATGGATCTTTACTCTAAGATCGTTGGATCTTCTTTGAATGATCATAGACCCTCTCTGATACCACTTGTTGGACCAAGCCCCTTACCGTTGCACCAAAAGCTCGAGCTGGTAGTGAAGGCGGTAGCCAAATCTTTAAGGCGGAAGCGCAAAGCACCACGTCAACGCTGTGGTCGGCATGAGGGGCTTCGCACAGGGTTTTACCCCTGCGGCGGGTTGGGTTGCCAGCCCCGATGTCACTATGCTGCCCCATAACAGCACAGTGGCAGCGATTCCCTAAGGGAGTCGATGGCAATTAACCAACAAACTCCCCCCCAGCGGCACCCGGGGGAATCGAACCCACAACCTTGCTCTGATACCACTTGTTGGCCCTTAACGTACGTCAGCAAGCTATCCTAGAGGGGGGGTGAATAGGTTTTTCTGGAATCTGAAATAGAAACTTAGACACAGAAATTAACACTTGAAGGTTTGGTTAGTTTAGTGTGATAAAGAGTAGCAGTACGGAAGCAAATAAACAATCACACAAAGGACACAGGAGATTTATCCTGGTTCGGCCCTTCCCACATGGAAGTCCTACGTCCAGTCCCCAAGAAAACTCTTGGGATTTCACTAACCGAAGGTACAGTCCCCTTCAAGGACACTACAACATCCTGGATTCCCCACCAGGTCTTCTTCTCTTTCCCGGGCAAGAAGGCAGCCCACTTCTTTTCTAGGCTCAGAAGCAAACCTACTGGTACAAACCCCAGTGCGGTTCTGCTAGACACAAACCCCTAGCTGGGTTAACTACTGTATACAGTCCTACAGCTGGACAAGAGTCTTTCTTAGAAAGAAAGAAACAGTGCTGAGAGTTCTACAAGAGTGGCCTCTACCCAAAGAAACTCTCAACAGAAACTCTCCCCAAGAATTACAATGAGCACAGGGAGAATGGAAGAGAGGAAGGCTTGAAGGCGATGAAGACTTCTGCTTTGAAACCTTCTGTAGATTTTGGCTCGAGCTCTTCTCTCTTTCTCTGAGTGTTTGTGGCGTGAAGCTTCTTCTCACAGTTGTACACTCCTTAAAGGATTTTCAGGAAAAGCTATTCTGTTCTTCAGCAATGCTCCATCTTTTATATGAGCAGCTTTAGAATAGATCCGTTGAAGAGATCCATTGGAGCTCTTCTAGTCGTTGCTGATCTTTCTCTTCATTTGTCAGCCTCTGGTGGTCTTTGAGATCTGTCATCATAGAAGAGAGTGTTTAGCATAAAAGAGTGTTTATGACAAACTGTGCATATCACTGTGTTTTGCTAACATGCTAAAAATAGTAGTTCATATCTTTTTGACAAGACTCTGAAAATATGCATGCAGCTTTTTCTGTCAGAAGATATTTGGACTTTTCATTTAGGCGCCAAGCATATTTGAAATATAAAGGCAATCTATGTTTGAACAGAAATCATGAAGAAATCGTTATGAGTATGACTTATGAAATCGTTATGTGAAGAGTCGTTATGATCTCCTGAAGAAATCGATGTGATCACTTATGAAATCGTTATGGTAAGCAAATCGTTATGATCAATAAAGAAATCGATGCGAGAAGGCAAGTCGTTGTCTTCACTTATGGAATCGTTATGCAAGCAAGTCGTTGTGAGAGCAAATCGTTGCACTCACTTATCAAATCGTTATGGGATCGATTTCTTAACAAATCGTTACGACCACTTAGCAAATTGTTGTGAGATCGATTTCTTAACAAATAGTTATAGCACTTAACAGATCAAATCGTTATATGAAGAGTCGTTATGATCTCCTGAAGAAATCGATGTGATCACTTATGAAATCGTTACGAGACACAAATCGATGTGAAACTTATCAAATCGTTATGAGAACGAAATCGATATGAGGGAAAATCATTGTGGCTATAAAAGGAATCGTTCTGAAATCGATTTCTTAACAAATCGTTATGGCCACTTAGCGAATCGTTCTGAGATCGATTTCTTAACAAATCGTTATGTCGTTGTAGCGCTTTAAAAAAATCAATTAAAACCAAATCGTTGTAGCGCTTATTAATTTTGGCACTTGAACTGAAATCGATGTATATTGATTAAACATCGATTTTATCATTTTAGTGCGCCAAATATTGCATCAATGAAAGACTTAGCATTTTGCTATGAGATTGATGCGACACAGATGAAACATGATATTTAAATGAGACTCATCATCTGTTAAAGGGATTGATGCAACACAGATGAAATAAAAATATTTATGAGTACCTATATTTTGTTATCATCTAAATGCATCATATATTTTGTTATCACCAAAATACCAAGATCACAGATAACCATAGAGTGGTTCAACACAACTGACGTCCACCGATCTGGACGCCTACCTGACAGCGGATCAGGCCGAAAAAATAGGTGATGGGAGTCCATAAGGACTCTATCATATCCTACCTCCATCCCTCCCTGCTCCTGCTACGAACCAGAGAGCTGAGAGACGGAAAAACACAGCAAGATGGCCTCCTCTTCGACCGGACAATCCACAGGCGCAAACCCCAGAGTTCTAAGTGAAGTTCCGGGTCACTTGAGCACGCGTCTGGCCAACAGAGAGGTAAGCAATGATTATTTCTGCTTCTTCCTGGGCTGAAAACGCCCCGAATAGCATTCTTACAAAACCCCCACCCCCATGTAGGAAATCCCAGCATTCTCGAGCCAAGGCCAAGTACGGGCCTTTTCCTGGCTTGTGAATCTGGTAAACGCTATTACGCTGGACATGCGGGGCTTCGTTGGCATGTGGAACCTGAACTTTATGGTAGTACTGGCGAAGAACATGAAGGACATGTGGTGGGGATTTGACGCCCTGGGGGCGTTGGTGGAGAGATGGCACCTGCACACACACACCTTTGCATTCCAGGGTTTCGAAGCTAGTGTACTATTGGAGGAGGTGGAATTGTTTCTGGGATGGTGGCGGTGCCTGAAGTATGATGCAGCGACTCCTCTCCTCCCGTGGGAAGAGATCCTCGCGGACATCGTACGAGACAAGAAGGAAGTGTTGCGGATGACGAACAAGAACAGGATTTTCCTGGACCGACTGGCCTGGTGGCTGATCCAGCATGCTAAGGAGATTGGTGGAGAGAGGGCGACACGAGGACTGACGCTCTGCCTGGCCGGGGTCTTTTTTTCCCCACGAGCGGCGATTTCATCCTTTACGAGCACATTGGAGTACTTTCTCTGCTGTGGCGCGGGCAGTCACTTGCCCCTGCAGTGCTAGCCCACCTGTACAGTTCACTCACCACCATGAGCCTAGGCGGACGTACATGTGGGAGTTTGTTTCTGCTCTAGGTATGGATGGAAGCTCATTTAAAATTTGATTTTGCTGACAGGCAACCTTCCCCCTCCAGAATCTTCCTTCGGAATTCGGTTCACTGTAGTAGGTCATGGTATGAGCCGGAAGATGAAATCAAGTGTGTGACAGCACACTTGAAAAGTAGAGATGCCTGGAGGGATCATTTGGCATATTTGGGAATGGATGAATTCATCGTGAGGCCACTCTTTATGAGAACCATTGAGTTTAGAGTTCAGACCAGGGAGGACAAAGACTTGTGGCTGATCGGAGCTGACCGGATGGTGGTGTACCAGCCACACCGGTGCCATTGTCAGCTTGGGATTCCACGGGGGATTCCCACTTCATCCAACTGCACCAACATGATAGTCACCGGAAGAAATGAGAAGCTAATGCAGAAGGCCATGAAGATTTGGGCAAGGTACACGGTGAGCAGAAAAGTGGGCTTGGCTATGCAGGAAAATCGGGAGGAGATATGGAAATATGAGGAGTTCAATGATGGCATTTGCCCCACTGTATGTGATTTCTATATGGCCCGTAGGGCAAGAATGATGTAATTTCCTGATTTCCAATAAGTGTAACACAAATTAGATGAATAAAAGAGAGTTGCATTTGTGTTGAATTGGCTTGAATTGCTTGACTTGTGGAATGTGTGGAATGAAATGGCCTCAAAAGGTTCAAAAGAGTGTGCTGTGAGGACTGAGTGCGGAGGGATTGGCGTCCAGATCGATGGACGCTAAACCAGGTAAACGTCCACACGGATGGCCATCTAATTCAAAATGAACGTCCAGACATGGTCGTTGACCATACTTCGAGGTCTGACATTGAAGAGACATTGACGTCTACCCCTTGGCCGTTGACGGTACGTCCGCGTTCAGGGATTGACGCTAGGAAAAGGTAAACGGCCTGACCTTGACGTTAAACCAGAAAACTGCCTTTTTTTGAACCGACGCCTTCCCCCGGGCGCCACTTCACCTTCTCCAAGCGCCGGAAGCCCTTTCTCCTTCCCTTCTTCCACTTTTCTCAACTCCCAATCTCCATTCTCCTTCTACTCTTCAATTGCTTTGGCCCCTTTGACCCCCCCTTTGACTCCTCTTTGACCCCTCAATGAGGACAAGAGGGAAGCAGACTGTTCTCCGGGGTCGCCGCCAACCGGAGGAGGAAGAGGAAGAGGAGGTGGCTGCGGCGATGGACACGACAGAGGAGGAAGAGGAAGAGGAGGTGGCTGGAGATGACGAGGGAGGAGATGAGACGGAGGCGGAGGCACCTCGACGGCCTAAGGTAGGCCCCTAGAACCCTCCAAATTCTATGGATGTGTGTTTGTAATTTGTGAAAAGGAGGGAAAACAGGGGAGGTGCCGTCGGGTCAGACAGGAACTTGACGTCCACATCGGTGGACGTCGAGATCCTGTCAACGACCACCCCCTTGCCGTTAAGGTAACTTGACGGCAAGGGTTGGACATCGACACCAGGAACTTAACGGCCAACCCTGGACGCCAATTATTAGTAAACGGAAACCCCATTGCTGCCAACTTTTGGTTAACGACAATCGATGCTGACGTCAACTATTCTTTGTTTTCTGCAGGGTAAAGGCCGCATGAGGAGTCAGGTGACTTGGGATTTGTGCTGAGCGTGGTATCGGGCGCTGCCAGAGGCCCAGCAGACTAGGGTGGCTCAGATGGGGTTTGGACATCTGCTGTCGGTGCGTCCATTCCACGTGGACGTACCGTACCTTGAGGCGCTGAGGGAGCGGTGGGAGGAGGATTGCAAGGCATTTATCATGCCTTGGGGGCACATGATACCTACATTGGAGGATGTAGCGTATCTGACAGGACTACCGGTTCAGGGAGAGCCGGTAGTGGGACAAGAGAGGAGTGACTACTACGATGACATCGTAGAGTTACTGGGACCAGAGTTCGTTGGAGGGAGGAGGAGACCGATCCGGAGCATCCTGCTCGGATCGTTGTCGGAGGCGGTGGGCTTGAGAGGCAGAAGGAGGGGGCCTTTGGAGACACTAGATGAGTTCTATACAGGGGTGAGGGGAGCCCTAGACTTGGGGGACAGGAGAGAGGAGCGCTCGGTCTGGATCTTCGTCACTTATCTGTTCGGGCGGCTCCTATTTGCGACGCAGTCATCTCAGATGAACTGCAAGTTTGTGCTGCTCTTGAGGGACCTGGAGCAGGCGGGGAGGTATGCTTGGGGCGCCGCGATGCTGGGACACCTCTTCTCACTTCTCCCCAGCAGTTCGCGGCGCTCTCAGAGCACCGGGGGCTTCACCCCCTTCCTTCAGGTACACAAATTTCTTTTAATGCTCATCATTGATTTTTTATTGATTAACTGCCTGACTGACCATTCTTTTTGTTGCCTTGCAGATCTGGGGGTATACGCGCTTCCCTATGGGGTGCGGGACACTTGCAGAGGGGAACCAGACAATGGTGCCTCTCATGGCGAGGTGGGAGGTGGCCCCGGACCCCAGGGTCACAGACAGGAGGGTAGGGGACGTGCACGCCGCACTCGAACACTACCCTCACGAGTAGGTATAACACCCTCAACTAGTTCTTGCATTCTTTCAATTGCTGCTGCATTTGATGTTACTGACCAGTGTTTTCTCGTTCTTCTCAGGTAGTGTGGACCCCCTATGCGGGGGAGGCGGACGCCTCGCACCCGGCAGTGGCAGCGGGTCGACCCCTCTTCGACCGCCACCTCCTCTTACTGTGCCTCGGGACATGTGAGGTGCTGTATCTGGAGCTGGTGGTGCAGACCCTGGGCTGGCACCAGCCGGCCATCGAGGTGCCTTCCCTCGGGAGAGAGGGACATTCGTGCCGGTGGTTCTTTACTGAGGACCGAGACTGGGGAGCAGAGCACGGCAACGCCGTCGCTTACTAGCGCGGGGGCGGTGAGCAGGTGGTACGGCAGATGGCCCTCCTCGATAGCTCGACATACATAGAGGACTATCAAGCACGGTACGCCGGACGACTCCGGCTCGATCGGCGAGTGGTAAGTGAACTTCTATCTCTAAGCCTTTGTTGTCTGAATTGATTCTAACCTTGAAGTGTGAATGACAGATGCCGGAGTCACAGGCCGTACGCCTTTTCGAGGGGCGATTGGCCGAGCAGGAGGTGGAGCTGACGAGGCTCCGCACTGAGGTTAGGACACTGGTAAGTAACATCTCGACCTATCTTGAAATTGATTTGACATTGATTTGATTTGATTGCTGACCAAGATATGTGACTGCAGAAGGGAGAGCTAGCGAGAGTGCGGGCGAGCCGCGACGCGGGGGCGAGCTCGTCCGCACAGCCGGTCGTAGGGGACTTGGCAGTCCGCCTACAGGGGGCCTTGGACCGGGCGGAGGAGAGGGTCCGGAAGTTGGAGGCTGAGGTAAGAGACTGCCACACCCGTTTTGCACAATTTGATTTGACTTGACTTGCCCCTTTATGTGCAGCGGGAGGGAGCGGAGTGGCGACTCTCCAGGTGCAGATGGAGACTCTGCGGTTGGAGATGGAGACAGAGGTAAGGCACCAAATTTCCTCCTTCCTGGCATGTGCACAAAACTAATACCCCTTGTATTTGATGTGCAGCGGCGGACCATGGCGGCTGCTATGGAGGAGCTGAGGGATGATCGAGCTACCATGAGGGGACGCCTGCTCGAGGCCAGGGAAAGAGAGAGAGAGGCTGAGGCAGCTCGGGCGCGGATCGCCGCGGATTATGAGATTCTGAAGGACCGGGTGCTGAAGAAGCACCGGGAGCAGTAGCGGCAGGCCCAGCAGGCGACGCCCGCGAGGACCGGATCAGCGTTCACCTCTCTCGACGACATCGTGTCCCTGGGGGACCCTTCTGTGGTGTGAGGAGGGTTGCAGCGGCTCGAGGTGTCGACGGCGTCGAGGCCTCCTCTCCCAGACCGGCGTCGGGAGAGGGAGGAGGAGGAAGTGAGCAGCTCACGTAGGCAGAGGCCTAGTGAGGGGGAGCGGAGAGAGGAGTGAGGAGCGGTGCTCCGGTTGTACTTCTAGGGGTATGCCCTGTCATGATATGTACATGGACCTGATCATCATAATGGAATATTGTGGACTTTTGTGAGCCTTTGTGCACTTGAGCGTTTTGCTTTTGTTCTTTGATTCCTGCATTCCACAACACTTAAAGAGAACATATTAGTGTAGATCTATTTTTAGCCCCTTGTCTACGATATACCTTTCTTGAGATCTGGTCAAGGGGCTAATTTCTAATCAAAGATAGGAACGTAATAAAATAACCGAAAGGAAATATGCACATGCAAAATTTTTTTTTTTTGAAAATAAGCAAAAATGTTAGTGTATGGACATAGTACCACTAATTTTTTTTTGGGTTTTTGATTTTTTTGTATTTTTTTTTGGCTTTTTGAAATAAAGGAGAAAATACGGAAGAAAATATGTACAACGTGAAATATATACATCAAGAGACTCTCTTTTTGGTTGTTTTTGCATTTTTGTATTTTTTTGGATTTTTGGACTCTAAGACACATATTCATCACATGTTGCGGTATAGGGTTTACACGATCTACTTAACCACAGAGGCCAAGAGTAAGGAGGGACGTGCATGAAATTTTTGATGTTGGAAATTGCCCCTAGCCTTCTTGATATTTTCCGCTACGGAGGATCTTATACGATCAAATTGCCCCTAGAGGGAGGAATGGGAAGAAATGTATAGGAAGTCATGTAAGGATTTAGTTTAGACTACTTTCTGTTTCCAAACCGACATCCCATACTAAAAGGGACTTAGTCAACATTGTTTTAAGGGGATTTTTCATTTTATTTTGATTTCAGGGGTGGAGGCACGTACTTTTTGCTACCTCCTTGAGTTGGTCAGCCTTTTTCTGGGTACGTACTTTTTGCTACCCTTTTTTGACCTTTTGGCTCTTCTTTTCCCCCATTGAGGCTTGGTTTAGCATTTTGCCTCTTATTTTTTCTTCTTAATTGCCCCCGTTTTTATGATGACTTTTGCCCCTTTAGATGGGAGCGGATGGTCCCCTACTTGTAGTTTGTTCTACCTCCAGACGTGACCGAGTGGGAAAGAATAGGGGTAACACATTGACCGGATCAGACTGTCCGAGTGTACTTGTGATTTTCCAGTCAAAGGGCAATGTCTTAACATCGTGTGGTGTGTGAATAAGCCTTACCTCACTAGTGGCCACGTGGAAAAGTAAAGACTCAAACCCCAAACCGTTGACAAGTGATGAATGACTGACCGACTGACTGACTAAGGATAGAATTTCTTGAGGTAGACTGCGTTCCACGAGTGTGTCAATTCGACTCCCTCGGCGTCTACCAACCTATAAGCATTCCCTGAATAGACTCTTTGACAGCGAACGGACCTTTCCAAATTTCTTGCAATTTGCTCCTGGGACCTGGTGCTTTTAAGATTTTACGCTTAAGGACCATCTCACCTACTTCAAACTTTCTCTCAAGAACTCGTTTGGCATAAAAACGTGCAATTCTTTGACGATAGACTTGAGCATGGTCAGCTGCTATCATTCGTCTTTCATCTAAGAGTTCAAGTTGTGCCAATAAGGCTTCCCGACGTTGATCAGGATCAAGTTCGGAATCCAATTGAACTCTAAGCGAAGGGACGAAGATCTCATATGGGAGTATCGCATCCGATCCGTATGTCAAAGCATAGGGGGTTTGCCTCGTAGGAGTGCGGACGGAGGTGCGGTAAGCCCAAAGAGCATCAACTAAGCGATCTGGCCAGTCAGCATTGTTATGAGATCTGCATGTTTTCTTTATGATTTTAATGAGAGTTTTATTAGTAGCTTATGCTTGTCCATTACCTTGTGGATAATATGGGGATGAATGATGCAAGTTAAGTCCATATTTACCACACATGTCGTGAAGCTCATGTGAAGTGAATTGCGGTCCATTGTCGGTGACGATGTCCCGAGGTACGCCAAATCTTGCAAGGATGTTGCGCTTGATGAACTTGACGACTGTTGAAGCTTTGACCTCTATGAACGCTTCTGCTTCAGCCCACTTCGTGAAGTACTCCGTGGCGGTCAGAATGAAGGACTTCTTACGGATTTCTCCGGTTCTGTCCGCAAGTGGACCGACCACGTCGAATGCCCACATGGCGAAAGGCCATGGTGCGATGAGAGGGTGAAGAGAAGAGGAAGGAGCATGAATTTTGTCACCGTGCAATTGGCATTTAGCACAGTGACGGACAAAATGGCGACAGTCTTCTTCCATGGTGGGCCAATAATAGTGTCTTAGCAATTTCTGGGCAATTGCTCTACTATTAACATGGCCACCACATTCACTAGAGTGAGCGGCTTCAACAACATCTTGAGATTCGATTTCATCAAGGCAACAGAGATAGACCCCGCTGAGAGACTTTTTGTACAGAATGCCACATATGATCTTGTAGCGCTCCGAGACGCGGCGAATTGCCCGTCTATCGGCAGAAGTGGCATAGTCAGGGAAGGATCCATCTTTGAGAAAGTTTTCGATGTCAAAATACCAGGGATGGCCATCATCAAGGTCAATTTCTGGCTCTTTAGAAAGCGCATGGACCCGAGGAGAAGGACGCACGAGCTGAGAGAACCATAGATCGACATGGGAAGGGACTCTTAACCTCTGGACAGAGACGGTTTCAGAAGACTTTCCCAAAGGAATGGGAATGGAAGACACGAGGGAAGCGAGTGAATCGGCTAGGATATTTTGGGCCCTAGGAGTGTGAACTAAGGTGAGCTTCCTAAACTGTCGGACTACTCTGCCTACCAACCCTAGGTATGGTTTCAGCTTGGGGTCCCGGGTCTGGTACTTACTAAGAGATTGCCAGAGTATCAACTGCGAATCTCCAATAATCCTTAACTCCTTGACTCCGAGCAATAATGCCATTTTTAGCCCAACTAAGAGCGCCTTGTACTCAACCACATTGTTCGTAGCTCGAAAGGTTAACTGATAGGCGTGCGGAATGACTACCCCTTCCGGTGAGAGGAGGACTACCCCTATCCCACACCCTTTAGAATTAAGAGCCCCGTCGAAGTAAAGCACCCACGAAGGTTCACCATTTATAATGGCTCCTAACTCTTCATCGGGAAAGCTTTCATCAATGGGAGAGTATGAAGGTAAGGGGTGGTGGGCCAAATGTTCGGCAATAGCGTGCCCCTTGATAGACTTCTGGTTAACGTAGGTGATATCAAATTGATTGAGGAAACTTTGCCACCTCATCAACCGGTCAGTCAGGATAGGCTTCTCAAGTAAGTACCGAATAGGGTCCATACGCGCCAGAAGTTTCACTTCATGAGCCAAGAAGTAGTGCTTCAACTTCTGGGCAACCCAGACGACGGCCGCGCACGTTCTTTCCATGGCGGTGTACTTCTTTTCATCCTCATTGAACAACTTGGATAAATAGTACACCGCTCTCTCCTTCTTCTCGTCGTCGTATTGGGCCAAAACCGCTCCAGTAGAATCCTCAGTGGTTGATACATAGAGCAGTAAAGGCCAACCCGGGACCGGAGGAGCGAGAACATGGGGATTGAAAAGATAGCTCTTCAATTCATCAAAGGCCTTCTGACATTTATCGTCCCAATCAAACTTCGCCTCTCCTCTAAGCATCTCGTAGAAGGGCTTACAGAGGATTGAATGCTGGGAGATAAACCTTCGAATAAACTGGAGTCTGCCAATTAGCCCTCTGACTTCTCTGATATTCCTAGGAGGAGGCATGTCAATTATTGCTTTGGCCTTGTTAGGATCAATTTCAATTCCCCGCTTGCTAACGATGAACCCAAGCAATTTCCCCGAAGAGACACCAAAGACGCACTTCTTGGGGTTCATCTTAAGATTGTGCTCTCTAGACCTTTGGAGAACTGCCCGGAGGACCTCAGCATGGCCATGTCGAGTCTTTGATTTAACCAAGACATCGTCCACATAGACCTCCATGTGCACATGCATCATGTCATGAAAAATCGCCATCATGGCCCTTTGATAGGTTGCTCCCGCATTCTTCAATCCGAAGGGCATGACGATGTAACAATAAGTCCCCCAGGGCGTTGTAAATGAAGTTTTCTCCTGGTCTTCCTCCGCCAATGAATCTGGTTGTACCCAGAGAAACCATCCATAAATGACAACACACGAAGCAGTATTGTCCACTAGGACATCTATGTGTGGGAGAGGGAAATCGTCCTTTGGGCAAGCACGATTAAGGTCACGGAAATCTATACAGATCCTAACCTTACCGTCCTTCTTCATTACAACGATATTAGCTACCCACTGTGGATATAGCACAACCCTAATAAATTGGCTTTGTGCAACTTGTCAACCTCCTCTTTGATCTTGAGTGCAAGCTTAGGATGTAGCCTTCTCAACTTTTGCTTGACGGCCTTTACGTCGATTTTTAGGACCAACGATGCTCGACCAAAGAGGTATCGAGTCCCGGCATGTCCTCATAAGACCAAGCAAATCCGTCGGAGAATTCTTTAAGAATGGCTACCAGAGCTTCTTCTTCTTCTTCAACACTCAAGTTGGCACTAATCAAAACTGTCTTCGGGGATTCTTCAGTGCCAAGGTTGACTTCTTTAGTGGGCTCGTCTGCAGCCATGGTTGGCTCGTCGAACCTTTTGTGCCATCCACATAGGAGCTCACTGGGTCCTCTTCTCCCGACCCAAGATCTCCCAACTCACCCTCCTCATCAAAATCTAACAAATAAACTCCTAAACCGTCATCTACGGAGTCACCTTCCTCAAAGTCGGACTTGACGAGAGCAGGATCCTCAAGAAACTTTGGGACTTGACTTAACTTAGCACATCTCTCAGCCAAGGCCATGACAAAATGGGCAGGGACTTGCCTACCCTTTTCCTTGCGCACACATGGCTGAAAGGAACTAGACTCTCCTAAACCTAGACCCGACTCTAAGCTAGAATCTAGACCACTATTTACAGGACCGCTATGTACAAAGCTATGTACAGAGGAAGTGCCATTAGAGGGGCAAGAGGAAGAGGAACTTAGGCCGGAAAGCGTTGGCCCCTGGCCGAGCGGAAGAGGTTCCAGAGAGGAAGGGTGCTCAATGGAGACCTCGGATTTCCAATTTTTAAAATTGGCATTTTTTTTGGGAGTCAAGGCCAAGAACCATGAGTTGCTGATTCAAGGTAGCCTTGACTGGCGAGATGAGGGATGGAGAGAGGACATGAGGAGAAAGAAGGGGATTAGAGGTGGATGGAGGAACTGAATTGCATGGCGGGCACATAGAAGTAGAGGGAGATGGAGATGATGGTGGTGAAGATGGGGGAGAAGGGAGATCAGACCCAAAGAGTGAGAGGAGGCCAAAATCGTCAGAAATGTCCTCTATTTGGGCATCCTCTTCCTCTTCTTCTTCATCCTCACTCTCAGAGCAAGGTATTTCTTCTATTATGGGCTCCCTGGTCCCCAACTGGGTCGGCCCTTTGACAAAATGGTCTTTCAGAGTCCAAGCAAGAGGTTGATAGGGTATAAAGGGGTTTGGATGGACAGGGTCTGGGCGGAAACCTAGACCGGCCTTGGGTAACAACCTCCTAATCACCTGGACACTCTAGACCTCTCCTTGTTCGTCCGCGCCTAACCCGCGGCCATGAGCATAGCCGATATTGGCCATCACTTCCCAACCTTTTTCGGGAGGACAGGGGACATGGAGTTCTTCAGCAGGCTGCGGAGGTTGGCTAAGCTCATAGGGTGAGGGGAAGTCAAAGATTGACATGACTAGTTTCTTCCCCTTATCTGGAATGAAGAGGTGCGGCATCTGCTCTGTGGTGACCGCATTGAGGGTCTCCAAGATGGGAATGCCCTTAACCTTGATCACCCGCCCATTGAAAGGAAATTTGAAGCACTGGTGGGCGGTGGAAGGGACCCCTAGAGTCTGTTCTAGCCAAGGACGACCAAGGATGGCCTTGTAGGCCGATCGACGTCAAGACTAGGAACTCAGTGGACATGGTGACAAGTCCGATTCCTAACTTAAGAGCAATTTTGCCTTTGGCAACCTTTTGGAGTTGTCATAGGCAGCGATGGTGGAGCAGCTTTTCTCCAGATTCTCTTCCCCTAAACCCAATTGCTTAAGGGTCTTCATCGGACAGACATTAATAGATGCCCCGGTGTCGATAAGAGTGGAGTCCACCGAAACCCCATTGAGGTTGATGGTGAGACAAAGAGGGAGCGAACGACACTCGGGGATGGCAAGATCCTTGTCCGAGAAAGAAATTGAGGGTCCTTGGGTGAGGGAGAGAATGGCGCCGGTGACCCCACTAGGAGGGAGATCATCATTGACCATAATTTTCTGAAGAAACTGGAGGAGAGTGGATTGATGCGACGGCGACCTCCAATCAATTCTAAAATGGACACCCTCGCAGGTGTCTTATCCAAATGTTGGAGAATGTCATATTTGGTACCGCCCGGGGTGGAGGACCACTATCTTCCTCATCTTGGGATGGCCGCGGAGGTGGAGGAACAATTCGGTTCCTGAGCGTGACATGCACGGCCTCCTGGGACTGAGGGCAAATGAGCTGGAGAGGTCTGGTGGATGACTCACAAGCAGGGGGAGTGAGGATTGTAGAGTAGGCATCTTGAGGAGGTTGGATGAGCACTAAAGGTCTCTCCTCTAGAATGACATCTACCGACGTGGAGGGCTCCTGAGACTCCGCAGTGGGACACGGGTACCATTCTTCGAAACCTTCTACCCCCCACTGTTGCTCTCTCCTCACAACCCGGGGTCCTGAGTATATTATGGTATGCACACTCTCTTGGGTTTTGGAGGAGGAAGGATTGTTGGTTTGGTGGTTGGGGAGAGGGTTACTAAAAATGCCGAGGTCCTTCTTGGTGTACCTAGACTTGGCTATGGCCACCTTGACATCCTCCCAATTAATTCTACCCTGGTCATTCATATCATAGACCCAGTCACAGAAGGTAAAGCAATTGTTGATGAAGTGACCATGAGCCCTATGGTAGGGACAATACTTGGAGGTGTCCACCCTCGGATTGGTGTTCTCCCTTGGTGGGGGGAGTTGAATCGCATCGCAGGACATGAGGGCGAAGAACACGTCCTCGAGAGTCTCAGGGAGAGGAGGGTAATGCGACCTTTTGGGGCCAGGTCGGGTGTAGCCAGCAGGAGGGGGAACTGCAGAGTACGACTTGGAGGGGTGAGATGGGAATTGATGAGGATTGGAAGAAGTGGATGGAGGATTGGAGGGTTTGTTCGGAGGCCTCAACGGCTGACTGCAAGCATTGATGGACTCGTTGACGGTCACCCCCTCGGTGGTAGGTGCCGCGGGAGCCTTACGTCCCTTGGGCTTCCCTTCGAAAAAGTGGGGCAGAGAGGAGTCCTTGATTTGGGTCTGGACCACACTAGCTCGGTTGTATAGATGAGCGAATGAGGGGAACTCACTCAACATCAAGATGGAACGGAGAGAGCGGGGTGGTGTTGGTAACAACATAGTTATGGCCTGGGACTCCGGGATAGGAATATCTGCCCTAGACGCCATGGATCTCCACCGATTGGCGTAAGTGACGAAGTCTTCGTCCGGCTTCATCTTCTCTACCACCAAGTTAGGAAGTGTAGGGACTTGGGTGGCCATGTATGAGAAGTGAGAGATGAATCGCTCGGAGACTATGTCGAAATTAACCAGGTCCGACGCGGGTAAAGAGGTGAACCACCTCAAAGCTTCCCCTTCTAACGATTGTTGGAAGAGGTGCACTAAAAGAACCCGATCGTATAACCATCGGTGGGAATCCATGGTGAATCTGACAAGATGGTACTGGGGGTCAGAGGTCCCGTCGTACTTGCGGTACTTCGGGGCCTTGAAACTCGGAGGGAAGTATACATTAGGAAGCTTGCAGTAACTCTGGAGGGAATGAGGTTTTGAGAGGGATAGTGATTCAGCAAGAAGCTTCCTCACGAGTCCCTCCACCTCCGAACGGGGGACAGATTCAGATTGAATGGGGGGTGTGATTTGGACAGGTGGCGACTGGGCAGAAGGAGGAGTGAGAATAGGAGTAGGGAACGGAGCGGGGGTAGGGGAAGGAATGAAGGTAGAGACGGGAGCTTGGGGTGAGGTGACCGGCCTAGGAGTGGGCCTAGATGTAGAGGCATTGAAAGGGGATGGAGTGGAAGGAGACGCCGCTGCCCGGATGGTATGCTTGGAAAGCATTGAAATAATTTCATCGGGCGAATAGCGAGACATGAGTTTAGAAAACTCGGGGTCCTCTTGAGCACTTTGGGCATGAGTGGGGTTGACCCTCAAGCAGACTTCCTCATTGTCGGCCTGGGAGGATGATTGGACTGATTCCTCGGGTTGAATGTTAGTGTTTATCATACCGACAATTTTATTGACATTATCATCATACTCAAATGCCGGTTTATTAGCCATGTTGACAGGGTCCAACCAGGTGTCCATTAGCACACAATCTACTGATTTTAAAATGGTTAAAGTTGACTAACTTCACTATTTTAGCAGAAGTATGGATTTCTACCAAACAATGTTATCAAACAACGTCTCCAAGATTTTTAAAGATCAAAGTTGTGTGTTTAACTTGACTTGATTAAAAAGGCCGTCCCTCAATTTGACTTGAATCCCGTGAGTAGGTGAGCTAGACAGGGAGGGTAAAGGTCCTCCTGCCTCGTACGTGAGGGAATCTACGGAATTTAGGGACTTACAGAGTTTTCCTTGGAGCCAACCCGATTTATTCGAGAGGGAATCCCCGAGTAAAAGGTTATAACCAAGGAAGGGTGATCCTAAAATGTGAGGGGAGGCTAGAAAAGGTGAGAAAAGTGACCCCCCAGTGACTGAGGACTGTTAGTGACAGACAGTAAGCAATCAGGAAGAAAAAATCACAATAAAACAATAAGAAAATAGTGAAAAAACATGCTTTTGTGAATGTAAACGTCAAGATAATGGACGCGCAGTTCATCAGAAACGACACAAGATCGACTGACGCTAAACTACAGTAGACGACAAGGATATGGATGCTAAACATAACTAAACGGCAGGAACGGTTGACGTTTACCTGAATAGACGGTAAGATCGCTTGCCGTCTACCTGGCAGCAGTAAGACCACAGTGGCAGAAGTTGTCCCACCGTGATCGCCAGAAGAGAGCTGTAGACGGTTCTGTGGACGTTTCGTTTCGCCTCCGTCTTCGAATGCCGACTGGTGTGGCCTTCTTCGACGGTGGTTCACGGACGTGCCGCTCCTTCGTTAGCGATGGAGAATGTGCCGGTTGACCCCGTTGACCCGAGTTGACTGCGTTGACTGAGGAGAAAACAAAGGAAACCGGTGATATAAGGGAGATGATTGCGATCGCCAGGGCCTTACCTGTGCCCAAGGAGATGTTGTGATCACGTCGGTGCGGTAACCTCGCGTTGCGGTGATGGTGAAGCTCCAACTTCTCCTCCTTCAGCCGGCCAAAGGAAGAGAGCTCCGCGTCTTCTTCAGATCGTTCCTGCCACAGAACAAGACTCTATTAGACCCTAAATAGTGCAGCAAACGTTCGAAATGAAAGGTGGAAGGCCCAAAAGGAGAGTCCCGTACCGGTTGCGGACTTGAGAAGAGGGGTGGCCAAGTGTTATGACCACCCTTCTTCCCTCCGTTTTTGGTTGGGAACCCCTTTCTAGGTGTGTAGGAAGGTGCCCTACGTGCCTAGAGTGTGTGGGAAAGTGTGTGTGATATGCAAGTATCTAAGAGAGAAAAGAAGAGAGGAAGAGTGGGGGAGGTGATCCTCGTTGTTGGTGATGCTAGCTCGTTGCAGAGGCTCCTTCAGCTCCAGAGAAGCCTCCTTGGACGTCCCAAAGGTTGAGAGGAAGTAGAGGATGACTTGGTGAAGCTTGGGTGTAATTTTCTCTCTCCTCTCTCAAAGCTTGAGCATATGGACGTCCAGCCTCTCCCCCCTTTGTTCAGAGGGACCAAGGGGGAGTTATATAGACAGTGAGCTCGGGGTTGAGAGCATTGGATGCTCAAGTGTGAAGAAACACACTTGTACATGTGGCAATCTATGTGTTTAAGCTCCAACCAATAGGGAGAGGCCAAATGGGATTTTTACTAGGTCAAGGGACTGCCAATGTGCCCATATGCCCGTTGGGAACGGCTATGTGCATTGCATGGCCGAGATATTGGTGTAAGTGGGCTGGAATCTCGGGTTAGTTGGGCAGACCGGTAAACCCGGTTGACGTCCAGGGGTCAGGCCGCCAACCTCATGCAGACGTCCATCGAGATGGACGCCAACTTTGGTCAACGTCCAGGGGATTGCCGCCAACCTGTAGTCGGCGGCAGTCGATGATGCCGTCTACATGGGATCCGAGGCTGGTCAACACATGGTCAAACGAGGCTTAATGGGCCAAATAGCCTTGCGGGAGATGAGCCAAATCTCGCGTCTACAAATGCCCCTCCGAGACGTCCGGCCTTGCAAGGGAGCAGAGCGGACTGAAAGGTTGGTGTCTCGGTAAACAAAGGACGCAGAGGGCCATCTCCGAGGATAGGAATTCTAGTGAACCAAACAAAAGAGACAAGCTAGAAACAATGACGAATCGTCTGAGAGACAAATAGGGGTAGGAAAAGGATGATCTACCCGTGTAACTACAACTGCGACCCATGGCAGGGTCCCTGGCATGGCCGTGATGGACTTTGACTAGTTTCCGACGTGTCTGAGTCAAAGGAGTTGTAATATGACGGTTGAATCAGGAGGGTCTCGTAACCGGAGCCGTGGGCTCGCTGGCCTAATCAGGACGTCGGTCCCGAATTTAGGAGGTCACGAAGACAAGGAGTTGGTTGACCTCTCAAAGGTTATCAAAAGATTCTAACTGGAATCACATGCCTGGAAAGCCTGAAATCCAGAATTAAGCTCGCGGCTGGCGAAGGCTCAAATGAACTCAATAAGGCTGGAATGATCATTTGTTGAAAGCACGGTGGGACAAGTAAAGAAGGGGGCAACAAAGGCCCGATATCAACCTGGATAGTCACGAAGGACGAACCCAGTAGGCTACCTGAGCTGGGGAGCCATGGAGCAATCATATAATCGAGGAAAATCACCATTTTTTTTTTGAGTGTTAGTAAGAGAATGTTAGCAGTGAAGATGCATGCTGGTGTGGGTTGCCTATCTAAAATGCAAGTTAGCACCAGAGGAAATTCTAAAGGCCATACGAATAACTGAGAGATCGCAAACCATCATGGTTTTTGGTGAAGGGGAACTCAGGGTTCACGATCGCCAAGTTATTCGCCTCTGGTGGGGTCCTATGTTAGACATACATGTGACGCTCAAGGTCGCATGAGCATTCCGAAGTTGAAGCGCAGCTTGTGCTTAAGATATCTGCAAAACAGCTCGAAGCACAAGATAAAGGATAATGGCCATATAAAGATTAAGAATTAAGCATTTCCGGTCAGTCAACGTCCACATCGATGGCCGCTAATAATCTTGTTAACGTCCACAGATGTGGCCGCCAACCTACAGCTGACGTCCACCTATCTGGACGCCTACCTGACAGCAGATCAAACCGAAAAAATAGGTGATGAGAGTCCATAAGGACTCTTTCATCTCCTACCTCCGTCCCTCCCTGCTCCTGCTGCGAACCAGAGAGCAAAGAGACAGAGAAGACCAGCAAGATGGCCTCCTCATCAACCGGACGATCTACAGGTGCGAATCCCGGAGTTCTGAGTGAAATACCGGGACACCTGAGCGCACGTCTGGCCAATGGAGAGGTAAGTGATGATTATTCTGCTCTTTCCTGGGCTGAAAATGCCCCAAACAGCACTCTTACAGAACCCCGCCCTTATGCAGGAGATCCCGGCATTCCCAAGCCAAGGCCAGGTACGGGCCTTTTCCTGGCTCGTGAATCTGGTTAACGCGATACCACTGGACATGCGAGGCTTTATCGGAATGTGGCACTTGAACTTCATGGTAGTCTTGGCCAAGAACATGAAAGAGATGTGGTGGGGATTCGACGCTCTGGGGCGTTGGTGGAGAGATGGCACCCGCACACGCACACGTTCGTGTTCCAGGGATTCGAGGCGAGCGTGTTGCTGGAGGAGGTGGAGATGTTCTTGGGATGGCAGCGGTGCCTGGAGTATGATGCAGCGACTCCTCTCCTCCCGTGGGAAGAGATTCTTGCTGACATCGTGCGGGACAAGAAAGAGGTGCTGCGAATGACGAACAAGGATGGGATCTTTCTGGACCGGCTAGCTTGGTGGCTGATCCAGCATGCCCGGGAGATTGGCGGGGAGAGGGCGACGCGAGGACTGACTCTTTGCCTGGCCGGGGTGTTCCTGTTCCCCACGAGCGGCGACTTCATCCTGTACGAGCATGTTGGGATACTCACTCTGCTATGGCGCGGGCAGTCACTTGCCCCTGCAGTGCTGGCCCACCTGTACAGTTCGCTCACCACCATGAGCCTAGGCAGACACACGTGCGGGAGTTTGTTTCTGCTCCAGGTATGGATGGAAGCTCATCTAAAGTTTGATTTTGCTGATGCACAACCTACCCCCTCCAGAGTCTTCCTTCGGAGTTCAGTGCACTGCAGCAGGGCATGGTACGAGCCAGAGGATGAGATCAAGTGTATGACCGCGCACTTGAAGGGCCGAGATGCTTGGAGAGATCACTTAGCATATCTGGGCATGGATGAGTTCATCGTGAGGCCACTGTTTATGAGGACTATCGAGTTCAAAGCGCGGACCAGGGAAGACAAAAATTTATGGTTGATTGGAGCAGATCGGATGGTGGCGTATCAACCACATCGGTGCCACTGTCAGCTTGGGATTCCACGGGGAATTCCATTTCATTCAACGGCATCGATATGATAGTCACCAGAAGAATGAGAGGCTGATGAAGAAAGCGATGAAGGCTTAGGCAAAACATACAGTGAGCAGGAAGGTGGGACTAGCTGTTCAGGAGAAAGGGAAGAGATCTTGAAGTATGAGGAATACAATTATAGCATCCTTCCCGTTGCTTGTGGTTATTTCATGGCCCGCAGGGCAAAGTGATGTACTTTTCAGATTTGATAAGTGTAACACAATTAGATGAATAAAGATGTTTTTGCATTTGTGTTCAATTGACTTGCATTGATTGATGTGTGGAATGAAATGTGGTGAAATGGGTGTGAAATGACCTCAAAGAATGCTGTGAGGACTGAGTGCGGAGTAGTTGGCGTCCATATCGATGGCCGCCAACCTCTAGTTAACGTCCAACCTTTGGTCGCCAACCACTGAGACTGACAATCGACATCCACATAGGTAGCCGTTTAGTTTAAACTAGACGTCCACACCTAGCCGTCGACCAGACTTCGAGGTCTGACATTGAAAGGACATTGACGTCCAGACCCTAGCCGCTGAAGTTACGTCGGCGGCCTAGGGTTGACGTCAGCTAAATGTAAACGGCCAGACCTGACGTTAAATCAGTAAACGCCCTTTTTTGAACCGACGCCTTCTCCCGGCGCCATTTCGTCTTCCCAGCGCCGGGAGAAAGAAAACCGAAAACAAACCCTCTGCTCACTTTGCTCACTTTGCTTGTGACAACGATGAGGACGAGAGAGAAGCGGACCATCACCCGGGGCCGTCGCCAAATGGAGGAGGAAGAAGAAGAGGTGGAGATGGCTACGGCGGGGGAAGAAGAAGAAGTGGCGGTAGAGGACGTACCGGAGGGGGACGACCGAGGGAGGAGATGAGACGGAGGCGGAGGCACCTCGACGACCTCGGTGAGTACCCTAAAACCCTTGTGAGAGTGTGATTTGATTTGGTGAAAAGAAGGGGAAACAGGGAAAGGGCCGTCGTTTTAGACAAGAACTTGACGGCAACATCGGTTGCCGTCGAGTTTGTCACGTCCCGTCATTTAATATATCTATAAATGCCGGAACGTGAACGCATGAGGAATCAAGAGTAAACTTTGAATTATTTGAGCAGAAGAATGCTCGGACTTTACTAATCAAAAATAATTATTCATTGACATTCCACAGGTATTACATGACTCTCCATTACAATTCACACTTAAACGCCGTAAAGGTTGGTCTCTCAGCCCACAAATCCGATGTCCCGCCTTCTAGAACCGTAGATACCTAAAAAAGTAGGATTGGTGAGCTAACTAGCCCAGTAGGATTCAAATTCTCAAATCAAAGGATTACACGGTATGATGATCAAGGAAAAGGCTTGAGTGAAATCATAGATGGACCAACAAGCATCTGAATATGACAGTGAATGTAAACAATAAAATTGATACACAGAGTATGCTCAGGAATTCACATTGAAACTCAAGTTCTAGTTCATGTGAACACAATAAAAGACTTGACTGATATCAAAGATGAACAACAAGTATCTCATCATCTGGCTCATATATATTCTCACAGGATAGGTATCATGATGACTATAATCAAACAGGTATTGATGCAATGCCAGACATCCCGGTCTCCTCATTGCCCCAAGACAAGGATAGAACAGGCATCAAAGAGACAATACCAGATCTCAGAACAGTAGCTTGATACAGTGACAGT
The DNA here is from genome assembly GCA_014218235.1 of Colocasia esculenta. NCBI lineage: Eukaryota > Viridiplantae > Streptophyta > Magnoliopsida > Alismatales > Araceae > Colocasia > Colocasia esculenta. Next base: position 316,824 of record CM024755.1, on the reverse strand, counting down.
AAAACTCAGGTCATGCTCAGGTATATAACTCAAGTATTGGTTCATATATCAGTTCACACAGTATAGAAGTATGATGACCATAATCAGGAAGTAGTGATGCAATGCCAAACATCCCGGTATCCTTATCACTCCCGTACGGCCCGTAATGAATTCGGGTGCTCCTCCCAGGACTGGACCAGCCCTATTTGCACAGGCATATCAGTCAGGTGGGGTCCAAGGACCCATTAAATGTCATCATCATTAGTTTATCACATCTCACAAGGTGTTCAAGCTTTTGAACTCTCAAAATAGCAAGTAATATGAACTTAGTTGCTGAATACAGGAGAATGGACTCAACGGTGTACCATTCGGAGTTGACGGTTTCAAGGATAATTCAATAATGAGTAAGGTATCCAAAGTGGGTGATCTTTATAGTAGAATGACAGTAAATATCAAAGTAAATATGAGGGTAGCTTGGTAGGCTAATAGGGTGAAGTTTAAGCAAGGATTTGCACATGAAAAATGCTGAAATTTGAATCAGGGTCATAGCTGTCGACAGGTGAGAAGGGGCTGTCGACAGATGGCTATAGACAGAACTCAGGTTTGCTGGACTGTGTGTATCTGTCGACAGCAACCAGGGGCCTGTCGACAGCTACACACAGTTCCAGTTATCTGGGTTCTGGATAGCATGCGCCTGTCGACAGCTTTTGGGCTGGCTGTCGACAGAAGCAGCAGAACTTCCATAAATCTGTTTAAATCCATTCTAAGCACCCTAATCATAGACCTTATAATTCAAGACATGACTGGTATCAAATGGAAGAGTCTAAATAGAGTTTTCACAGTGGTTTATAAACCGAACAAACAATATGAAAGAAGAGGTTTGCAATTCAAACTTGACTTGCTTGAAACTAAACATAGTTTAGTACTAGAAGTAGAACCTTGATAGAAATGTTTGATGGAAGATTCCTACAAGATGGACACTAAACTTCAAAGTATTTCATGAATCAAATAATGATTTGAAGTACCAACCATCTAAACCGAAGTCCTTACACGGTATTAAGGATATGTATACTTCTACCCAAACTCTATATCATGAACATGGATCAAGGTGGAGGAAGGAGATAAAATTAGTTTCTAAAGTAGAGCAAGGTTGATCCTCCTCCTACAAGAATAATTTTATCATGACTAGAAGAAAACAAAGAACTACAGGTATGGCAACTTGTCCATTCCTCAAGAATTTATTGTCATGTGTGGAGATCAGGATTTAAGGAAAAAGGAAATGAATCCTACACTTATTCATGGATTTCTTAACATGAAAGAATTATAAGAACAAGAAGAAAGAGGATCATTAAGAAGGGATCCTATCAATACATAAGAACTCAATGGTAACAAGGTAATCAAACAAGCATACTGAATTCCATGCCTTATGGGATCAAGACCGATGCTTTAATTCCAAGGCTTAGAAAGAAGGAGATTACAAGTTGATGGTCACAAGAATGAATTCTACTAATACCTACTTAAGTTCAACCAAGGAATTTCCCCAATTCACAGAACAAGACATGTTCGGAAGAGATGAACTCATAACTCTTAAGATGGTTTCCAAGGTTGGAAAACAAGTATATATGTGAACATGAACTTTTTAGCAAAGGCAAGATACAAGGATTGAGAAGAGAATAGAGAATAGAATCATACCTTACTGAAGGGTAAGTTGCAGGTATTCCTGACGAAGATCCTACACCCAGCAAGAGAAGTGTTTTCCCTCTTCAGTGTGGATGATGTGTCAGCAATGTTCATCTTAAGCGTAGTAGTTACAGCAGCAACATGAACAGAAAGGGAAGTAATTGCAGGTGCAACAGCTCTCAACAGCAACTCCAGTAGCTCCTCCAACAGCACCTCCAACAGCAAGGAGCAAGAAAGACAAGAACAGGGCAAGAACGGGGTGTGGAAAGATACGTAGGAGGGGAGAGGAGTGGCTCTTATAGCCCAACCAAACTCCCATGCGTGATGGCACGTTGGCCATCAAGGTGTCGAGGTATAACCCCTTAACCATGCAAGGCCACCTAGCTCATGCAACTCTCTGAGCCTTACACCTAAGGGACAAACGTGTTAAACTCCTACTTAAGTGAGGTGGCTGCCCAGCCCCTCACGTAGACAGACTAAAATTCCCAGAAAATCACCATCGTAAATAGCCCCTAATTCGACTGGCCCAAAGATCCTCACGTAAACATATTCAATGATGTCCATTTGTGTTGAAATTTCAGCCATAGGCTAATGTAATTGTTTTGCAAATTATGGTAATTTTAGTTTAATTTTTAGAATTATTTTACACTAGGTGAAAAATCACCCGAAAAATAGTCGCGTCGACTGTACCTTGAAATCCGTACGTCGAAAAATTCAGATAATTACATATTTGATTTCTCCAACATTTTTTTGGAAATTATGATGTTCTCAGATTTTTATTTCGTTGTCGTTTTTTCGGTATCACCCTGTGGAGGCACGCACTTCGAGGTACGATACTGATACGTTTATTACCACTAACTAAGTCTATCATCTAATTATTACAATTTAATAACAACCCTAAGGTATTTTAACCAATTATTCTCTTTTCTTAACATTTTAAATTCTGGGGCGTTACAGAGTTCCTGCTGGCGTCCACCCCTTGGACGTCAAGATGATCTTGACGGCAATGGGTTGTACGTCGACACAGGAACTAAACGGCCACCCCTGGACGTCGACTATGAGTAAACGGCAGACCCTTGCCGCCAACTTTGAGTAAACGGCAATCGATACTGACGTTAAGCTTTCTGTGTTTTTTGCAGGGAAAATGCAGAATGAGGAGCAGGGTGACCTGGGACTTGTGCTGGGCATGGTACCACGCGCTTCCAGAGGCCCAGCAGGCTCAGATAGCGAGGATGGGGTTCGGACATCTACTGTCGGTACGCCCTTTCCAGTTAGATGTACCGTACTTGGAGGCGTTGAGGGAGAGATGGGAGGAGGACTGCAAGGCATTCATCATGCCTTGGGGTCACATGATACCCACATTGGAGGATGTGGCGTATCTGACGGGACTGCCGGTTCAGGGAGAGCCGGTAGTCGGATTGGAGAGGAGGGACTACTATGACGACATAGTAGAGCTACTGGGGCCAGAGTTCGTGGCCGGGAGGAGGAGACCGATCCGGAGCATCTTGCTCGGATCGTTGTCGGAGGCAGTTGGATTGAGGGGGAGGAGGAGAGGACCCCTAGAGTCACTTGATGAGTTCTATGCTGGAGTGCGGGGGGCACTCGACCTAGGAGACCGGAGCGAGGAGCGCGGTACGGATTTTCGTCAGCTACCTCTTCGGATGCCTGTTGTTCGCGACGCAGTCATCTCAGATGAACTGCAAGTTCGTGCTGTTGCTGAGGGACTTGGCGCAGGCGGGGAGGTACGCTTGGGGTGCTGCGATGCTGGGACACCTTTTCTCTCTCCTCCCCAGTAGCTCGCAGTGCTCTCAGAGCACTGGGGGCTTCACCCCCTTCCTTCAGGTACGCAATTTTTTTCCTTTCAACTTGAATTTCAATTGATTAAATTGCTTGACTGACTGACTGACTTCTTGCAGATCTGGGGGTACACCCGCTTCCCCATGGGGCGCGGGACACTTGTAGAGGGGCGCCAGATGATGGTGCCTCTCATGACGAGGTGGGCGGTGGCCCCGGACCCCAGGGTCACCGACAGGAGGGCAGGGGATGTGCGGGTCGCACTTGACCACTACCCGCACGACCAGGTATGAAACCCTCAACTAGCTTTTGCATTCTTTCAATTACTGCTGCATTTGGCGTTACTGACCAGTGCCTTCTTGTTCTTCTCAGGTGGTGTGGACCCCCTATGTGGGGGAGGCGGACGCCTCGCACCCGGCGGTGGCGGCAGGTCGCCCCTTGTTCGACCGCCACCTCCTTTTACTGTGCCTCGGGACATGTGAGGTACTGTACTTGGAGTTGGTGGTACGGACCCTGGGCTGGCACCAGCCGGCCATCGAGGTGCCTTCCCTCGGGAGAGAGGGACACTTACGCCGGCGGTTCTTTGCCGAGGACCGCGACTGGGGGGCAGACCACGGCAGCACCGTCGCATATTGGCGCGAGGGCGGCGAGCAGGTGGTACGAGTGACCGACCTCCAGGACAGCTCAGCTTATATGGAGGATTACCAGGCACGATACGCCGGGCGACTCCGGCTTGACCGACGAGTGGTGAGTGAAACTCCTAACTCTAAGCCTTGGTCGGATCTGAATTCGAATTGAATCTAACCTTGAAGCATTTGGCAGATGCCGGAGTCACAGGCCATCCGCCTCTTGGAGGGGCGACTGGCCGAGCAGGAGGTGGAGCTGACGAGGCTCCGGGCCGAGGTCAGGACCCTGGTGAGTACCTTCAACCGTTGATCTTGAAATTGCCATTGATTTGATTTGATTTCTGACCAAGATTTTGTGCATGCAGAGAGGAGAGCTATTGAGAGCACAGGCGAGCCGGGATGCGGGGGCGAGCTCGTCCGCCCAGCCGGTCGGAGGGGACCTGGCGGTCCGCTTGCAGAGGGCCCTGGACCGAGCGGAGGCGAGAGTCCGGGAGCTTGAGGAGCAGGCTCGAGAGATTGGGGCTCAGGTAAGACACCAAACTAGCACTTTCTTTCTTTCAAAGTCTACTGAATGCTCTAACATGCTTGCCCCTTGACATGCAGCGGCAGGGAGGAGATGTGGCTACTCTCCAGGCACAGATGGAGAGTTTGCGTCTGGAGCTAGAGGCGCGATTTCCGGTCTGGAGGCCGAGGTAAGACACTTCCTTCTTTCCTCTTTTTCCTTCACATGTTCAGGACTGATCCTCTTTTGCTTTTGATGCGCAGCGGCGGACCATGGTGACAGCCATGGAGGAGTTGAGGGACGACCGGGCCACCATGAGGGGTCGCCTGCTCGAGGCCCGAGAGAGTCAGAGGGAGGCCGAGACAGCTCGGTCACGGATTGCCGCGGATTACGAGATCCTCAAGGACCGGGTGCTGAAGAAGCGCCGGGAGCAGCAGCGGCAGGCTCAGCAGGGGACGCCCGCGAGGACTGTTTCGGCATTCGCGTCCCTTGACGACATCGTGTCGCTGGGGGATCCGTCCGTGGTGCGAGGAGGAGGACTGCCGCGACCGAGGCTTCACGGCTTCGAGACCTCCTCTCCCAGACCGGCGTCGGGAGAGGGAGGAGGAGGAGGTAGTAGCTCGCGTAGGCCGAGGCCTAGCGAGGGTGAGAGGAGAGAGGAGTGACACTTTTGTACCACCAGGGGTATGCCCCTGTCATGATATGTACACAGACTTGATTATCATAGTGGAATTTGTGGATTTTTGTGAGCTTTTGTGCACTTGAGCGCTTTGCTTCCGTTCTTTGATTCCTGCATTCCACAACACTTAAAGAAACAGATTAGTGTAGATCTGTTTTTAGCCCCTTGCCTACGATATACCTTTCTTGAGATCTGGTCAAGGGCTAATTTCTAATCAAAGATAGGAACATAAAATAACCGAAAGGGAAATATGCACATGCATTTTTTTTTTTTTTTTTGTTTTGTTTTCTTGATTTTTGTTTGTTGTTTTTATTTTGTTTGATAAAAATAAGGAGAATGTTAGTATATTACATGGTACCACTAATTTTTTTTTTGATTTTTTGGCTTTTGAAATTTGGGAGAAAATATGTACAATGTGAAATATATACATCAAAAGACTCTCTTTTTGTTATTTTTTTTTTTTTTTTTTTTTTTGTATTTTTTTTTGTATTTTTGGACTCTAAGGCACATATTCATCACATGTTGTAGTGTAGGGTTTACACGATCTACTTAACCACAAAGGCCAAGAGTGAGGAGGGACGTGCATGAATTCCTTGATGTTGGACATTGCCCCTAGCCTTCTTGATCTTCCACTACGGAGGATCTTATACAATCAAATTACCCCTAGTGGGAGAAATCGGAAGAAATGTATAGGAAGTCATGTAGGGCTTTTGGTTCAAACTACTTTTGTTTCCAAACCGACATCTCATATCAAGCAGACTTGGTCAACCATTGTTTTCAGGGGATTTTTTTTTTTATTTCTGATTTTTGGGTGGAGGCACGTACTTTTTGCTACCTCCTTGAGTTGGTCAGCCTTTTTCTGGGTACGTACTTTTTGCTACCTTTTTTGACCTTCTGGCTTTTCTTTCCCCTTTTGAGGCTTGATTTTGACATTTGCCCCTTGCTTTTATTAGTTGCCCCTGTTTTATGGCGACCTTGTCCTTTTAAAAGAGAGTGGGTGGTCCCCTACTCGTAGTTTGTTCCGCTTCCACGGACACGACCGAGTGGGAAGAGAATAGGGGAACTTATTGACTGAATTAGACCACCCGAGTGTACTAGTGATTTTCTAGCCAAAGGGCAATATCTCAACATCGTGTGGTGTGTGGTGAGTCCAACCTCATTAATGACCTAGTGGAGGAGTAGGGTGCTCAACCCGCAACGTTGACATGTGATGAACGACCGATCTGACTGACTAGCTAGGAATAGAACTTCTTGAGATAGACTGCATTCCATGGATGGGTTAACTCAACTCCCTCGGCATCCACTAATCTATAAGCATTCCCTGAGTATGCTTCCTTAATAACGAATGGACCCTCCCAATTTTCTTGCAATTTGCTCCTGGGACCTGGTGCCTTTATGATTTTCCGCTTCAGAACCAATTCACCTACTTCGAATTTTCTTTCTAAAACTCTCTTGGCATAGAAACGTGCAATTCTCTGGCGGTACACCTGAGCGTGGTCAGCTGCTATCATTCGCCTTTCATCCAATAGTTCAAGTTGTGCTAATAAAGCTTCCCGACGTTGACCGGGGTCAAGTTCGGAGTCCAATTGAACTCTCAGTGAAGGGAGGAAGATCTCATATGGAAGTATCGCATCCGATCCGTATGTCAAAGCGTAGGGGGTTTGCCCCGTGGGAGTACGGACTGAGGTGCGATAAGCCCAGAGAGCTTCAACTAAGCGTTCTGGCCAGTCAGTGTTGTTGTGAGATTTGCAGTTTTCTTGATTATTTTGATAAGAGTTTTATTAGTAGCTTCCGCTTGTCCATTACCTTGTGGATATATGGTGATGAATGATGCAAGTTAATGCCATATTTACCACACATGTCGCGAAGCTCCTGTGAAGTGAATTGCGGTCCGTTGTCGGTGACGATGTCCCGAGGCACGCCGAACCTTGCAAGGATGTTGCGCTTGATGAACTTGACAACCGTTGATGCTTTGACTTCTATGAACGCTTCTGCTTCAGCCCACTTTGTGAAGTACTCTGTGGCGGTCAGAATGAAGGATTTCTTCCGGATTTCTCCAGTTCTATCCGCAAGGGACCTACCACATCGAATGCCCACATGGCGAAGGGCCATGGAGCAATAAGGGGATGAAGAGAGGAAGAAGGAGCATGAATTTTATCACCGTGTAATTGGCATTTAGCACAGTGACGGACGAAATGGGTGCAATCTTCTTCCATGGTAGGCCAGTAATAGTGTCGTAGCAACTTCTGGGCAATTGCTCTACCATTGACATGGCCACCACATTCACTAGAGTGAGCAGCTTCAACAATGCTTTCAGATTCGATTTCATCAAGGCAACGGAGATAGACCCCATTGAGGGATTTCTTGTAGAGAACGCCACCTATGATCTTGTACCGTTCGGAGACACGGCGAATAGCCCGTCTATCGGCAGAAGTGGCGTAATCCGGGAAGGATCCATCTTTGAGGTAGTTCTCGATATCAAAATACCAGGGATGGCCATCATCGAGATCGATTTCAGGCTCCTTTGAGAGTGCATTGATTTGATGGGAGGGAGATTGAAGTTGGACAAACCAGGGATCAGTATGAGAAGGGATTCTTAGCCTTTGAACAGAGATGGTTTCGGAGGACCTTTCTAAAGGGATGGGAATGGAAGAGGCCAGAGAGGCGAGGGAATCTGCTAGGATGTTTTGGGCCCTAGGAGTGTGGACAAGGGTGAGCTTCCTAAACTGCCGGATTACCTTTGCTACCAACTCTTGATATGGTTTCAACTTGGGGTCCCGGTTTGGTACTTGCTGAGAGATTGCCGGAGTATCAACTGCGAATCTCCAATAATCCTTAATTCCTTGACTCCGAGCAACAACGCCATCTTCAACCCAACTAGGAGAGCCTCATACTCAGCCACATTGTTCGTGGCACGGAAGGTTAATTGGTAGGCGTGCGGGATGACTACCCCTTCCGGTGAGAGGAGGACTGCCCCTATTCCACTCCCTTTGGAATTTAAAGCCCCGTCGAAGTAAAGCACCCATGAAGGCTCACCATCGATGATGGCTCCTAACTCTTCATCGGGAAAGGTTTCGTCGACAGGAGAATACGAAGGTAAGGGGTGATGGGCTAGGTGTTCGCTATGGCATGCCCCTTGATTGACTTCTGGTTGACGTAGGTGATGTCAAATTGATTGAGAAAACTTTGCCACCGCATCAACCGCTCAGTTAGGACGGGCTTCTCTAGCAAGAACCGAATTGGATCCATTCGTGCCAGAAGTTTCACTTCATGCGCCAGGAAATAGTGCTTCAACTTCTGGACCACCAGACGACGGCTGCACATGTTCTTTCCATGGCGGTGTACCTCTTTTCAGCTTCATTGAACAATTTGGATAAGTAGTACACCGCTCTCTCCTTCTTCTCGTCGTCGTATTGGGCCAAAACTGCTCCAGTTGAATCTTCAGTAGTTGATACATAGAGCAATAAAGGCCGACCCGGACCGAGGAGCGAGAACAGGGGGATTGAATAGGTAACTCTTCAACTCATCAAAGCCTTTTGACATTTATCGTTCCAATCAAATTTTGCCTCTCCTTTTAGCATCTCGTAGAAGGGCTTACAACGGATTGAATGCTGGGAATGAATCTCCTAATGAATTGAAGTCTGCCAATCAGCCCTCTAACTTCTCTGATGTTCCTAGGAGGAGGCATTTCGATTATTGCTTTGGCCTTGTTGGGATCAATCTCAATCCCCCTTTTGCTAACTATGAACCCAAGCAATTTCCCCGAAGAGACTCCAAAGACACACTTCTTGGGGTTCATTTTAAGCTTATGCTCTCTAGACCGTTGGAGAACCGCCCGGAGGATCTCAGCATGGCCATGTCGAGTCTTCGATTTCACCAAGACATCGTCCACATAGACCTCCATGTGCACATGCATCATGTCATGAAAAATTGCCATCATTGCCCTTTGATAAGTTGCTCCAGCGTTCTTCAATCCGAAGGGCATGACGACGTAACAGTAAGTCCCCCAGGGTGTTGTGAAAGAGGTTTTCTCCTGGTCTTCCTCCGCCAGACGGATCTGGTTGTACCCCGAGAAACCATCCATGAAAGATAACATTTCAAACCCGGCAGTGTTGTCCACTAGGACATCTATGTGTGGGAGAGGGAAATCGTCCTTTGGGCAAGCACGATTAAGGTCTCGGAAATCTATACAGATCCTAACCTTACCGTCCTTCTTCATTACGGGGACGATATTAGCTACCCAATGTGGATATAGCACAACCCTGATGAATTTGCTTTATGCAATTTGTCAATCTCCTCTTTGATCTTGAGTGCTAGCTTGGGATGTAGCCTCCTTAGCTTTTGTTTGACGGCGGTTGCATCGGCTTTTAGGACTAACCGGTGTTCGACCAAAGAGGTGTCGAGTCCCGGCATGTCCTCGTAGGACCAAGCAAAACCGTCGGAGAATTCTTTAAGGATAGCTACCAACGCATGCTCTTCTTCTTCACTCAAGTTGGCACTGACTAACACTGTCTTCGGGGATTCTTTGGTGCCAAGATTGACTTCTTTAGTAGGTTCGTCTGCAGCCGTGGTGGGCTCGTCGAACCTTTTGTGCCATCCACATAGGAGCTCACTGGGTCTTCCTCTTCTTCTGACCCAGATTCTCCTAACCCATCTTTCTCACTGAAATCTAGCAGATAGACTCCTAGACCGTCATCTACAGAATCACCTTCTTCAAAGTCTGTCTCCACGAGGGCAGGTTCCTCAAGAAATTCCGGGACTTGACTCAATTTGGCACACCTCTCGGCCAAGGCCATGACATACCGGGCAGGAACTTGCCTACCTTTTTCTTTGCGAATGCATGGTTGAGAGGGACCAGACTCTGACTCTAGACTGGACTCTAAACCTGACTCTAAACCCAAATCTAAACTAGGATCTAGACTGCTATGTACAGGACAACTATGTACATGGGAAGTGCTCCCAGAGGGGTGAAAATCTAACGGGGGAGCGTCGGCCCTTGGCCGAGCGGAAGAGATTCCAAAGAGGAAGGGTGCTCAACGGAGATCTCGCACTTCCAACTTTGATAATCGGCGTTTTTTTTTGGAATCAAGGCCCAAAACCATGAGTTGCTGACTCAAGGTGGCCTCGACTGGATGGGTGAGAGATAGAGATGGTGATGGGAGTGGAGTAGATGCGGATGGAAGATTAGAAGCAGAAGGAGATGAGGGTAGAGATGGTGAAGAGGGAGATTCGGACCCAAAGAGTGAGAGGAGGCCGAAGTCATCACAGCTTCCTCTATTTCTGCCATTTTTTCTTCTCTTCTTCTTCTTCTTCCTCACTCTCAGAGCAAGGCAGTTCCTCTATCAATGGCTCTCGGGTTCCCATTTGGGTGGGTCCTCGGACGAAGTGCTCCTTCAAGGTCCAGGTAAGAGGTTGATAAGGTATGAACGGGTCGGGATGGACCGGGTCTGGGTGAAAACCTAGACCGGCCTTAGGTAACATCCTCCTAATTGCCTGGACACTCTGGGTCTCCCCCTTTTCATCCGTACCCAACCCGCGGCCATGAACATAGCCGATGTTTGCCATCACTTCCCCACCTTTTCCCGGGAGACATGGGACACGAGGTTCTACGGCGGGCTTGGGAGGTTGGCTAAGCTCAGAGGGTGTGGGGAAGTCAAAGAGAGACATGACCGGCTTCTTCCCCTTATCTGGAACGAAAAGGTGTGGCATCTGCTCTGAGGTGATAGCATTAAGAGTCTCCAAAGTGGGAATGCTCTTGATCTTGATAATCCGCCCATTGTAAGGAAATTTGAAACATTGATGGGCGGTGGAAGGGACTCCTAGAGTCTGTTCTAGCCAGGGACGACCGAGGATGGCTTTATAAGCTGGATCAACATCAAGAACTAGAAACTCAGTGGACATGGTGACTGGTCCGATTTCCAGTTTAGAGCAATTTTGCCTTTAGCAACCCTCTTGGAGTTGTCGTAGGCAGCAATGGTAGAGCAACTCTTCTCCAGGTTTTCTTTCCCTAAACCCAATTGCTTAAGGGTCTTCATCGGACAAACATTGAATAGACCCGTGTCGATAAGAGTAGAGTCCACCGAAACCCCATTGAGGTTGATGGTGAGACAGAGAGGAGAGAGAACGACACTCGGGGGTGGCAAGATCCTTGTCCGAAAAAGAGATTGAGGGTCCTTGGGTGAGGGAGAGAATGGCGCCGGTGACCCCACTAGGAGGGAGATCATCGTTGACCATGATTTTCTGGAGGAACTGGAGGAGAGTGGATTGATGTGATGGCGACCTCCGAATCAATTCTAAAATAGACACCCTTGCGGGCGTCTTATCAAGGTGTTGGAGAATATCATATTCGGTGCCAGCAGAGGTGGAGGCCCATTACTTCCTCATCTTGAGTCGACCGCAAAGGTGGAGGAACAATCCGATTCCTAAGCGTGACATGAACATCCTCTTGGGGTCTTGGAAGAATCAACTGGAGAGGCCTAGTGGATGACTCACTGGAAGGGAAGTGAGGATAGTGGGGTAGGTGTCCTGAGGAGGTCGGATAAGCACTAAGGGTCTTTCCTCGAGAATGGCATCCACCGAGGTGGAAGGTTCCTGGGACTCTACAGTGGGACATGGATACCACTCATCAAAGCCCTCTACCCCCCATTGTTGTTCTCTCCTCACGACCCGGGGTTTCGAACAAGTCATGGTGTGGACATTTTCCTGGGACTTGGAGGAGGAGGGGTGCTGTTTCGATGATTGGGGAGAGGGTTCTGGAAGATGCCTAATTCCTTCTTAGTGTACCTAGACTTGGCTATGGCTACACTGACATCCTCCCAGTTGATTCTCCTTGATCATTCACATCATACACCCAGTCACGGAATGTGAAACAGTTGTTGATATCGTGGCCATGGGTGCGGTGGTAAGGACAGTACTTGGAAGTATCCAGCCTTGGATTTGGATTTTCCCTTTGTGGGGGAGCCGGATAGCTTCGCAAGACATGAGTGCGAAGAATATGTCCTCAAGGGTCTCGGGGAGAGGAGGGTAGTGAGACCTCTTAGGACCAGGCCGAGTGTAGCCAGCAGAGGGAGGAGGAACAGCAGAGTAAGGCTTAGAAGGATGTGATGGGAATTGGTGAGGATTAGAGGGAGGATTGGACGGAGGGATAGAGGATTTGTTGGGAGGCCTCAAAGGCTGGCTACAAGCACTAACAGATCATTGACGGTCACCCCTTCGGTGGTAGGTGCCGCGGGAGCCTTGCGTGCCTTTGGCTTTCCTTCAAAGAAGTGTGGAAGAGAGGAGTCCTTGATTTGATTTTCAACTACCCTGGCTCTGTTATAAAGATGTGAGAAGGAGTGGAACTCACTTAGCATTAAGACAGAACGGAGCACAGGGGTAGTGTTAGTAACCAAGAGGGTTATGGCTTGAGACTCCGGGATAGGAATGTCGGCTCTTGAAGCCATGGACCTCCATCGATTGGCATAAGTTACAAAGTCTTCGTTCGACTTCATCTTTTCTGCCATCAAGTCGGAAAGTGTGGGGACTTGAGTGGCCATGTATGAAAAGTGTGAGATGAATCGCTCGGAGACTATGTCAAAATTAACAAGGTCAGATGCGGGTAGAGAGGTAAACCACCTCAAAGCTTCCCCTTCCAATGACTGTTGGAAAAGGTGAACCAAGAGGACCCGATCATATAACCACCGATGGGAATCCATGGTGAAGCCGGCGAGATGAAATTGGGGGTCGGAGGTCCCATCATACTTGCGGTACTTTGGGCCTTGAAGTCGGGGGGAAAGTAAGCGTTGGGGAGCTTGCAGTAGTTTAGTAGCGAATGAGGTTTAGAGTGGGATAAGGAATCCGCTACAAGCTTCCTAACGAGACCTTCAACCTCCGAAAGGGGAACAGATTTAGATTGAATGGGGGGTGTGATTTGGATAGGTGGCGAATAGGCGGAAGGAGGAGTGGGAATTGGAGTAGGCAAAGGAGCGGGAGTGACAGGAGGAATGAAGGCGGAGACGGGAGCTCGGGATGGGGTGACTGGTTTAGGAGTGGGCCTAGATGTGGAGGCATTGAATGGGGATAAAGATGGAGTGGAAGGGGAGGTAGCTGCCCGGACAGTATGCTTTGAAAGCATAGAAATGATATCCTCGGGCGAGTACCGGGACATGAGTTTAGAAAACTCGGGGTCTTCTTGACTGTTTTGGTCATGAGTGGGATTGACCCTCAAACTCACTTCTTCGTTATCAGCCTGAGAGGATGATTGGACTGACTCCTCAGGCTGGACATTGGTGTCAATCATACCAACCATTTCATTGATATTATCATCATATTCAAAAGCCGGTTTATTAGCCATGTCAACAGGGTTCAACCAAGTGTCCATTAGCACACAACCTATGGATTTTAAAGTGGTCAAAGTTGAATAACTTTTACTGTTTAGACAGAAATGTGGGTTTCTACCAAACAATGTTAGCAATCAACGTCCCCAAAATTTTAAAGATTACCAAAGTTGTGTGTTGAGTTAAGTTGATTGGTAAGACCGTTCTCTCAAAGCTCACTCGAATCCCGATAAGTAGGTGACTAGACAAGGTGGGTAAAGGTCCTCCTGCCCCGTACCGTGAGGGAATCCACGGAATTTAGGGACTTATAGAGTTTTCTTCGGAGCCAACCCGATTTACCCGAGCGGGAATCCCCGAGTAAAAGGTTGTGAACCGAAGAAGGGTGATCCTAGAAATGTGAGGGGAGGCTAGAAAAGAGGAGAAGAAGACCCCCTGGAGACTGAGAACTGTTAGTGACAACAGTAAGCAAACAAAAAGTAAAAAAGAGCAAAACAAACAGAAAACAGAGGAAAAACAGGTTTCTGTGAAACTCAACACGCAAACTAGTTGACGCAAGTTTATCAGAAATAGGTAGACGGCAATATCGACTGACGCTAACAGACAGTAAACGACACCCTATATGGACGCTAAGAATACTTCAACGGCAGGAAGACTGGACGTTTACCTGGGTAGGCGGCAATATCGATGGCCGTCTACCTGGATGCACTCAGACCGCAGTAGCACTGTTGTCCCATCGCGATCGCCAGAAAAGAGCTGTGGACGTTTCGTTTCGCCTCCGTCTTCGAATGCCGACTGGTGTGGCCTTCTTCGACGGTGGTTCACGGACGTGCCGCTCCTTCGTTGGCGATGGAGAATGTGCCGTTGACCCCGTTGACCCCGAGTTGACTGCTGCGTTGACTGAGGAGAAAACAAAGGAAACCGGTGATATAAGGGAGATGATTGCGATCGCCAGGGCCTTACCTGTGCCCAAGGAGTTGTTGTGATCACGTCGGTGCGGTAACCTCGCGTTGCGGGTGATGGTGAAGCTCCAACTTCTCCTCCTTCAGCCGGCCAAAGGAAGAGAGCTCCGCGGTCTTCTTCAGATCGTTCCTCCTGCCACAGAACAAGACTCTATTAGACCCTAAATAGTGCAGCAAACGTTCGAAATGAAAGGTGGAAGGCCCAAAAGGAGAGTCCCGTACCGGTTGCGGACTTGAGAAGAGGGGTGGCCAAGTGTTATGACCACCCTTCTTCCCTCCGTTTTTGGTTGGGAAACCCCTTTCTAGGTGTGTAGGAAGGTGCCCTACGTGCCTAGAGTGTGTGGGAAAGTGTGTGTGATATGCAAGTATCTAAGAGAGAAAAGGAAGAAGAGAGGAAGAGTGGGGGAGGTGATCCTCGTTGTTGGTGATGCTAGCTCGTTGCAGAGGCTCCTTCAGCTCCAGAGAAGCCTCCTTGGACGTCCCAAAGGTTGAGAGGAAGTAGAGGATGACTTGGTGAAGCTTGGGTGTAATTTTCTCTCTCCTCTCTCAAAGCTTGAGCATATGGACGTCCAGCCTCTCCCCCCTTTGTTCAGAGGGACCAAGGGGGAGTTATATAGACAGTGAGCTCGGGGTTGAGAGCATTGGATGCTCAAGTGTGAAGAAACACACTTGTACATGTGGCAATCTATGTGTTTAAGCTCCAACCAATAGGGAGAGGCCAAATGGGATTTTTACTAGGTCAAGGGACTGCCAAGGTGGCCCATATGCCCGTTGGGAACGGCTATGTGCATTGCATGGCCGAGATATTGGTGTAAGTGGGCTGGAATCTCGGGTTAGTTGGGCAGACCCGGTAAACCCGGTTGACGTCCAGGGGTCAGGCCGCCAACCTCATGCAGACGTCCATCGAGATGGACGCCAACTTGGGTCAACGTCCAGGGGAATTGCCGCCAACCTGTAGTCGGCGGCAGTCGATGATGCCGTCTACATGGGATCCGAGGCTGGTCAACACATGGTCAAACGAGGCTTAATGGGCCAAATAGCCTTGCGGGAGATGGGCCAAATCTCGCGTCTACAAATGCCCCTCCGAGACGTCCGGCCTTGCAAGGGAGCAGAGCGGACTGAAAGGTTGGTGTCTCGGTAAACAAAGGACGCAGAGGGCCATCTCCGAGGATAGGAATTCTAGTGAACCAAACAAAAGAGACAAGCTAGAAACAAATGACGAATCGTCTGAGAGACAAATAGGGGTAGAAAAGGATGATCTACCCGTGTAACTACAACTGCGACCCAATGGCAGGGTCCCTGGCATGGCCGTGATGGACTTTGACTAGTTTCGGCGTGTCTGAGTCAAAGGAGTTGTAATATGACGGTTGAATCAGGAGGGTCTCGTAACCGGAGCCGTGGGCTCGCTGGCCTAATCAGGACGTCGGTCCCGAATTTAGGAGGTCACGAAGACAAGGAGTTGGTTGACCTCTCAAAGTTTATCAAAAGATTCTAACTGGAATCACATGCCTGGAAAGCCTGAAATCCGGAATTAAGCTCGCGGCTGGCGAAGGCTCAAATGAACTCAATAAGGCTGGAATGATCATTTGTTGAAAGCACGGTGGGACAAGTAAAGAAGGGGGCAACAAAGCCCAATATCAACCTGGATAGTCACGAAGGACGAACCCAGTAGGCTACCTGAGCTGGGGAGCCATGGAGCAATCATATAATCGAGGAAAATCACCATTTTTTTTTTTTAGTGTTAGTAAGAGAATGTTAGCAGTGAAGATGCATGCTGGTGTGGGTTGCCTATCTAAAATGCAAGTTAGCACCAGAGGAAATTCTAAAGGCCATACGAATAACTGAGAGATCGCAAACCCATCATGGTTTTTGGTGAAGGGGAACTCAGGGTTCACGGTCGCCAAGTTATTCGCCTCTGGTGGGGTCCTATGTTAGACATACATGTGACGCTCAAGGTCGCATGAGCGTTCCGAAGTTGAAGCGCAGCTTGTGCTTAAGATATCTGCAAAACAGCTCGAAGCACAAGATAAAGGATAATGGCCATATAAAGATAAGAATTTAAGCATTTCCGGTCAGTCAACGTCCACATCGATGGCCGCCAATAATCTTGTTAACGTCCACAGATGTGGCCGCCAACCTACAACTGACGTCCACCTATCTGGACGCCTACCTGACAGCAGATCAAACCGAAAAAAAGGTGATGAGAGTCCATAAGGACTCTTCATCTCCTACCTCCGTCCCTCCCTGCTCCTGCTGCGAACCAGAGAGCAAAGAGACAGAGAGACCAGCAAGATGGCCTCCTCATCAACCGGACGATCTACAGGTGCGAATCCCGGAGTTCTGAGTGAAATACCGGGACACCTGAGCGCACGTCTGGCCAATGGAGAGGTAAGTGATGATTATTTCTGCTCTTTCCTGGGCTGAAAATGCCCCAAACAGCACTCTTACAGAACCCCGCCCTTATGCAGGAGATCCCGGCATTCCCAAGCCAAGGCCAGGTACGGGCCTTTTCCTGGCTCGTGAATCTGGTTAACGCGATAACACTGGACATGCGAGGCTTTATCGGAATGTGGCACTTGAACTTCATGGTAGTCTTGGCCAAGAACATGAAAGAGATGTGGTGGGGATTCGACGCTCTGGGGGCGTTGGTGGAGAGATGGCACCCGCACACGCACACGTTCGTGTTCCAGGGATTCGAGGCGAGCGTGTTGCTGGAGAGGTGGAGATGTTCTTGGGATGGCAGCGGCCTGGAGTATGATGCAGCGACTCCTCTCCTCCCGTGGGAAGAGATTCTTGCTGACATCGTGCGGGACAAGAAAGAGGTGCTGCGAATGACGAACAAGGATGGGATCTTTCTGGACCGGCTGGCTTGGTGGCTGATCCAGCATGCCCGGGAGATTGGCGGGGAGAGGGCGACGCGAGGACTGACTCTTTGCCTGGCCGGGGTGTTCCTGTCCCCACGAGCGGCGACTTCATCCTGTACGAGCATGTTGGGATACTCACTCTGCTATGGCGCGGGCAGTCACTTGCCCCTGCAGTGCTGGCCCACCTGTACAGTTCGCTCACCACCATGAGCCTAGGCGGACGCACGTGCGGGAGTTTGTTTCTGCTCCAGGTATGGATGGAAGCTCATCTAAAGTTTGATTTTGCTGATGCACAACCTACCCCCTCCAGAGTCTTCCTTCGGAGTTCAGTGCACTGCAGCAGGGCATGGTACGAGCCAGAGGATGAGATCAAGTGTATGACCGCGCACTTGAAGGGCCGAGATGCTTGGAGAGATCACTTAGCATATCTGGGCATGGATGAGTTCATCGTGAGGCCACTGTTTATGAGGACTATCGAGTTCAAAGCGCGGACCAGGGAAGACAAAAATTTATGGTTGATTGGAGCAGATCGGATGGTGGCGTATCAACCACATCGGTGCCACTGTCAGCTTGGGATTCCACGGGGAATTCCCATTTCATTCAACGGCATCGATATGATAGTCACCGGAAGAAATGAGAGGCTGATGAAGAAAGCGATGAAGGCTTAGGCAAAACATACAGTGAGCAGGAAGGTGGGACTGGCTGTTCAGGAGAAACGGGAAGAGATCTTGAAGTATGAGGAATACAATTATAGCATCCTTCCCGTTGCTTGTGGTTATTTCATGGCCCGCAGGGCAAAGTGATGTACTTTTCAGATTTGAATAAGTGTAACACAATTAGATGAATAAAGATGTTTTGCATTTGTGTTCAATTGACTTGCATTGATTGATGTGTGGAATGAAATGTGGTGAAATGGGTGTGAAATGACCTCAAAGAATGCTGTGAGGACTGAGTGCGGAGTAGTTGGCGTCCATATCGATGGCCGCCAACCTCTAGTTAACGTCCAACCTCTGGTCGCCAACCACTGAGACTGACAATCGACGTCCACATAGGTAGCCGTTTAGTTTAAACTAGACGTCCACACCTAGCCGTCGACCAGACTTCGAGGTCTGACATTGAAAGGACATTGACGTCCAGACCCTAGCCGCTGAAGTTACGTCGGCGGCCTAGGGTTGACGTCAGCTAAATGTAAACGGCCAGACTTGGACGTTAAATCAGTATACGCCCTTTTTTTGAACCGACGCCTTCTCCCGGCGCCATTTCGTCTTCCCAAGCGCCGGGAGAAAGAAAACCGAAAACAAACCCTCTGCTCACTTTGCTCACTTTGCTTGTGACAACGATGAGACGAGAGAGAAGCGGACCATCACCCGGGCCGTCGCCAAACGGAGGAGGAAGAAGAAGAGGTGGAGATGGCTACGGCGGGGGAAGAAGAAGAAGTGGCGGTAGAGGACGTACCGGAGGGGGACGAGACCGGGAGGAGATGAGACGGAGGCGGAGGCACCTCGACGACCTCGGGTGAGTACCCTAAAACCCTTGTGAGAGTGTGATTTGATTTGGTGAAAAGAAGGGGAAACAGGAAAGGGCCGTCGGTTTAGACAAGAACTTGACGGCAACATCGGTTGCCGTCGAGTTCCTGCTGGCGTCCACCCCTTGGACGTCAAGATGATCTTGACGGCAATGGGTTGTACGTCGACACAGGAACTAAACGGCCACCCTGGACGTCGACTATGAGTAAACGGCAGACCCTTGCCGCCAACTTTGAGTAAACGGCAATCGATACTGACGTTAAGCTTTCTGTGTTTTTTGCAGGGAAAAGGCAGAATGAGGAGCAGGGTGACCTGGGACTTGTGCTGGGCATGGTACCACGCGCTTCCAGAGGCCCAGCAGGCTCAGATAGCGAGGATGGGGTTCGGACATCTACTGTCGGTACGCCCTTTCCAGTAGATGTACCGTACTTGGAGGCGTTGAGGGAGAGATGGGAGGAGGACTGCAAGGCATTCATCATGCCTTGGGGTCACATGATACCCACATTGGAGGATGTGGCGTATCTGACGGGACTGCCGGTTCAGGGAGAGCCGGTAGTCGGATTGGAGAGGAGGGACTACTATGACGACATAGTAGAGCTACTGGGCCAGAGTTCGTGGCCGGGAGGAGGAGACCGATCCGGAGCATCTTGCTCGGATCGTTGTCGGAGGCAGTTGGATTGAGGGGGAGGAGGAGAGGACCCCTAGAGTCACTTGATGAGTTCTATGCTGGAGTGCGGGGGGCACTCGACCTAGGAGACCGGAGCGAGGAGCGCTCGGTACGGATTTTCGTCAGCTACCTCTTCGGACGCCTGTTGTTCGCGACGCAGTCATCTCAGATGAACTGCAAGTTCGTGCTGTTGCTGAGGGACTTGGCGCAGGCGGGGAGGTACGCTTGGGGTGCTGCGATGCTGGGACACCTTTTCTCTCTCCTCCCCAGCAGCTCGCAGCGCTCTCAGAGCACTGGGGGCTTCACCCCCTTCCTTCAGGTACGCAATTTTTTTCCTTTAAAGCTCAACTTGAATTTCAATTGATTAAATTGCTTGACTGACTGACTGACTTTCTTGCAGATCTGGAGCCCGTCGTACGGTACTTGCGAGGACGTGGAACGATGCCGGAAGGCCACGTCAACAGGAGAACCTTGACGGGCCCTGATGGATTTGATGGGCCATGATGGGCCCGTGGGTGGCAGGAATCTGCCACTACAGGTGCAAAAATACCATCTTGTTAATTGGTCGTCACATTTATTCCTGCAGCAATAGTATTTTTCGTCTTAATTTATGTTATGTGAGAGGATTATTTGGTAAGATATTTGTAAGAGTGATATTTTTGCAATAATTGGATTATTTTTTTGTAATTACCCCAGATTATTAGGCTAGCTAGTTATTTTTAGGAATGAGAAATATTTAATGCCTTCTAAAGAAGGTATTAAAGATGGATTACTTTTTAAATAATCATATTGATTGAAATTTAACAAAATTTTAGATCAGAATTTATGTAAGGATTTGACATTATTTTACTGTTGGCTGTCAACCTAACGCAAACCCTCCTCCTTTCTCACCCGGGCTTGGGACCGGCTACGGTGGAGTTATGGTTCAAATTGATGGTCAAGATATTTTTAAGAGTAGTAACTTTCGATACTTAGGATCTATCGTCCAAGAGAATAGGGAGATTTATAACGATGTGACACACATGATTATGGTAGGCTGACTAAAATGGAGAAGTACATCAGAAGTCCTCTATGTTCGTCGTATACTAGTGAAACTTAAAGGAAAGTTTTATAGAACAACAGTGAGACCTGCTTTATTATATGTCACTGAGTGTTAGGTAGTGCAAAAGTAACACGTTAACAAATTATGTGTAGAAGAGATGAGGATGTTGAGATGGATGTGTGGTAAGACTACGAAAGATAATATTAGGAATGAACGCTTCCGTGAGGATTTGAGGATAGCTCCAATTGATAGAAAATGAGAGAAAATAGACTTATGACAACCCTATTTGTGCGCGGTTCTCAAACTCCGTGAGGGATCTGAGCATCTATTTTGGGGGATAGAACCACTAAAATATGAGAAACTAATTCACGGGTTTGAACTAGGCCCAGATATTGGTTATCCAGCCCTTTGTGTTGAAAGCCGCACAAAAAAGCGATACGGCAGCCCTATTTGTGCGCGATTCTCAAACTCCGTGAGGGATCTGAGCATCCAAATTGGAGGACAGAACCCTTAAGACATGAGAAACCAATGCACAGGCTTGAACAAGGCCTAGATATTGGTTATCCAGCCCTTTGTGTTCAAAACCGCACGGAAAAGCGATACGACAGCCCTATTTGTGCGCGGTTCTCAAACTCCATGAGGGATCTGAGCGTCCAAATTGGGGGACAGAACCTTTAAGACATGAGGAACCAATGCACAAGCTTGAACCGGGCCCAGATATTGGTTATCCAGCCCTTTGTGTTCAAAACCGCACGGAAAAGCGATACGACAGCCCTGTTTGGACGTGGTTCTCAAACTCCGTGAGGGATCTGAGCATCCAATTTGGGGGACAGAACTCTTAAAACATGAGGAACCAATTCACAGGTTTGAACTGGGCCCAAATATTGGTTATCCAGTCCTTTGTATTTAAAGCTGCACGGAAAAACGATACGATAGCCCTGTTTGTGCGCGGTTCTCAAACTCCGTAAGGGATCTGAGCATCCAAATTGGGGGACAGAACCCTTAAGACATGAGGAACCAATGCACAGGTTTGAACCAGGCCCAGATATTGATTATCTAGCCCTTTGTGTTCAAAGCCGCACGGAAAAGCAATACAGCAGCCCTTCTGAGATCTGGTTCTCACAGCACGCGAAGAATCTGGGGGTCCGGTCGGAAACACAAGACCTTTAGCACGAGATGACACCTTTCATGAACTCGAACATGGCCTAGATATTCGCTATCTGACCCTTGGTGTTCAATGTCTCACGAAAAAGCGATACGACAGGGTCTGGGATAGTGATAAAGGGCAGCAATGAGGGGGATTTGGACAGTGCTTGAATGAGGAGAGGGAAAGAGAGCCATGCACAGCAGCAACAAGCCCCCATATCCTTTCACTTTATCCCATTAGTTTGGGGTGTGAGAATGGGTAAGGATGAGCCTCTCATGGGGTACCCTTCAATGAGCCAAGAGGCACCCAAGCTCCACACATTGATCCCCTTGGAAATGAGGGGAGGCATCAGTTAGCCACCCTCACCACCCAAATGAGGCAGAACACCATGGCTTCATGCAACTAAACACAAAACAAAAGGGGGAGAAATCACATTTCATGCATAAGAAGATGGAAACCTCATCAAATGAGAGCAAGAAAACTATTTCAAAACACTCTTTGAGTTACCCAAGGTGCACCAAATCCAAAGCAACACAAAGGAGAATGGAAAGAAACATTTTACTATTGGAGAAGAAGTGGTCACATAGGAAGAAAAGACAAAAGAAAAAGAAGAAAACATTGGGACTGCAACCGCAGTCCCCTTCTTCTGCTCCCTCCTTCTTCTCTGTTTTTTTGACCTTTTCTCTTCTTCTTAGATGGTGTAGGTGGAGACCCCAGCAGGAGGAAGACCCTTGCCCCTTCTCTTCTTCTTTTCAACTCTCTCTTCTCTTCTCCCAAGCTTCCAGCAGCCCCCTTCTTTCTCACGTGAGCAGGCAGCAGCAGCTCTTCACTCTTTCTTTGCAACCAGCTCCCAAGGAGGGAGAGAAGAGACCCTTTCTCTTCTTCTGCGTTCCCAACCTAGAGGAGGAACAGGAAGAGCCATTTCCCCTCCCTCTCTCTCTCTCTTTCCCGCAGCCTAGCCAGCCAAAAGTACCTAGAACCGTCCCTGCTGCAGCAACCTTTTCTTTGTGTAGTGGGGAGGTGTGAAGTTCTCTTAAGGTCACATCTTTACATGGGGTATATGGGCCTTTAGATAATGGGTCTTTAGGTGCCCTTTTAATGTGCTTTTTTTTAGTGAGTCTTTTACTTTTAAATAGAACTGGGCTAAGAAGACCATGACAGAATGCTTTTTTAGTGGCATGTTAAAATGATATAATCATTAAAAATGTCACATCAACAAATGTCGGGAGAAAGCAAAAAATATCTCATGATGTGAATAAGAGGTGTGCTAATATTTTAAAACCATTTTTTCTTATTTTGGTGGGAAAATAATTTGGTGATATGACATTTTAAAATTTATGTCATCTGACAAATATATATATTAAATATGTCATTAAATTATATTTTTTTCATTTTGATGTAGTCAGGTCCAAGTGTTGATTAAGTAAGCGTCAATAATAGTTATGAACGTCGTAGATCATCTCATGTGGGCGGTGAAGGGAAAGCCCCAATGGATAGAAAAAAAGTTGCAATTCACGCGCGCACAAAATGAGTCGCCGGACTATATAAATATTAGTGGGGTTAATGGAGGTGAGACCGTTTGTGTTTAAAAAAAAATCAAATTAAAATGTGATAAAATTTTAGAAACTTCTATTAATATTTATGGAGTTCGATTCTCTTATGCCTTGAGAGTAACAAGAGATTTGTTGCTACAAAGTTCGTACTTGACTTGTTATCATTGGTCTACATGTCTTTTTCATTGCTCCTGAGAAATTCAATGATTTGAAATTAAAAGTGCGAAAATTTCTTCAGTTGACTTCTTTCTTCTCCTTCTCCGGCTGCGGCTCCCATGTACGAGACCCTAAGCACCGGCAAAATCTCTCCTTTCCTTAACCCATTTCCTTGGAAAATAAGTGCAAAACTGACCGATGATTTTGGTGGGTCTGCACTGAATGATTTGTTGGAGACGCTGGTGGCTGTTTTGATACGACATATATATAGCCCAGCTAAAATTATGGGATGTCCAGATGAAAGTTCAGTTGGGCCGGACATAAATCTGGAAGCATGGAATTCATTCTTCCACTCTAGTGGATGTTGCGGGGTTGCGAAAGGCAATTGTATGATGCGGTTACTCTCTCTCTCTCTCTCCCTCCCTCTCATAGTTATCTTGCTGGTGGGTCATTATTTCTCGCGCATGCATCTCTCTCTTATCCGCGGGAAGGAGTTCGGATCCCGTCAATACATAGGAGGATCAGATTCTAATAGTTTCTAATGGTTGCACGAAGTGTACCTCAAAATCTTCTTTTCAAAAAACTTTTGTACTTGGAATCCAATTTGTTCTTCAAATTAAAATATAATTATAAAGATTAAAATATAATGATAAATATTATATATAATTATAAATTATTAAAAATATGAGTACCAAAATACAATCATAAATACTTGAGTATTCTCATGCTACGATTGTATTCAATTGTTTATATATAATTATATTTTATTGTTTGTATTTTTAACAGTTTATGATTATATTTGATGTTTATAATTATATTATGATATTTATAATTATATTTTATCTAGAAGAATAAATTTCTAAGTGAAAAATGTATTTTGAAAAGGGAGTCCGAAATATTTGGTGCTCGGCCATTAATTGGAGACTGCTGGAGTGTAATCCTCCTCTGTGCTAAGAGGATTCGGCCTAATTAGTTGCATCTTTGGAAGTGTCTATTGTTTGAGATCTACAAATGTAATGGTAGCGACGAGCATGTAGTGCACTGAGGTCCCATTTGGTTACAAACTCGGAAGCAGTTTTATGGAGACACTGCAGGTGTTGTTTAGTTGACATGACAAAGAAGAGAAGATAAATGAGCACCAATGTGCTCATAAATGAATGTGTCTTCTTCATGCCTAGATAAAGGGATGCAGATCCTCTCTGCACCAACATTCTGCATTATTTTTCTACATCACAGCTTCAAAAAATATTTTAAAAATAAAAAACAAATATTTGTATTATTATAAGAAGAGTAGATTTTATTAAAATTTTATTAAGAATGAGTAAATCTTATGGGACTGAGTCATTCTCTCACGGTTAACTTACTATTAGATATCTTTGTGAGTTTGTATTTCAGAAAACATATCATATAAATCAGTGGACAGTGAGATCAAGTATGTGCTCTTATATGTTTGAAAGAAATAACTTCAAATTTATTACTTTTAACGAAGTGTTCTTCCAATTTCTTTTATAGATGTTCATTCCATTTCATTCTTCCAATTTATAGCAACCATTTTATCTTGCTTATTTGAAGATGTTAGAAAATGTATCTTACTAAATTTCCTCGTAAAGGACAATGTAACTTCATATAGTGCATGTAATCCATTTATTTTTTAAGAAATCTAATAATGTGTTTTTTCTCATTTATTTGCTTTAGGCTTAGAGTTTCAAGTTCTTAAAATTTTTATGTGGCAATTAAAGTAAAAGATATCTTTCACTTGAATCTGTACATTGTTGCTTCATCTGGATTCATGTGCCTAACTTGATCTGACAAGTGAACCAACTAATTTGATGGGAATCAAGAAACAATGGTCAACACTTCAAAAAACCAAGATTATCTACAAAATGTTGGACCCAGACAGGGAAAGCACCATATACCGAGTCTTGGCGAGTAGGCGGTCCCCCCAAAATTTCCAAAATGCTCTTTCTATTAGGCTGACAAGGAAAACGAGCAGACATCTTTAAGTTCCGAGGAGAATCTTGAAAGGCTGATGATGCAAATTCACTTGGCAAAAGAAAATTTAAATAAGACAGCCAAATCTCTCTGGTCAAGCATGGCTTTTTGAACTTTCTGTGTATTATCGGGGGACTGCCAAAAAAATGTTTGATTTAAGGGAGCAGAGAACCTGAAAATAAGGGAAAGAGGATAATAAACATATATAGAATTGGCTTTGCTTTTGGAATATCTACAAATACACTTATCTTATGTTTGAATTGATTGGCTGGGAGCAAATTTCTCAATGTTGCTTCTGTCATCACTGAAAAATCATCATCTTCACCTAGCTGTTAGATTGCACTGGAGAGATAAAAGAGACAAAAAAATCATAAAAAAAGTTCATAATATCAATCGTTTCCAGGGAGAACTTTAAGTTTGATGTTTGCCATCATATAACCCCTTTGGGGATATAATATAGATTTGCATCTAAAGATGAAGAAAGGTAATGTCTGATGTTTATTGTAAACCATTTAAGACTTAGAATTTCAGAAGGAGAACAACAAGAAAGACTAATTAGAATTTGATTGAAGATGAGCAAAGACAATTTCTGATGGTAATTATAAATTGCTTTAGCTAAATTACATCTGTAAACTTTAGCAGTCTACAAGATGAGCGAAGGCAATATACTCTATTATTAAAAAAAGAAAAGCAACATGAAGGAAAATAATATAGTATCCAGTATAAAATTCAGAGAGTAATCACACTACTAGAAAAATAGGTTATACCTACACCGCTTACCTACACCACGACTTATAGTAGGTATAGACATCATTTACCTACGCAAAATAAAAATATATTTTATTCAATTTTTAAAAACGTAGGTGTAGGTTAAATTTGGCTTTACCTATGCAAAATAAAAATATATTTTATTCAATTTTTAAAAACGTAGGTGTAGGTTAAATTTGGCTTACGTTATTTATTAATAGTAGGTATACCTTTTTCTCGCGCTCAAAAGTGGACACTTTTTTTTGTCCTCCCCCAAAACCCCTTTCCTCCGCCCTCAGCGAAACCCGACCAAGCCGACGTCTCTGCGAGGGAAACCCGACGGCTGCGAGGACCCCTGGCCGGCTCGCCGATCCACCCCCGCCGTACCGCTGCACTGTGGGGAAGAGCAACCGGCTGGTCACCGCCGGCATCCGGTGAGCGTCGCACTTGCTTGCGGCCGTCGCATCATCTCCTCCGCCGCCACGCCACCGCCCTTCTTCCTCCTCCCTCTGCTTCTCTCTCTCACCAGTCTTCTCCATCTCCCCCGTCTCTCTCAACCACTTTCTCTGGTTGCCTTGTAATAGCCACAGTTCCAACCGCATCTTCTCTCCACAAGCGTCGCCCCTTCTTCTCCTCAGTCTCCCATCATCCTCCACGCCTGATCGGGGAAGATTGGGGAAGAATAAACCGTTGCTGCTGCTAATAGCCTAGCGGGTTCGTCTCTCATTTGTTCACTTGATTTTGGTCGCCTTTTTGTGTGTTTGTTCTTCAGATTTTTCCGTGAGGCATCCTATGGCTTAAATAGATGGATGGATTGGTAGGTATTTGGGGTATTTTCTTATTTGATGCAGGTCTTCTTTCTGAGTGAGATTGATTCCTGCCTTTTGTTTTGCGTGATCTGAATCATCTTTCTTTTCTCTCTTCGACTTGCAGATCTCCTCTGTGTTTGTGGTGCTTGTACTGGAAGCTATACAAGAAGATTTGGCCACCCTCTCTCTGGTTGTTCTGCATCGCATCCCTGCTGCTGCTGGCGCTGCCGTGTTGATCTGGTCCGTCGCCCCTTCTTCTCCTCCTGTCTCCCATCATCCTCGATGCCCAATGCCCACTCTGTCTGCAGAGTAACTGGATAGATTGGTGGAAAAAGCCAAGAAAAGCACCGGGCATGGAGTTAAACGCGTCTGGGTATAGAGTTTTTACCCAGAACCCCAGTCAGTAAATTCACTTGGGAGATCCACTCGGGTTGGTGCAAAATGCATAATCCTACACATATAGTTCATTTCACAAGACCTTTTTCCAGTATTAAAGATTCTTGACAGTCTCCACTGTTTCCTATAATCTTTTGTTTTTCTTCTGTTCTTTCCTTGTCTATCTAGCAAGAAAATAGAAACTTAATTAAATGAAGGCGTACGAGATCGTTTCTGGACACATTTAGTTCATGCATGTCTTGTTTGTATTGGCAGCGAACACCACCAAATTCCCCCCATAAGTCCTCACTGCTGAGATAATTAAGATCTCATTATATCGTGCATGGATCGGTTAACGTGAATAACCTGAAAATATTTCTTTGTACCTAGTTTCCAACTAAGAAAGCTCTTAACTACATGCATTGCTGGTTTGATCTGTTTTGATAATGGCCAACGTCTTTTTCTTCTTTTGTCTTGATTTTTTGTGCATGTGATACTATTTTTTACCGGAGCAGATTATGTGCTTGATATTTACATGTGCATTTGGATGAAACCAATTAACAGTATCCATGTCCTAGGCCCGAGATGCATACATAGAGAAGTGCAGAGATGCATACATAGAGAAGTGCATGTAGATAAAGAGTTGGTGTTGAGGATTTGATATTCATAATGTTTGTATCTGATCAATTGAATTCGCCATCTCTTTAAAGCTTGTTTCTTGATTCCAGTCGATCAGTCCTTGCTTAGGGATTACAATTTTTATACATAAGATCAATTGTTTCTCAATTTTGTTTGCATATCTTAGAAGAGTTTTTGCTACACACTGAATTAAATTTTAGCATTTTAGTTGTATATGGAAGGATGAATGTTGTTTACATTTTATGAGCATCTTACTTAAGACTGAACATTATTTTGTGGGTTCTTACATATTCTACTTGTATGTTCTTATTTTATAGAGTCATGGATTGGAGTTGGATGGATTTGCTAAGAAATGTGCTTGGTTATTATAATGGTGTAGATGCATTCATTGATTTTGCGTACAAACATTTACCACCGGATAAAGAAATTAGATGCCCCTGTATCAAATACACATGTCTGAAAAAGTGGAAAAAAGATACAGTCAAAGAGCACTCATATTTGGATGGTGTTATAAAAGACAAAGAGTTTTGGAAATTTTACGGTGAAGGAGCAATAAATGATGGGTCAAGAAATGTTTGTTCTGGTTCACCTATGCATGAAATGTTGGTTGATGCCTTTCAAGTGCGTTTGTAAAATCTTAGTGAACACAAAGAGTTTGCTGAAAACATACTGCCACTTGATAATGATTCAAAGTTCTTTTTTGACTTACTACAAGATGCTGAACAACCAGCTTATCCTGGATGCAACAAATTCAGTAAACTTTCTTTTCTGATTAGATTGATTAATATTAAGTGTATGGGGGATGGAGTAATAAGCATTTTGACATGTTGTTGATGTTGCTGAAAGAGTTTCTTCCAGATTGAGAGTCATTACCTCATCATTCTATGAAATAAAAAAGATGCTTAATAAGTTAGGCTATGGGTATCGAAAGATTGATGCATGTCCTAATGATTGCATCTTATATTGGAAAGAGTATGAGAACCTTCAATATTGTCCTAAATGTGGAGAATCTAGGTGGAAAATTAATGAGTGCACTATGAAGAGAAGAGTAGCTCAAAAAGTTCTTCGTCATTTTCCAATTATTCCAAGACTAAAGAGATTATTTATGTCATCTAAAACTTCTGTGAGTATGACATGGCATGAAAGTAAGCGTCAAGAGGATGGCATGTTAAGGCATCCTGCTGATATTGCTTGTTGGAAAATTTTAGATGCCATTGATGATTTTATTAGATTGTCGAAATGTACGTCTTGGATTAGCAAGTGATGGCTTTAATCTCTTTGGTACTATGAACATTAGTCACAGTACATGGCCAGTTTTGCTAGTTCCTTATAATTTGCCACGATGGGAATGCATGAAAGCACCAAATATTTTTTTATCATTACTCATTTCTGACCCAAAAGGTCCTGGCAATGATGTTGATGTTTATCTACAACCACTTATAGATGAGTTGCAGATTTTATGGCATGGTGTTGACACATTTGATGCAGCTAGAAACGAGATGTTTTGTATGCGTGCAGCGTTGTTGTGGACAATTAATGATTTCTCAGCATATGCATATATGTCTGGTTGGAGTACTAAAGGTCGGCTAGCTTGCCCCAATTGTAACAAAAACACTTGTTCTAAATGGCTTGATGCTAGTGGAAAATATTGTTACACATGTCACAGAAGATGGCTATCTAGTGATCACAAATTTTGGAAAATGAACCAACAATTTGATGGACATGAAGAATGGGGTGAGAGACCCACAACATTAACTGGGCATGAAATATTACAGCAACTACAAGGCCTCTCTTTCAAGGTGGGGAAAAAAAGTATCAAGAAAAAAGGTAAAAGGAGAAAAAAAAAGTGGAAAAAGCCGATCCTGAGAAATATTTAGGATGGAAAAAGCATAGTATTTTCTTCTCTCTACCATATTGGAGTTCTTTGTTGTTACGTCACAATCTTGATGTTATGCATATTGAAAAAAATGTATGTGAAAGTCTCATCGGAACTCTTCTAGCAATTGAAGGAAAGAACAAAGATGGAGTTAAGGCTCGCAAGGACTTGCAAAACATGGGCATAAGGACATCTCTTCACGCACAACAAATTGGTGAAAGTAAAATCATTTTGCCAGTAGCTCAGTTCACATGTAGTAAAAAAGAGAAAGAAATTATTTTCAGCTTGTTTCAAAAAGTGAAGGTTCCAGATGGCCATGCATCCAATATTGCCAAACGATTTTCCAACAAGGGAAATAAATTATGGGGTTTAAAAAGTCATGACTATCATGTCATAATACAACAACTACTTCCAATAGCAGTATGAGGACTTTCTCACAAGCAAATATCCAATGTCATAAGTGACTTATGTCATTTCTTTGTAGATTTGTGCTCGAAGACTGCCACATCATAGGAATTTTATGAACTTGCCAATCAAGTTGTATTGGTTTTGTGCCGTTTGGAGATGATCTTTTCTCCTAGTTTCTTTGATATTATGATACATTTGATCATTCATTTAGCAGATGAAGCTAGAGTTGCTGGTCCTGTACATTATAGGTGGATGTACCCTATTGAGAGGTATTATAGCTTTACTAATATATTTCCTTATATTTATGTGATGCCTTTTATTATCGTTGTCAATGATACTTGTTTTCTACAGATATTTAGTGAGATTGAAATCTATGTGCGAAATAAAACTTGTCCAGAAGGATCAGTTGCAGAGGGATATATAATTGAGGAGACACTCACATTTACATCTAGGTACTTAGGGGATGATGTGAAGACATCATTAAATAGGCCTTCTCGACAGGTAGAATGTCATCCTACTGTGGTGGAGAAAGGATTTGAGATATTTGAAAATACATGTCGCCCAATCGGAGCAGGGATTAATACAAAGTTGCAACTTGAGGAGTTTTTTCAAGCACATACATATGCGTTATTTAATTGTGAGGCAATTAGACCATACATAAAGTAAGTTGCTGCATTATTAATAATGTTAGATTTATTTTAATTTGTTAATAGAAAGATGTGAATCACTTCCCTGCAGTTGCCATCTTGATGAGATTGTGCATATGTACCCTCACTTACGTCAGATGGAAATAGAACGTATTCATACATCTCAATTCTCAGGTTGGCTGAAAACACAAGTAAGTCACATTTACATTGAGCAACCTATTTATCAATGATTATATTTTTGTCACCCAATTTATCCAATGTTTCTGAACAGGTGGACAAATTGCAAGAAAGAAGACTTGAGGCTATTTCCTCCAACCTTCATTGGATCAAAGATGACCCACTTAATGTGGTTAAAAAGTATGAATCCTGTATAGTCAATGGATATAGGTTTCACACAAAGAACCTTGAACGTCGTCGAGTTACACAAAATTCTGGAGTTGTAATATCAGCGACTACAACAAGTTTCTCAAGTTCAAAAGACAAAAACCCCATCCACGGGAATGCTACATACTATGGTGTTCTTGATGAAATTGTCCAGCTTGATTACTATGGAAAGATGAAAATAGTATATTTAAGTGTGATTGGATTGATGTTTATCGAGGGGTCAAGCAAGATGGCAAGTTCACAATTGTTAATCCATCATGCAGACTAAAAACTAATGATCCTTATGTTTTGGCATCACAAGTTGATCAAGTATGGTATATTGAAGATCTTCGGGATGTTGGTTGGTATATTGTTCGCAAGACATCACCATGTGAATTCTTTCAAATGGGAGATCAAGAAAACAATGATGGAGATTTTATAGATATTGAGACCATACATAATGTTGACAAGCATAGCGAGAGTGTCATAGATGATGTGGGTATAACTTGGGAGAGAGATGATGTTGACGGAATAGAGATGTAAAGTTATTCCAGTTGATGTGCAATTGTCCACTCTTATATTGAATTATGGCTAGAGGATTTACCTTCAGTATTGATCTTAGACACCATCTTGCTTTACCACAATGCCAATGTTTTTGGTGCTTTTGGAAGTAGGCTAAATGAGAAACTTATATTTATTTACGGGGAAACTGATTTGATTTGCAGGGTTTTGCTTGAAACTTTGTTTTCTATAGTTGGCCTACATTAGTTGTTTCCTATTTTGGAAACCATATGTTATATCTCTTTGTATCTTACATAAGTACAGTGGATGCTCTTACGATGCATGGCCTGCATATTTCTTCTTTAACAATATTAGGTCATGCTACTCATGCATTACACAATGGTGGACATCATGGTTAAAGAAAACTGCACATTTGTGCTGGCCAGAACTGGTCTAGTTCTGCTGACCTGGGCATTTCTGGGCTTTTAGGTTTCCTCCGAATAAGAGAACTTATATTTTTTGTGAAACCAAAAATCTTGGCTTTTTTGTGTCAATTTGTGTGTTGTAATCTTCTGTTGAGATGTTTTTGCATTCTCTGTTTCCTTCAAGTTGCATGTTTGACGGGAACTTTTCAAGCTCCTCTCAAGTCTCAATTACCAAAAAGGAAGATCTCTTATATGTTTTATATGTTTTATGCTCTCATGTAACCTCTTCTTCTTACTATTTTTTATCCAATCTCTTCTTCTTAACAATGATGTGTAATTGTGCAGATATTAGACAAACCTCTTGATATTATTTGGAGAAGTTAAGAAATTTGTGAATATGTAAGTGTCTTACTAACTTCTTATATACATTTTGTGGGTACATAGGAACATATGTTTATCATTATTGTTTTTTTGAGATAGGGGAAAGAGACAAATGAAGAGTTTGTCTTTCACCACAACAAGTCAAAAAGTGAAGAAAGTGGAAAAGGCATGTGGGGTCCATCACCATTGTCAAACCCACATCAAGCAAAGAAAGTGAAAAATATTGAAGACATTTACACAAACACTTTCAAACAATCAAAGTTGAATTCAGATATTGTTCAATCATACATGGAGCGAGTCTGTTCTTGTTGCTGCCATTATTGTCTTTTTTTTCTTATATAACGATGCTAACTTTATTCCATTCATAGGCATATGTGGATGGAAATTGGCAAAGAGCAAGTCGACATTGAATATGTAGATTGCCTATTATTTAGCATGTTCTTGAATGGCTTTGGTAATGTGTTGCATTAGATTTTAAAGAAAGGAGTCTTCTCAAAGACATATACTTTTGTGCCTATTGTGGATGGGTGAGTGATTAAATTATTTTCTTAGAATGAAAACTTTATTTCATATTAAAATTTCTATGTTCTTTCTTATAGGGGCCATTGGAACCTCCTTATTTTATGTAACTTTGGGAAGCCACTTCACAAGGATTGTGGGCCATGTATGATTCTTCTAGACTCTCTACATATGGCTGAGCCTCTGAGTAAGGAGCCAAATATAAGAAGGTAATAGCAGAAGGCTACTTATTTCTATATATCAACTATGCACATTTACCTTTAAATTTCTTATTATTTTACAGATTTGTAAGGGAATTATACAAGGCAAGTGGAAGGATGGAAACTGGCAGTGCAATCAACTCTATTCCTCTTCTACTTCCTAAGGTGCTTCCCATTACACAGTTACTACTTTATATTGAACTTTGCTGCCCACTAAATATTTTCTGGTTTATAGGTATCACAACAAAGTGGTGGGGAGGAGTGTGATGTCTTCATGTTATATTACATGTTTCTATTTGCAATGAATGCTCCAAAGTCTTTTAGTCGGACTTCATATCCATACTTTGTAAGTTAATCCATTATTTTTTGTCTAACTTTGTAAGGAGTAACTTATGTCTAACTTTGTAAGTTAATCCATTATACTATTTACAATTATCTGAGCATTGGTTTCTTATGATGATCTTGATGCATTTGCGAAAAAGATAAGGACTTTTGAGAAAAGATGTGAAACAGAAGCAATAGAATCTCTTGCAAGAAAGATTGATAGTGTGGAGATAGAGAATAAAGTAGAAGGCACAAAAAACTCAGAAATTATTACAGATAATACATTAAATGAGGAAAGACTTAGCATGGAAAAGTGCAAGACTCGAGGACCTACAAGTAGCCATGAGGTTCATGGCATGGAAAGTGATAAAAAAATTTATGTTGAGTGGAACGATGTTGGCCAACCTGTTGGTCCTGGTGGTCGTTCCTTAAGAACATTCTTGGGTACTGTGGCGAGAAATGCTTCAAAATTGCCGATTGATATTTCTGTTTGGAATAAAATACCCAAACATCTCATTGAGGATGTGTGGGACTTTATCAAGGTAATATTCAACTTCATTCCATTAATATGTATATTTTGGCTTTGTAAACATATTATTGTATATTATCAAGTTTGTGTTCAACTTCTATCCTTGTAGAGAAAGTATGATGTCGGAGAATCGGAGAAGAAATGGATAATGAAAAATATCTCTCAAAAGTGGAAGTATCACAAGTATGCCTTGTGAAGGAAAATTTTCAAGCAGAGTAAAAAAACAATTCAAGTTAATCCACCGGAGCATTTGCATATTAGCGCAGACATGTGGAAAGAAGTAGTGAAGATATGGACATCTGAACATTGGGTGGTAAGCAATTTGAAATATGTCAATTTCTAGTTTCATTATATCATGTATAACTTTACTACATATTATGCAGTGGAGGAGTGAAGTAAATCGCAAGAATAAGGGTGTTCAGAAAATATTTCATTGTGCAGGTACTCAAACATTTGCAGACATCCGGAAAGCTGAGGTAAAATAAATGAGGCGTAAAAAATTAAGTTACAGTTAAACATAATTGTGAGGCGTAAAAAATTGGCTGCGTCACATCATTATTGCATCCCTCATTGTTTCATGTGCCTTATACAATATGTCTAGAGCATTTTATTAGATCTAAAAAACCACATCATCAATAACTATACAGTTTCTGTATTAAAACCACTTAAATTGGGTAATGGCTTCCTAGAAATGTTGGCAATGATGAGATTGGATTTTAAGTCTATTCATGTGGCAACTGTCCGAACATGTGGAAATTTTTTTTTTTGGACAGGAAAACGCTACTAAGGAAATTGAACTATTCTTTATCCCTACGGAATGGAAAACTACCAGAAATCTTTCTCAAGAAACTGAACTATTCTTTATTATATGCACATGCAAATTTTTTTTGGTAAACCCCCATGTAATGTATATGCACATGTAATTTTTTATTCTTTTTATTGTATATATTAATTATACTTGTGTATTAATGTCTTAGTTACAAAAAAGTGGACAAGAGATGGATCGCTCTGAATTGTTCATCGTCACCCATACTAGAAAAGATGGCGTTTCAGTAAATAGCGAATGTGCAGTTGCCATTGTAAGTGTGAATGCTTTTCATTTATACCTATGTGTCAAGATGTTTTACTTTTGACCTCCGAACTATGTTTTCAAATAGGAGAAAATCCAGGCCTTAAAACAATCACAATCTTCAGCTAGCTCTTCTTAGACGGTGGCATCTAAATATGATATATATTCTCAAGTGCTTGGTGAAGACGAACCTGATCGTGTACGAGGTTTAGGTACTGGACCGACACCTGCAACTTTATGGGAAAGGAGTACAGATATTTTAAAGGATGAAAATAAGAAGTTGGGTGACCGTGTTAAGGATCTTGAGGAGAGGATTGCCAAGTTGGAGAGAACAGACTCAAAATTTCAGGTCATTTTAACTCCAGTTTTTTTGAATAACTATAGTTCACATAATATTATTATCTGATCCACTTATTATTTTACATGTAGGAGGAAAATGATAGTGTGGATGGTGGAGTGGCACCAAAAGAAAGTGCAAGTGTGACTAAATAGGATGCACATTCCGTGAGTTTTCAGTAGCATTTCTGATATGTTAATTGCAAAGATATTTCTTAACTGCTGATATCTTAACTGCAACTCCCGGTTAGTTAAGGAAACACCTAACCAAATTAAGAATCCAGCATTCCATTTAACATTTGTCTTTTGGATAGAAGGCTACATAGAGCTATATTATTAGAAGGCATCCAACCAAGTAACATATATAGAAGTGCATTCGATGGTCCTTACAATTATGATATTTTTTTATTAACATATTTGATTGCTGGGCTTTGTGGCAGAATTTCCCATGGGAAAAAAAGGCAGAGATGTGTATGTGTAAATGAAATAGCACCAGAATAAATGTCACATGATAGCAACACTAGTGCGTTGCATTGTAACTTAATGTCCTTCAGAAGTGATAACTGTTGTCCGTAGTTATCACGTCTCATGTTGCAAACTATGAAAATAATAAATAATACTATGTAAGAACAGTGAGCTGTATGAAACAGAGCAGGATGGCTAGGACAGTCGGGACACTGGAGGGGACAATGGAGAAACTGCACCATCCTGTTTTTTCACTGTGATGGATCATCCTGGCAAATTCTGTTTTGGACAGGCAAGCTTGACTACTGGAGTACACAGACAATCTTCAGCAATGTCATATCCACTCTCTTCCATGGCAACAATACCACCGAATGTAATTTAATAAGTTACTTTTCAGTCACATTACCACTCAGGAAAAACCACCCTTATGCGAGACAAATCTGGTGATATATTAACTATCTTTCTACTTTTAGTTTTTTTCTGCTTCTTCCATTTTTCTTGGTTATTTACTGCAGAAGAAACCACATTAGTTATTTACTGTTGTCACTATTCTCTATTCGGGTCATTATCTACTACATATGGAATGAGATTTTATATGTTCTCATATTTTTATCATGGTCCCCCAAAATGGAATGAGCTTTTATATGTCCTCCGGAAGGTGCAGAGTTCACAGATCAAAGGAAATATGACTAAAGCTGATCTCAGATTTCTATGACTAATCAGCACAGATGGATGACAAATTTATTATTTTCTAGATATGAAGGAAGGGCACATGCTTGTGTCTATATCCCAGTGTCATGCTATTTTTCTTACCTGATTACTTGAACCTGAGTAATTATATTCTAAGAATGCTATATTATGTGGTATCGATTGATGTTGGGTGACAGATTTTTTCTGGTTAGCTTCTTTTTTCTTCTGTTGTTGCAGGTGGATCTTAACAGGATTTTTGCTCCATGCATGGCTTTTCCATTACCTGCTGCCTTGATGTTTTTATGTGTACATCAGGACCAATTCTTTTAACATGTGTTATCTTTCTATTTCAACACTTGTTAAATTGATCATTTCTCAACTTTTTTACTTGTAGTTGACATCAAAACGAGTTAAATTGTTGGATATGTATGGAAATCAAGTGGCCATCGGTATTGTCATGAGCACAGATCCAACAAAAATAGTGATGGGCAGGCCTATCGGCCAAGACTTTTGTGAAGTTGCTGTTTTATTGGCGAACAAACCTGACTCTCCACTATTTATCAAGGACCATAATAGGAAGACAATGAAGGATGCTATTGGAAGCCACATCTTATGGTTTCTACAATATGTATGTGTTCTACTTGTTTATACTTTAAATGTTTGTCATGTTGAGATAAAATTTATCCTAACTTTGCTTTGTCTCTCTTTGTCTTTTTTTTTTTTTGACAGTTTTAGGTGCAATTGGATTTTAAGAGACAAGTTGGTGATCAAGATTAGTATCTTAGTTATATGGGATGTTCCACTATTCATGTACACACGTCTTATCCATTGGATAAACAATTATGAAAAGTACTTGTCATGTACAACTTTAATCTTAGTGATGAAACTTTCTTAGATGTATGTTTCACTTTTACTTTTGATGTTATTTAAATTGTGAGAAATTGTGGATGTTTGTGAATGAATGTGTTGGATGGATGTGTGAATGGATGCGTACATGAAGTGTTGGTTGTGGATGTGAATGGTATGAAATGTTGGTTTTGGATGTGAATGGTATGAAATGTTAGTTGTGGATGTGAACATGTAAGAGTGCTTGTAATGGGTAGCCCTAGAGGTCATATTTATGAAATTATGTACAATTGTAATTTGGTAGGTATATGTTTTCCTACAACTATTACTTGGTAGGTGTATCTATCTTGTGCATCTACTTACATAACCTACACAATATATATGTGGTAGGTAAAGTCATAGTCTACACCTACATAATATATACGTGGTAGGTAAAGACAAACTCTACACCTACGACTTTAACTTCGTAGGTATATGTTTTACCTATGGTGTTTATACCTACGAGCTAAGTCGTAGGGATAGTTGTAGGTAAAGACCATTACCTACTATTTTTTTGCCTATACCTACGGTTTTAGGTTGTAGGTGTAACCTATTTTTCTAGTAGTGTCAAAAACATAAAATTAAACTTCTGGTGTAAGATGATCCTACTTTTCTGTAAAATTAGTTGTATTTTAAGTTATACATGTTACATGAACCTTTCTCACTTAAAAGTGTTGTGGTGTGCATTATATCGAACAAATGTTTAAAAAAGGGGTCTGGATATTCTTGCCATTAATTAGTTAGAATCCTGTGTGGGACGTAGCCTGATGATTAATATAGATGAAAAATAAAGATCTTGAGGGAGATGGAGCCTAAAATAGGGACTAAATATGGACTGGTGTCTGAGGATTTAATTACAATTATATGGACCCAGCATGCTGCCTCCGCACGGGAGCCACCATATATATTAGAGAAAGATTTATTGTACTTGTATACTGTACTTTTAAGTATAATGTGATTGGACAATAGTTCATGTGGTACCTCTTACATGAGGAGTGATAAAGTGGCAATCTAATTGTTGGATATCACATAGACTTGTTGCCTAATCACATTACATTTAAAGTGCAATGTGCAAGTGCAATAAGTTTTTCTATATATATTAAGGACAATACTTTGTGCCCCAAAGCAATTACAATACGGAAAATAACATCATTTAGTAACATATCTTTCAACACATCAATTAAATGTATCACAATGTTTTTATTTATGATGTATTTTAATTTTCTTCTGACAAGTACCGATGTGATATCATTTTATTAATAATATTATCACTTTAATGTGTTATTAAAAAGTGTTACAAAATTATTTTTCATAACAACAGACAAACCCGACCACCGAGTCGTGCCCCCTTGATCCAATATGGCATCAATTATAATGCAAGTTATATCTGCAAATGACCTAGGTAAGTACTGGACTTTTGCTTGTCTTTCAGCATCATATTGAGTCACACGACATAGATGGGTGGTTGCTCTTTGATAAATAAATAAAGCAAAGTCCACCATTTTCACATTTTGTCGACGTTATTATGAATTATATTGTGACATGCGGAAGGGTTGTCCATATATGTCCATATATATATATATATATATATATAGAACGTGCACGTTCCGAGGTTTAACAAGTATTGTTTAACAAGTATTCAGGTAATAAGCATGCAATATGATGATGAATGAGTTCCCCAAAGGAATTACAAAGGAGCTAATTGCCATCAAATACTATAATTTTCCAAACATGCTTCTGCTATCTCCCCTCCCCTAGTTGGAAGAAGATGTGTAGCCCCGTTCCATGCATTCATCTCTCGATCGTATGGAGACCACTGCTGGCTGCCTCCGAATCGGCTTCACGACGACATGATATATATTTGGATCAAAAAATGAGATCAGACCATGCATTGTGAGGATGAAACATGACATTTCCCCCCATGCCATGCGTAGATTCCTTTTGCCCTGCAGTGTGAGGATACACAGCCGTCGCAACCAAGCTGACATCGGATCTTGGGTCTCGTTCCTTGATGAATGCTCAGAGGCCAGTGAGCTCTCCCACTGGTCCCATCATGGCGACCCATTTCTCCAACGCGTTGGCAGATGTCACGAAAGCCAGTTTGGACGACTCCACATCCTGCTAAGAATTGACTGTAGTCAACAGCAATACCATTGGTACACTGTGTCAGTATGTTTGGATGTTGTGCTGTTGTAATTAGATCGCTATTCCTTCGGAGGAAGGGGAAGCTGGGCAAGTGCAGGTACGCACCTGAGCCAATCAACGAGGCCAAGGAGGTGTTGAAAGTGTCGACTTCTATTTTCTCCTCGGGACTAGAGCTCAGCTGATCATAAGAACCATTGAGAGGGAGACGAATCATTAATCTTTAAATGCCTCGAACACATTAAGATGAACTGACACATCATGCATCCCATAAATTAGACCACCACCAGGACCCACCTTTGTAAAGGCAGCATTGACATTCTTCACCCAGTCCGCACTGGAGTCAGGAACGAGGATGCTGCCGGCCGCAGAGAGGTCGTTGTTGTCGATGGCCTGGCCCACTTTTCTCAGCTTGTACACCAGCTCTTGCAGATATCCTGCCAATTAACACACACACACGTGATGACCAAACTGTCCCCATAATAAATATTTCCATTTATTTATATATTAATTTTGATGATTAACAAAATAACACTAATGGATTACTTGAGCCTTGAGAACAGGAAATAAAAGAAATATGAAAGTTCAAGACAATCTGGTAAGTCTCATCACACTTCTATCCAAGTCTTTGTATCGACTTCCTTGATAAGCAGAACGATTTCCTCTTTGACCGGAAAACTCAAAACAAATCGATATCGCATCGACTTCTTTGATAAGCAGAACGATTTCCTCTTTGACCGGAAAACTCAAAACAAATCGATATCGCATCGACTCTTTAAGACATCGCAACGATTTCTTTAGAACTCGCAACGACTCTCTAGCCGTAACGATTTCTTTAGACCTTGTAACGATTTTTTTAGAACTCGCAACGACTCTCTAGCCGTAACGATTTCTTTAGACCTCTTAACGATTTCTTTAGAACTCGCAACGACTCTCTAGCCGTAACGATTTCTTTAGACCTCGTAACGATTTCTTTAGAACTCGCAACGACTCTCTAGCCGTAACGATTTCTTTAGACCTCGTAACGATTTCTTTAGAACTCGCAACGACCCTATAGTCATAACGATTTCTTTAGAGTTCATAACGATTTCTTTACTGTTCATAACGCCTTGCTTTGTGTAACGATTTCGTGTAACGATTTCCATACAACTTGATAGTCATAACGATTTCGTATAACGATTTCCTTACAACTTGATAGTCATAACGATTTCGTGTAACGATTCCTTACAACTTGATAGTCATAACGATTTCGTGTAACGATTTCCTTACAACTTGATAGTCATAACGATTTCGTGTAACGATTTCCTTACAACTTGATAGTCATAACGATTTCGTGTAACAATTTCTTTAGAACTCGCAACGACTTGCTTGTTGTAACGACTTCATAAGTTATCACAACGATTTCCTTACAGTTCATAACGACTTGCTATAATTCATAACGATTTCATAAGTTATGAAGTCAGCAAGATTCTTTTTATCGAATTTCTTGATGCATCAGTATAATGCCTTTTAATAGCGTTGAAAAGTCAAAGTCATATCTTGTCCGTTGACTGCTATGCATTAAATGCTCTCTGATCGTATCTCCCATGCATGCAGACAATATCTTCCATTTCTATGCTACTCTGTCTACGTACTTTTTTTAGACAGAAAGGAGCTTTGCTATATACTGCAATATCTGTTCCATCTCAACTAACAATAGACAGCAGTCTTAGCTGTCCTCTATTTATTGATGATATGCTTACAGATATCTGACAAGACTCATCTGGACAACGTTGGACACAAGATACAAAGTTCTATGACATCTCTTTGGCGTGTACACAAGGATAAAAGACTGACGATCAGAAGCTTCCTTTGTGACCAGTTTAACGTACACAAGGATAAGAGACAACGGACACTTCAACGTTCGAATTTGAATCAGCAGTTTAAATAGAAGACTCAAGACGGAAAAGAAGAGAGTGAAGTGAGCAACAACGCTTGATTTCAGAAGAAGAAAGAAATCCATCTCTTCGAGTCTTCAGAATATTGAAGAAGAGCGAAGCTACCACTCCAACCTTGTTCTAAGCTCTTAGCTCTCTGTGCTCAAAAAGAATTTTCTCATTTTGTGAGAGCTTGTGTAGTCCTTAGAGAGAAAAACCTTGTTAAATCTCTTTCTCTCTCGGGGGCTTAGAAGCTTCAGTGTGTAGCTGGTCAAGCTAGAGTCTGAAGCCTGTTTCCACACCCTTTTCTTATTAGGTTGTGTTCCCTTCTGGACGAAGGAAGACCTGGTGGTATCCAGGGTGGTTGTTGTTCCCTTCAGGCTGAAGGAAGACCAGTTGAGGCTGGGTGTAAGGATCCTTAAGGGGGATTGTACCCTTGGTAGTGAAATCCTGAGATATTGCTCAGGGACTGGACGTAGGTCTCCTGTGGAGAGGAGTTCCGAACCAGGATAAAAATCCTTGTGTCTTGTGGGTGTGTTTTTTTTTTTTTTTTATTGTTGTCTTATTTGCTCTAACTCTAACCTTGTTGTTAAGTTGTGCAATCCTTTCAGTGAACAGATTGTAATTAGAGATCGAAGTTTTTATTAACCCATTCACCCCCCCTCTGGGCTAGTTAGCTGGGCAACAACACGCACATATATACCACCCAGATCATCTCCGATTCTGATGATCATTCATTGGCAACCAGCAGTACTGCTGGTGACTATGGATGTCCAATGGCGCCCACTGGATACCCAACATCGCCGCTCCTGATCCTTAATTTCCAACTTCTTTGTCGTCTGTATAGATCTATATTATTAATAAAATATAGTCCCAAATGCTATAACGTGACAAGATCAAGATGATTTTTTTCATCATGTTTGTTAATATAAAAATTTACTAATGTAATTTCTCTCGTCTGTTTTTTTCTTATTAAAAACTTCTATTAAACATCTCATTTTTTTTCTCTAAAAACTCACATCTTTACTCAAAACCATTTCTCATTTTACTCACTTTATCAAAACACTTTCTCTTTTAAAAATAATAAAAAATATTACATATTTTTCAATAATTATTTTTATTAAAATTATTATATTAATAATAAATGCTCTTAGCTTCATGTATATGACTTACAAATTTTATTTATTCAAATTTAATAATTTTCCGTGCATCGTATAGATATAGAGCTAGAATATATATATATATATATATAGAGAGAGAGAGAGAGAGAGAGAAAGAGAGGGAGAGAGAGAGGAGATCAATCCATCCAAAACACTATTCGCAATAATTTGAACTACTCCTACTGTTATTAATTACTTATTAATTATTCTTACAACAAATATGATAAATATATCATTCTTGTCAAAATATTGCTAAAATGTCAAATATTTAAAAAATAATTGCATCACCTTCTCCTGCTGCCTACTGGGACATTATTCGGAAGATCAAAATGGACAGGGTAGAACCAGGAAGGGTGGCGTAGCAGCTGGAGGTCGCCGCCTCCCGCGATGTTGTCTCTGCAGGCGCATCCAGCGGCCGGTGCTGGTAGCTGGGCTGCAGCTCTGCTGAGCACCAAGCTGCGACATCCCTTGGCGGTCAGACGGTTGGCTCTTTCCCGAAGAATGATGGCTGCCAATGCCGCCGTCTGCGAGGTGGAAGTGGCCGGGAGAAACCCGGCTGTCACGGTAGTTTCCGCCATGTATACATTGGCCATTCTCTAACCCTGGAGATTAGCTCTAGCTCTCGCCACCGCCTTCCCCCCCTTACATAACCAGACGCGCGTCTCCACCGTACGTAGGCAACCAAAGGCCGCTCCCTCTGCTTCCCCTTCTTCCAATCTTCACCTAGTTTAGAGGATAAGGTTCTCCGTCTATCACAGCCACAACATCCTTCCCCCCTCCCTTCATCCTCTCGACTCTCCGCCCTGACCCCACTTCAGCGATTAGAATCAGGCTGGAGTACCGCCCGATGCTTTCCACGTGACCTGTTCAAAGGACAGAAGGAAAAGCAAGCGAATATGTGGAGTGGAAGGTAGAAGGCCCGCCAGACGAGTTCCCAGTGACGAGTGGACTGCGCCATCATGTTGTGTAGAGATTTTCATATATATTATACCTTCTTAAAAATACAATTTTAAAAATCCTCTCTAAATTTATGTTTACATATGTATCTCTCTTATGGATTCAAAGAAGAGTATTATTTTATTACCATTTTTAATATATATATATATATATATATATATATATATATATAAAGTGAAAAAACTATTCTAAATGTATTCTGATTTTTGTTAGTATTTCTAAGACATTTTATATTCACATGAGAAATATATACACATATAATATAAGTTTAAGAAGAACTTTATGTAATTAATACTCTAATAGAGATATGTTGAACCACTCCTATATTTTACCCTTTTATTTTGGTGATAACAAAATTTATGTTTAATTAATTATTATTAAAAATATTTAATATCATGTTTTTCTTAATAAATATAAATTTATGTGATTAATTGAATATTAATATATTTAATACCATGATTTTTCTAATTATAATTAAATATCATGATTTTCTAATAATATAAATTTATGTGATTAATTGAATATTAAATATATTAATACCATGATTTTTCTAATTATAAATTAAATATCATGATTTTTCTAATAAATATAAATTATGTGATTAATTGAATATTAATATATTTAATACCATGATTTTTCTAATTATAAATTAAATATCATGATTTTTTAATAAATATAAATTTATGACATTATTACCGTAATGATTTGCACTAAACACATAAATCGATGTCCATTCAATATATATGGATTTCAGTTCAAAGTGCCACATCGATTTGGTCTCATAACGATTTGATAAGTGACTCTCATAAGGATTCCTTTATACTCACACAGACTCCTTTGAAACTCAT
Organism: Colocasia esculenta; assembly: GCA_014218235.1. NCBI lineage: Eukaryota > Viridiplantae > Streptophyta > Magnoliopsida > Alismatales > Araceae > Colocasia > Colocasia esculenta. Next base: position 272,132 of record CM024755.1, on the reverse strand, counting down.
AAGGATCCTTTGTAACTCACACAGACTCCTTTGTAACTCATAAGATTCACTCTCATAACGATTCCTTTGTAATCTCATAACGATTCCTTTGTAACTCTCATAAGGATTCGCTCTTAAGGATTCATTCTCATAATGATTCCTTTGTAACCCACACAGACTTCTCATAACGATTCCTTTGTAACCCACACAGACTTCTCATAACGATTCCTTTGTAACTCACACAGACTTCTCATAAGGATTCCTTTGTAACCCACACAGACTTCTCATAACGATTCCTTTGTAACTCTCATAAGGATTCCTTTGTAACTCTCACATAGATTCCTTTGTAACTCTCATAAGGATTCCTTTGTAACTCTCACATGGATTCCTTTGTAACTCTCATAAGGATTCCTTTGTAACTCTCATAAGGATTCCTTTGTAACTCTCACATGGATTCCTTTGTAACTCTCATATGGATTCCTTTGTAACTCTCACATGGATTCCTTTGTATCTCTCAAAAGGATTTGCTCTCACATCGATTCCTTTGTAAAATATGGATTTCACTTAACATAGATTTATTTTATATTTCAAAATATTTTTTGGCATCTAGTGAAAAGTCAAATATTCTTGATTTGCGTAATCCTCTATCTTTCTGTCAGGAGATCTTTTTGCTTATCTCTCTAAATCTTTTCTTTCCTGCCAACACAAAGGGGATTACTTACCACTTCTGGGTGGCATCAGGAAACATAAAGGTATGAGCCTTTTTGACAGAAACACTCTTTTATCTAAACACTTTTTTCTATGCTTGCAGACCTCGTAGACCACAAATTATCAGAAGAAAGAGAAGATGAGCAACGGCTAGAACTCCAACGGATCTCCTCAACGGATTTATTCAAATTGCTCATATAAAAGATGAAGAATGGCTGAAGAACAGATAGAGCTTTTCCTGAAGATCTTTTGAATGAGTGTACAACCAGTGAGGAACCTGAACTCCAAATACACTCAAAGAAAAAGAGAGAAAGAGCCTGAGCCCAAGAAGAAGTGTTCAAGCATCTGAAGCATTGAAGCATTCAAGCTCCTTCTTCTCTCTTCTCTCTCTCTCTCTGTGCATCTTGTAATCTGGGGGAGAGAGTCTTTTGCTGAGAGTTCTTTTAGTTGGTTTTTATTTGTTCCAACTCTCAGCTTTGTTCTTTCTTTTCTAAGAAAGATCCTTGTCCGGCTGTAGGACTGTATACAGTGTAGAACCTAGCTAGGGGTTTGTGTCTAGCAGAACCACACTAGGGTTTGTACCAGGAGGTTGGCTTTTTTACCTGTAAGAGAAGTGGGCTACCTTCTTGCCCGGGAAAGAGAAGAAGACCAGCTGGGGTGCTGGGTGTTGTAGTGTCCTTAAGGGGGACTGTACCCTTAGTTAGTGAAATCCCAAGAGGTTGCTTGGGGACTGGACGTAGGACTTCCATGTGGGAAGGGCCGAACCAGGATAAATTCCTTGTGTCCTTTGTGTGATTGTTTATTTGCTTCCGCACTGCTACTCTTTATCACACCAAACTAACCAAACCTTCAAGTGTTAATTTCTGTGTTTAAGTTTCTATTTCAGATTTCAGAAAAACCTATTCACCCCCCCTCTAGGTTAGCTTGCTGCCGTACCAAAAGGGCCAACAAGTGGTATCAGAGCGGGTCTCTGATCATTCAAAGAAGATCCAACGATCTTAGAGCAAAGATCTGTGGCAGCTCAAGGATATGCTGAAGGTCAATCAGTCACCAGACCTCCATTCTTTGATGGAGAGGACTACCAATATTGGAAGATGCGAATGGAATGCTTCATTCGGGGCATAGACTTCGATCTGTGGCAGGTAATAGAGGTAGGTGATTTTGTTGTTGTTCCTGTTCCAGGCACTACTGCTATTACAATAGCTGATAAAAATAAACTATCTTTAAACTTTAAAGCTAAGAACTATTTATGTTGTGCTTTATCTAAAAAAGAATTTAGTAGAGTATCTGTATGTAAATCTGCTAAAGAAATATGGGATAAACTGCAGATAACTTATGAAGGAATAGATAAAGTAAAACAAACTAGAATAGATATTCTTGTCTCACAATATGAGCAATTCAAAATGTTTCCAAATGAAAATATCACTCAAATGTATAATAGATTTTCAAGTATAGTAGTTGGTCTAAGCTCTCTTGGTAAAAATCTTTCTGATGAGGAAACTGTTAGAAAAATACTTAGGTCCTTAACTATTTCATGGACACCTAAAGTAACTGCTATTGAAGAGGCCCATGATTTAACCAAATTGTCAATTGATAATTTAATAGGTTCTCTCATGGCACATGAAATAAATATGGAGCGATTTTCTGAAAGCTCATCTAAGAAGAAATGTACTAATGCTCTTAAGGTTGTAGCTGCTCCTTCCACTTCTTCTTCTAGCTCCAAAAATGCAGATCTTGAAGACAGTGACATAGATGAAGTTCTGTCCAAGCTTCAGAAAATTTTCAAGAAAAAGAAAAATGGATCAAGAAGGATTCAAAAGAAAGAGAGAAAAGAAAAAGAACCAGTCTGCTATGAATGCAGAAAACCTGGACATCTAAGACCAGATTGTCATAAACTAAAGAAGATTGGTCAACCAGAAAAGTCCAAAAAGAAGCACAAGAAATTCAAAAGAAAAGCCATGGCAGCTGCTTGGGAAAATGATGAGGTCACAAGCTCAGAATCATCAAGCTCAGAATCAGAGAAAGAGCAGGTAAATCTAGCCCTCATGGTAGGACTAGATGAGGTACATCTTAACTCATCTTTTGATTCTTGCACAGATTCAGGATCAGAATATGAAGATTTAGATCATGTTTTTAATGAACTTTATGATAAACACAAGGTTGTTGTAAAAGAATTGAAAAATATCAAGAACAACCTTACTTGTTTGGAAAACACTAATTCTGATCTTAAATCAGAAATGGAACAATTAGAAGATCAATTAAAAGAATGTAAAGATAATATTATCTTTTAAATGAAGATTTAAAAAGTAAGAATAATGAGAAGATAGAGTTAGAAGAAAAATTGAAAACTCTAACTGAAGAAAATCTTTATTTAAAAGAATCAGTTAGAAAATTAACTAAAGGGAAAACATCTTTAGCCCTATGTTTAAAAGGATCAAAATCTGGAAATAATAAACAAGGTCTTGGTTATACACCTCCAGAAAAAGGAAAACAAGTAATAAACTCAGGAAAATATCTTTTACCAAAATTTGTAAAAGAAACCAAAATGTCTCAGAAAAAGGAACCTGAAACAACCAAGCTTTGTCAAAGAAAAAGGTTTCTAAAAATTATGTTCCAATCATGCATCACAAAGACAATAAGAACTGCAAAACAAATTATATTCATTGCTGCTCTCATTGCAATAAACTAGGACACACTGTGAACACCTGCACAACTAAGCACTTAGTTTGGATTCCTAAAGGTTATTTTCATGCATCTAACCATCAAGGACCCAAAAAGATTTGGGTACCTACTTCTGAGTAACTCATTTGCAGGAAAGTCTTGGGCATCAGGAACAAAGGATGCTCAAGGCACTGAAGACTGCCAACTCTTCATCCATCTCATATCTGAAAAGGGAGTAGTCATTAATTTATTCGTAAATTTTAATATTACTAATAATATTTACAAGTTTCATTCAGGTGGAGTCTCTCATTCAGGGGGAGCACAGACTAAGGGGGAGTTATTCATTTATGTCAATCATTGTTGAACCCCTCAATGGTAAAAATTTCTTTCACAAAGGGGAGAGAATGCAATAGTAAGAACCTTCCTTTTTGGTTTGTGACAAAAAGGGGGAGAGTATGCATGGTATGCATTATCTGTGAATTTTCTGTATTTTCTATGCTTTACGTATTTTTGTCAGAAAATTCTCATAAATTTTGTCATCACCAAAAATGGGGAGATTGTTGAACCACTCCTATATTTTACCCTTTTATTTTGGTGATAACAAAATTTATGTTTAATTAATTATTATTAAAAATATTTAATATCATGTTTTTCTTAATAAATATAAATTTATGTGATTAATTGAATATTAAATATATTTAATACCATGATTTTTCTAATTATAAATTAAATATCATGATTTTCTAATAAATATAAATTTATGTGATTAATTGAATATTAATATATTTAATACCATGATTTTTCTAATTATAAATTAAATATCATGATTTTCTAATAAATATAAATTTATGTGATTAATTGAATATTAAATATATTAATACCATGATTTTTCTAATTATAAATTAAATATCATGATTTTCTAATAAATATAAATTTATGACATTATTACCGTAATAATTTGCACTAAACACATAAATCGATGTCCATTCAATATATATGGATTTCAGTTCAAAGTGCCACATCGATTTGGTCTCATAACGATTTGATAAGTGACTCTCATAAGGATTCCTTTATACTCACACAGACTCCTTTGAAACTCATAAGGATTCCTTTGTAACTCACACAGACTCCTTTGTAACTCATAAGGATTCACTCTCATAACGATTCCTTTGTAATTCTCATAACGATTCCTTTGTAAACTCTCATAAGGATTCGCTCTCAAGGATTCATTCTCATAACGATTCCTTTGTAACCCACACAGACTTCTCATAACGATTCCTTTGTAACCCACACAGACTTCTCATAACGATTCCTTTGTAACTCACACAGACTTCTCATAAGGATTCCTTTGTAACCCACACAGACTTCTCATAACGATTCCTTTGTAACTCTCATAAGGATTCCTTTGTAACTCTCACATGGATTCCTTTGTAACTCTCATAAGGATTCCTTTGTAACTCTCACATGGATTCCTTTGTAACTCTCATAAGGATTCCTTTGTAACTCTCATAAGGATTCCTTTGTAACTCTCACATGGATTCCTTGTAACTCTCATAAGGATTCCTTTGTAACTCTCACATGGATTCCTTTGTAACTCTCATATGGATCCTTTGTAACTCTCACATGGATTCCTTTGTATCTCTCATAAGGATTTGCTCTCACATCGATTCCTTTGTAAAATATGGATTTCACTTAAACATAGATTTATTTTATATTTCAAAATATTTTTTGGCATCTAGTGAAAAAGTCAAATATTCTTGATTTGCGTAATCCTCTATCTTTCTGTCAGGAGATCTTTTTGCTTATCTCTCTAAATCTTTTCTTTCCTGCCAACACAAAGGGGATTACTTACCACTTCTGGGTGGCATCAGGAAACATAAAGGTATGAGCCTTTTTGACAGAAACACTCTTTTATCTAAACACTTTTTTCTATGCTTGCAGACCTCGTAGACCACAAATTATCAGAAGAAAGAGAAGATGAGCAACGGCTAGAACTCCAACGGATCTCCTCAACGGATTTATTCAAATTGCTCATATAAAAGATGAAGAATGGCTGAAGAACAGATGGAGCTTTTCCTGAAGATCTTTTGAATGAGTGTACAACCAGTGAGGAACCTGAACTCCAAATACACTCAAAGAAAAAGAGAGAAAGAGCCTGAGCCCAAGAAGAAGTGTTCAAGCATCTGAAGCACTGAAGCATTCAAGCTCCTTCTTCTCTCTTCTCTCTCTCTCTGTGTGCATCTTGTAATCTGGGGGAGAGAGTCTTTTGCTGAGTGTTCTTTTAGTTGGTTTTTATTTGTTCCAACTCTCAGCTTTGTTCTTTCTTTTCTAAGAAAGATCCTTGTCCGGCTGTAGGACTGTATACAGTGTAGAACCTAGCTAGGGGTTTGTGTCTAGCAGAACCGCACTGGGGTTTGTACCAGGAGGTTGGCTTCTTTACCTGTAAGAGAAGTGGGCTACCTTCTTGCCCGGGAAAGAGAAGAAGACCAGCTGGGGTGCTGGGTGTTGTAGTGTCCTTAAGGGGGACTGTACCCTTGGTTAGTGAAATCCCAAGAGGTTGCTTGGGGACTGGACGTAGGACTTCCATGTGGGAAGGGCCGAACCAGGATAAATTCCTTGTGTCCTTTGTGTGATTGTTCATTTGCTTCCGCACTGCTACTCTTTATCACACCAAACTAACCAAACCTTCAAGTGTTAATTTCTGTGTTTAAGTTTCTATTTCAGATTTCAGAAAAATCTATTCACCCCCCCTCTAGGTTAGCTTGCTGCCGTACCAAAAGGGCCAACAAGATATATATGCGAAAACCTCTCTTCATCAATTTGACTTTTGAACTTTGAGAAACACTTATTTCTGACTTGTGTGACAATCTTTAAACTTAAGTGGATGGGCCATCTTGCAATTGACAACGAGATCTAGATCTACTTGTGTTTATGGAACAAGTTAGACAATGTTGGAGATACTGAGAATGGTCTTTCTCCCCACCCACATTTTATTGTTGAGTTTCTACTTGTCACACCTCCAATTTATAATATGTGTATAAATAGTTATTAAGATGACAGATCATGTGATGTAAAAAAAAAAAATTCACATGACAATTTATGTGCCGTCACATGAGTTATAATTCTAAGTAATTTATATTTGTTATATTTTTAAAAAGTACAGTAAATCTTTCTCTATAAATAAATAAGTGCTTGTGATATATCGCATGAGCCTCAAACCCGTCTTGTAAAGGTTGTTGGGAGGCGTTTTGAGGCAGTCTTTTTTTTTTTTCCCTTCCCCCCTTTTGGCATCGCATCTTTCTTTCCCAGTTTTACTTATCGCCCGGGTAAAAGCTTTTGCTGATGTCCTGTGCCAGTGTACATTTCATAAGGCTCCACCTTTTTTTGTAGATAAAACGGTGTACCGATTATATGGGGAATCATAGGAAGTCATATTAACTCGGAACGTGATAAGATATGCATGATCGGCTCGTTATAGGGGGGAAGACTCCAGATCCTCATTTCTGAGAAAGGGTGGTTTTTTTTTTGGTAAAAGCTCCTCTATATTGAGAGGAACCGGACGGACTGGTGGGATTAGCTAGCTATCACACTTTAAACATTACCGATCGATATAAGAGTGTTTATTTCCCTAATTAACAATAACGTCCTTCTGACCTGCCAAGGTCCATACTGGGAGGGCCTAATTAACACGCCAGCGAGTGAAGGCGCTTCTGAACCAGCCACCCCGTTTTGACAGACGGTTTTGTAATGTCATTTAGGGACATGTTAAAATGATATAATCATTAAAAATGTCACATCAATAAATGTCAGGAGAAAGTATAAAATATATCATGATGTGAATAAGAGCGAAGACAATATACTCTACTGTTAAAAAAAGAAAAACAATGTGAAGAAAAACAATATAGTATTCAGTATAAAATTCAGAGAGTAATAAAAAACATAAAATTAAGCTTCTGGTGTAAGATGATCCTACTTCTCTGTAAAATTAGTTGTATTTTAAGTTATACATGTTACATGAACCTTTCTCACTTAAAATTGTTGTGGTGTACATTATAAAGAACAAATGTTTGAAAAAAGGGTCAGGATATTCTTGCCATTAATTGGTTAGAATTCTGTGGGACATAGTCTGATGATTAATATAGATGAAAAATAAAGATCTTGAGGGAGATGGAGCCTAAAATAGGGACTGAATATGAACTGGTGCTGGGGAGGTAATTACAATTATATGGACCCATCGTGCCGCCTCCGCATGGGTGCCACTATATATATTGAGGACAATACTTTGTGCCCCAAAACAATTACAGTAGGGAAAATAACATCATTTAGTAACATATCTTTCAACACACCAATTAAATGTATTAAAATTTTTTATTTATGACTTATTTTTAATTTTCTTCTGACAAGTACTGATGTGATATCATTTTATTAATAATATCACTTTAATGTGTTATTAAATGATGTTACAAAAATATTTTTCATAACAACAGACAAATCTGACCACCGAGCCGTGCCCCCTTGGTCCAATACGGCATCAGTTATAATGCAAGTTATGTCTGCAAATGACCTAGGTAAGTACTGGACTTTTGCTTGTCCTTCAGCATCATATCGAGTCACACGACATAGATAGGTGGTTGCTCCTTGATAAATAAATAAAGCGAAGTCCACCATTTTCACATTTTGTCGACGTTATTATGAATTATATTGTGACATGAGGAAGGGCTGTCCGTAAGTTCGGATCCTTGAATGGTAAATGAGAATTTACAATATATATATATATATATTTATATATATTAGAACGCGCATGTTCCGAGGTTTAACAAGTATTCAGGTAATAAGCATGCAACATGATGATGAATGAGTTAAGGGAACTAAGGAGCTAATTGCCATGTGATAGGGGTAACTGTAAGTTCATAGCCAACAAATACTATAATTTTCCAGTCTCTAGACCTAATTGAAGATGGGATAATCGTAGGATTTATATTGATTGACAGCACCTCATCCAAACATGCTTCTGCTATCTCCCCTCCCCTAGCTGGAAGAAGATGTGTAGCCCCGTTCCATGCATTCATCTCGGTAGTATGGAGACCGCTGGCTGCCTCCGAATTGGCTTCACGACGACATGATATATATCTGGATCGAAAAATGAGATCAGACCATGCATTGTGAGGACGAAACAGACATTTCCCCCCACGCCATGCGTAGATTCCTTTTGCCCTACAGTGTGAGAATGCACAGCCATTGCAACCAAGCTGACATCGGATCTTGGCTCTCGTTCCTTGATGCATGCTCAGAGGCCAGAGAGCTCTCCCACCAGTCCCGTCATGGCGACCCATTTCTCCAATGCGCTGGCAGATGTCACGAAAGCCAGTTTGGACGACTCCACATCCTTCTTAGCAACTGCAAATAATTGACCGCAGCCAACAACAATACCATTGGTACACTATGTCAGTATGTTTGGATGTTGTGCTGTTGTAATTAGATCGCTATTCCTGCGGGGGAAGGGGAAGCTGGGTAAGTGCAGGTACGCACCTGAGCCAATCAACAAGGCCAGGGAGGTGTTGAAAGTGTCGACTTCTATTTTCTCCTCGGGACTAGAGCTCAGCTGATCATAAGAACCATTGAGAGGGAGATGAATCATTAATCTTTAGATGCCTCGAATACATTAAGATGAACTGACACATCATGCGTCCCATAAATTAGACCACCACCAGGACCCACCTTTGCGAAGGCAGCATTGACATGCTTCACCCAGTCCGCACTAGAGTTAGGGCCGAGGATGCTGTCGGCCGCAGAGAGGTCGTTGTTGTCGATGGCCTGGCCCACTTTGCTCAGCTTGTACACCAGCTCTTGCAGATAACCTGCCAATTGACCCACGCACACACACATATATACCACCTAGATCATCTCTGATTCTGATAATCATTCATTGGCAACCAGTAGTACTGCTGGTGACTATGGATGTCCAATGGCGCCCACTGGATACCCAACATCGTCGCTCCTGATCCTTAATTTCTAACTTGTTTGTCGTGTGTACGTATAGATCTATATTATTATAATAAAATATAGTTCCGAATGCTATAACGTGACAGGATCAAGATGAGTTTTTTTCGTCATGTTTGTTAATATAAAAATTTACTAATGTAACTTCTCTCGTATCTTTTTTCCTTATTAAAAACTTCTATTAAACATCTCATTTTTTTCTAAAAAGTCACATCTTTCCTCAAAACCATTTCTCATTTTACTCACCTTATCAAAACACTTTCTCTCTTTTAAAAATAATAAAAAATATTACATATTTTTTCAATAATACTTTTTTATTAAAATTATTATATTAATATTAAATACTCTTAACTTCATGTATATGACTTACAAATTTTATTTATTCAAATTTAATAATTTTCCGTGCATCTTATAGATATAGAGCTAGAATATATATAGAGAGAGAGAAAGAGAGGGAGAGAGAGAGGAGATCAATCCATCCAAAACACTATTCGCAATAATTTGTACTACTCCTACTGTTATTTAATTACTTATTAATTATTCTTACAACAAATATGATAAATATATCATTCTTGTCAAAATATTGCTAAAATGTCAAATATTTAAAAAATAATTGCAGTTAACTTCTATTAATAAAATAGATATTTCTTCTGAAGCATATATTTGTCAGTTAAACATGTTTTTGACTAAAACTTGTTTATTGTTCTCTTTTTAAGTACGTAGATACCTTAATGCACCCATAACTTTATTCATGAATAATCTTATCATTAATAATTTTTCTAATAATATTTTAATGAAAAATGACAAATTTATAATACTTACAATAAAAATCATTTACATGTAAAGGTCTCATTTAATTACCCTTACCTTTCTCCGTGCCGGAGGAGCTGATGACCCCCTGCCGCTCGAGCCTCTTCTTTCTGTCCTCCTTCACTTTCTCCAGTAGCTCTATGTCGTCGTCCGCCTCCAAGACGGCTCCCATTGCCACCGGAGTGCCCCTGGTGAGGCTCAAGGCCGTCGCCAAGAATAGACCGGCGACGGCGAGGCACCTTCTCCTGCTGCCTACTGGGACATTATTCGGAAGATCAAAATGGACAGGGTAGAACCTGGAAGGGTGGCGTAGCAGCTGGAGGTCGCCGCCGCCCGCGATGTTGTCTCTGCAGGCGCATCCAGCCGCCGGTGCAGGAAGCTGGGCTGCAGCTCTGCTGAGCTCGAAGCTGCGACATCCCTTGGCGGTCAGACAGTTGGCTCTTTCCCGAAGAATGAGGGCCGCCAATGCCGCCGTCTGCGAGGTGGAAGTGGTAGGGAAAAACCCGGCTGTCACGGTAGTTGCGGCCATGTATACATTGGCCATTCTCTAACCCTGGAGATTAGCTCTAGCTCTCGCTACCGCCTTCCCCCCCTTACATATAACCAGACGCGCGTCTCCACCGTACGTAGGCAACCAAAGGCCACTCCCTCTGCTTCCCCTTCTTCCAATCTTCACCTAATTTAGAGGATAAGGTTCTCCGTCTATCACAGCCACAACATCCTTACTCCCTCCCTTCATCCTCTCGAGTCTCCGCCCTGACCCCACTTCACTTCAGCGATTAGCATCAGACTGGAATACCGTCCGATGCTTTCCACGTGACCTGTTCAAAGGACAGAAGGAAAGCAGGCGAATATGTGGAAGGTGGAAGGCCCGCCAGACCAGTGGCGGATCCTCCTTATAGTCAGTGGGGTCACGTGACCCCACTGACTTGAAAGAGGTGTCTTAAAGGAAGTAGAAATTTTTCATGTTATTTAGGTGTTCAAATGAAAAGTGACCCCACTAAATTTAAGGGTGACCCCTTAGGTTTAAGTGACCTCACTGAACTAATTTTCAGGATCCGCCAGCCAGACGAGTTTCCAGTGACGAGTGTAATGACGAGTGTAATGATGTACCTATCACTCATGAGACTCCGGAACATGTACGTGGTGTGCATGCGTCCGTTTCCTCCTCCTCTACGACTTCTCAGATAAACACGTGAATGGTGTCCTAGTAGACATGGGATTCTTCCATTGTTGTTATTATAACTCTTGTAATCACAGAACTCTTGTATTATATATATATAGAGAAATGCTATGCTCTCGTTACTGCCTACGCACACCGCGTGGAGGGGCGGGTTCCCCAGCATTTAATGTTTTTTATTTTTTTATTTTTATGCACTATTTGTGTTCACAAAATGATGTATTTGTGTGTACAAATACATCATTTGTGTGTACAAATTGTAAAAAAAAAATACATTTAATGCTGGAGTCACGCGGCGTGCGTGTGGAGGGGCGCGGCCCCTCCAGCTCAGCTGGGCTCCCGGCAATGCCGGGAGCCTAACATTACTCTTATATATATGATAACTAGTTGGATGCCCGTGCGATGCACGGTAATTATTTACAAAAATAATAAATAAATATAATTTTATTTATAAAGATATATAATTTATTAAAATTTGAATATCATAAAACTTAAATTATTATCTAAACTATGACTATATAATTTGCTAGAGCACAAAATATATATGAAAGTATGACCGGAGTGAACCCTGCAAAGGCTATCTCATTTTATTTAAAAAATGAGACATTATTCTTATGTTAATCCAATCAATATAAGTATTCAAACAAATATAATAGTGAAACTAAAATAGAAAGATTAAAAATAAAGAATACATATAACTATTTATTAATCTTTTGAAGATCACCTTTCTAATGTATACCATAATCTATCTATAGTATACAAAACCAAATTAAAATAAGAATACTTTTTATGTATAGAAAGATAATAGTCTAAAAAAAATGAAGAGTATTCTCAATATTAAGAATAAGAGTATTTAAATTAAAACTACAGATCCTCTAATAAGAATGCACGTGGTCTATAAAAGAATTGAGAGAGATAGAGATTGAGATTTTTTTAGAATATTTTCTCTCCATTTCACTATAGCTACTGTAGCTTGTTACTTTCTACGATAGTTACAGTGCCCTTTGTTTTTCTTTTTCTTGATCTTCTATGTTTCCGGTGTTTTCATTGCAGACTGGGGAGGAGGCGGCGATGCCACCCACCCCCGCCCCTACCCAACTGGCTAAGGTGCAGGGGGAGAGAGAGGTAGATCAGCTTGGGGGGGGGGGGGGGGGGGGGGGGGAGGAGGTGCAAAAGAATAGGAGGCGCAGAAAGAGTGAGAAAGAGATAGAGAGGGAGAGCGCAGTGCAGGGGGTGGGATCGAGTTGCAGACTGGGGAGGAGGTAGCGATGCCACCCACCCTCGCCCTACCTAGCCAGCCGAGGTGCAGGGGGAGAGAGAGGTGTACCAGCTTAGGGGGCAAGGAGGTGCAGGGGAATAGGAAGTGCAGGAAGAGTGAGAAAGAGATAGAGAGAGGAGAGCGCGGTGCAAGGGGTAAGAGAGAGGGAGGAGAGAGAGAGAGAGCCAGGGGAAGTAAGGCAGAGAATGCAAAGGAGAGGGAAGGGGCCAGCGCACGGGGAGAGGAGGGGGCGAGGCCATCGTCACAGCGATCGGAAGTCGTGTTCAACTCGACGCGAGAACTCCTCCCCAGGTCGTGGATATGGGTGCCCGAACATCACCCATATAGTTATCCCCTCCGGTTTATTCCCACCCCTTCAGCGAAAGAATTGGGTATACCTTTCCGCACGGGCATCGGAATCGCTTATGTGACCACAATTCAAAATCGGCACTCCGAGACGGTCGACAGCACACTGGTTTTGCGGAATTCCGTTCCAGAGCCAAAATCCCCCCCGGAGCGTGTGTACTAGTACACCGACTATCGTACCCTCCGGTCATACGCGGATATTTATTCGCCCGGAGGTCGGAACCGCCCGCGAGGCCCCAATTCAGAATCGGCACTTCGACCCGGTCGGTAAATGGTCGCATTCGGAGATTTCCGGTCAGGCGCCCAAATTCCTCTCCGGGAGCGCGATCGCAGGCTGCCGATGCGATCGCATACGGACACCCCTTCACTCAAACGGGCATAACTTTTTGCTCGGTTATTGGAATCGCTTATAAGACCCCAATTCGGAATCGACACTCAGAGGCGCTCGACGCTCCTTTATTGCCTCAGGAGATAAGACGTCATTTCGGGTCGAAAAACCTTCATTTCGAACTCCGAAATTGCGATTCTAGCCGACGATCTCCACTACTCCAAAGTTTTTTGGTAGTAGCGACTCCCTCGATTACGCGAATCGCTGGAGGAGCCCACACGCGGAGCCGCCCAGTCACAGCGATCGGAAGTCGTGTTCAACTCGACGTGAGATCTCCACCCCAGGTCGTGGATATGGGTGCCCGAACATCGCCGATATAGTCACCCCCTCCGGTTATTCCCACCCCTTCAGCGAAAGAAATGGGCATAACTTTTTGCACATGTATCGGAATCGCTTATGTGACCACAATTCAAAATCGGCACTCCGAGACGGTCGACAGCACACTGGTTTTGCGGAATTCCGTTCCAGAGCCAAAATCCCCCCCGGAGCGTGTGTACTAGTACACCGACTATCGTACCCTCCGGTCATACGCGGATATTTATTCGCCCGGAGGTCGGAACCGCCCGCGAGCCCCAATTCAGAATCGGCACTTCGACCCGGTCGGTAAATGGTCGCATTCGGAGATTTCCGGTCAGGCGCCCAAATTCCTCTCCGGGAGCGCGATCGCAGGCTGCCGATGCGATCGCATACGGACACCCCTTCACTCAAACGGGCATAACTTTTTGCTCGGTTATTGGAATCGCTTATAAGACCCCAATTCGGAATCGACACTCAGAGGCGCTCGACGCTCCTTTATTGCCTCAGGAGATAAGACGTCATTTCGGGTCGAAAAACCTTCATTTCGAACTCCGAAATTGCGATTCTAGCCGACGATCTCCACTACTCCAAAGTTTTTTGGTAGTAGCGACTCCCTCGATTACGCGAATCGCTGGAGGAGCCCACACGCGGAGCCGCCCAGTCACAGCGATCGGAAGTCGTGTTCAACTCGACGTGAGATCTCCACCCCAGGTCGTGGATATGGGTGCCCGAACATCGCCGATATAGTCACCCCCTCCGGTTTATTCCCACCCCTTCAGCGAAAGAAATGGGCATAACTTTTTGCACATGTATCGGAATCGCTTATGTGACCACAATTCAAAATCGGCACTCCGAGACGGTCGACAGAGCGCTGGTTTCGCAGAATTTCGCTCTGGGGCTGAAATTTCCCCCTGGAGCGTGTGTTACACCAACTGTCGTACCCTCCGGTCGGACGCGGATATTTATTCGCCCGGGGGTCGGAACCGCCCGCAAGGCCCAAATTCAGAATCGGCACTTCGACCCGATCGGTAAATGACCACATTTAGAGATGTCCGGTCCGGCGCCCAAATTCCTCTTCGGGAGCGCGGTCGCACGCTGCCGATGCGATCGCATACGGACACCCCTTTGCTCAAACGGGCATAACTTTTCGCTCGGTTATCGGAATCGCTTATAAGACCCCAATTAAGAATCGGCACTCAGAGGCGCTCGACACCACTTTATTGCCTCATAAGATAAGACGTCATTTTGGGGTCAAAAAACCTTCGTTTCGTACTTCGAAAATGCGATTCTAGCCGACGATCTCCCCAATTTCAAGGTTTTTTGGCAGTAGCGACTCCCTCGATTACGCGAATCGCTGGCGTAGCCCACATGCGGAGCCGCCCAGTCACAGCGATCAGAAGTCGTGTTCAACTCGACGTGAGATCTCCTCCCCAGGTCTTGGATATGAGTGCCCGAACATCGTCGATATAGTCACCCCCTCCGGTTTATTCCCACCCCTTCAGCGAAAGAATTGGGCATAACTTTTTGCACGAGCATCGGAATTGCTTACGTGACCACAATTCGGAATCGGCACTCCGAGATGGTCGACAGGGCACTGGTTTCGTGGAATTCCGTTTCGGGGCCAAAATTCCCCCCCGGAGCGTGTGTACTACATCGACTGTCGTACCCTCCGGTCGGATGCAGATATTTATTCGCCCAGGGGTCGGAACCGCCCGCGAGGCCCCAATTCAGAATCGGCTCTTTGACCCGGTCGGTAAATGGTCTCTTTTGGAGATTTCCGGTCCGGCGCCCAAATTGTTCTCCGGGAGCGCGGTCGCAGGTTGCCGATGCGATCGCATACCGACACCCCTTCGATCAAACATGCATAACTTTTCGCTCGGTTATCGGAATCGCTTGTAAGACCCCAATTCGGAATCGGCACTCAGAGGCACTCGATAGCCCCTAATTGCCTCAGTCGATAAGACGTCATTTCTGGGTCGAAAAACCTTCGTTTTGCACTCCGAAATTGCGATTCTAGCCGACGATCTCCCATATTCCAAGTTTTTTTGGCAGTAGTGACTCCCTTGATTACACGAATCGCTGGCGGAGCCCACACGTGGAGCCGCCCAGTCACAGCGATTGGAAGTCGTGTTTAACTCGACGCGAGATCTCCTCCCCAGGTCATGGATATGGGTGCCCGAACATCGCCGATATAGTCACCCCCTCCGGTTTATTCCCACCCCTTCAGCGAAAGAATTGGGCATAACTTTCAGCACGGGCTTCGGAATCACTTATGTGACCACAATTCGGAATTGGCACTCCGAGACGGTCGATAGCGCGCTGGTTTCACGGAATTCCATTCCGGGGCCAAAATCCCTCCCGGAGCGTGTGTTACACCGACTACCGTACCCTTCGGTCAGACGTGGATATTTATTCGCCTGGGGGTCAGAACCGCCCGCGAGGCCCCAATTCAGAATCGACACTTCAACCCGGTCGGTAAATGGTCACATTCGGAGATTTCCGGTCCGACGCCCAAATTCCTCTTCGGGAGGGCGGTCGCAGGCTGCCGATGCGATCGCATACGGATACCCCTTCGTACAAACGGGCATAACTTTTCGCTCGGTTATCGGAATCGCTTATAAGATGCCGATTCGGAATCGGCACTCAAAGGCGCTCGATGCCCCCTTATTGCCTCAGGTGATAAGACGTCGTTTCGGGGTCGAAAAACATTCGTTTCGCACTCCGAAATTACGATTCTAGCTGACGATCTCCCCAATTCCAAGGTTTTTTGGCAGTAGCGACTCCCTCGATTGCGCGAATCGCTGGCGGAGCCCACACGCGGAGCCGCCCAGTAGCAGCGATCGGAAGTTGTGTACAACTCGACGTGAGATCTCCTCCCCAGGTAGTGGATATGGGTGCCCAAACATCGCCGATATAGTCACCCCCTCCAGTTTATTCCTACCCCTTCATCGAAAGAATCGGGCATAACTTTCCGCACGGGTATCGGAATCGCTTATGTGACCACAATTCAGAATTGGCACTCCGAGACGGTCGACAGTGGGCTGGTTTCGCGGAATTCCGTTCCGGGACCAAAATTCCCCCCGGAGCGTGTGTACTAGGACACCGACTGCCGTACCCTCCGGTCGGACGCGGATATTTATTTGCCCGGGGGTCGAAACTGCCCGCGAGGCCCCAATTCAGAATCGGCACTTCGACCCGGTCGGTAAATGGTCGCATTCGGAGATTTCGGTCCGGCGCCCAATTCCTCTCTGGGAGCGCGGTCGCAGGCTGCGATGCGATCGCATACGGACACCGTTCGCTCAAATGGGCATAACTTCTCGCTCGGTTAACGGAATCGCTTATAAGACCTCAATTGGAATCGGCACTCAGACGCGCTCGAAGACCCCTTATTTCCTCAGGCGATAAGAAGTCGTTTCGGGGTCGAAAAACCTTCGTTTTGCACTCTGAAATTACGTTTCTAGCAGACGATCTCTCCTATTCCAAGTTTTTTGGCAGTAGCGACTCCCTCGATTACGCGAATCGCTGGCGGAGCCCATAGCGATCGGAAGTCGTGTTCAACTCGACGCGTGATCTCCTCCCCAGGTAGTGGATATGGGTGCCCTAACATCACCGATATAGTCACCCCCTCCAGTTTATTCCTACCCCTTCAGCGAAAAAATTGGGCATAACATTCCGCACGGGCATCGGAATCGCTTATGTGACCACAATTGGAATCGGCACTCCGAGAGGTCGACAGCGTGCTGGTTTCGCGGAATTCCTTCCGGGGCCAAAGTTCCCCCCGGAGCGTGTGTACTAGTACACCGACTGTCGTAACCTCCAGTCGGACGCGGATATTTATTTGCCGGGGGGTCGGAACCGCCCGCGAGGCCCCAATTCAGAATTGGCACCAGTAAATGGTCGCATTTGGAGATTTCCGGTCCGGCGCCCAAATTCCTCTCTGGGAGCGCGGTCGCAGGCTGCCGATGCAATCGCATACGGACACCCCTTCGTTCAAACGGGCATAACTTTTCACTCGGTTATCGGAATCGCTTATAAGACCCCAATTCGGAATCGGCACTCAGACGCGCTCGACGACCCTTTATTGCCTCAGGCAATAAGACGTCATTTCGGGGTCGAAAAACCTTCGTTTCGCAGTCTGAAATTACGTTTCTAGCCGACGATCTCTCCTATTCCAAGGTTTTTTGGCAGTAGCGACTCCCTCGATTACGCAAATCGTTGGCGGAGCCCACACGCGGAGCCGCCCAGTCACAGTGATTGGAAGTTGTATTCAACTCGACGCGAGATCTCCTCCCTAGGTCGTGGATATGGGTGCCCGAACATCGCCGATATAGTCACCACCTCCGGTTTATTCCCACCCCTTCAGCGAAAGAATTGGGCATAACTTTCCGCACGGGCATCGGAATCGCTTATGTGAACACAATTCGGAATCGGCACTCCGAGACGGTCGACAGGGCGCTGGTTTTGCGGAATTCCGTTCTGGGGCCAAAATTCCCCTCGGAGCGTGTATACTAGTACACTGACTGCAGTACCCTCCGGTCGGACGCGGATATTTATTCGCTTGGGGGTCGGAACCGCCCGCCAGGCCCCAATTCAGAATCGGCACTTCGACCCCGTCGGTAAATGGTCAATTCGGAGATTTCCGGTCCGGCGCCCAAATTCCTCTCCGGGAGCGCGGTCGCAGGCTGCCAATGCGATCGCATACGGACACCCCTTCGCTCAAACGGGCATAACTTTTCGCTCGGTTATCGGAATCGCTTATAAGACCCCAATTCAGAATCGGCACTCAGAGGCGCTCGATGCTCCCTTATCGCCTCAGGCGATAAGTTGTCATTTCAGGGTTGAAAAACCTTCATTTCGCACTCCGAAATTGTGATTCTAGCCGACGATCTCCCCTATTCCAAGGTTTTTTGGCAGTAGCGACTGCCTCGATTACGCGAATCGCTGGCGGAGCC
Source organism: Colocasia esculenta (assembly GCA_014218235.1). Classification (NCBI taxonomy): domain Eukaryota; kingdom Viridiplantae; phylum Streptophyta; class Magnoliopsida; order Alismatales; family Araceae; genus Colocasia; species Colocasia esculenta. Next base: position 253,533 of record CM024755.1, on the reverse strand, counting down.
CACACGCGGAGCAGCCCAGTCACAGCAATCGGAAGTCATGTTCAACTCGACGTGAGATCTCCTCCCCAAGTCATGGATATGGGTGCCCGAACATCGCCGATATAGTTACCCCCTCCGATTTATTCCCACCCCTTCAGCAAAAGAATTGGGCATAACTTTCCGCACGGACATCGGAATCGCTTATGTGACCACATTTCGGAATCGGCACTCCGAGACGGTCGACACCGCGCTGGTTTCGCGGAATTCCATTCCGAGGCCAAAATTCCCCCCCCCCCCTGGAGCGTGTGTACTAGTACACCGACTGCCGTACCCTCGGTCAGACGCAGATATTTATTCGCCTGGGGGTCGGAACCGCCCGCCAGGCCCCAATCAGAATCGGCACTTCGACCCCGTCGGTAAATGGTCACATTCGGAGATTTCCGGTCCGGCGCCCAAATTCCTCTCCGGGAGCGCGGTCGCAGGCTGCAATGCGATCGCATACGGACACCCCTTCGCTCAACGGGCATAACTTTTCGCTCGGTTATCGGAATCGCTTATAAGACCCCAATTCAGAATCGGCACTCAGAGGCGCTCGATGCTCCCTTATCGCCTCAGGCGATAAGTTGTCATTTCAGGGTTGAAAAACCTTCATTTCGCACTCCGAAATTGTGATTCTAGCCGACGATCTCCCCTATTCCAAGGTTTTTTGGCAGTAGCGACTGCCTCGATTACGCGAATCGCTGGCGGAGCCCACACGCGGAGCAGCCAGTCACAGCAATCGGAAGTCATGTTCAACTCGACGTGAGATCTCCTCCCCAAGTCATGGATATGGGTGCCCGAACATCGCCGATATAGTTACCCCCTCCGATTTATTCCCACCCCTTCAGCAAAAGAATTGGGCATAACTTTCCGCACGGACATCGGAATCGCTTATGTGACCACATTTCGAAATCGGCACTCCGAGACGGTCGACACCGCGCTGGTTTCACGGAATTCCATTCCGAGGCCAAAATTCCCCCCCCCCCCTGGAGCGTGTGTACTAGTACACCGACTGCCGTACCCTCCGGTCAGACGCAGATATTTATTCGCCTGGGGGTCGGAACCGCCCTCGAGGCCCCAATTCAGAATCGGCACTTCGACCCGGTCGGTAAATGGTCGCATTCGGAGATTTCCGGTCCGGCGCCCAAATTCCTCTCTGGGAGCGCGGTCGCAGGCTGCCGATGCGATCGCATACGGACACCCGTTCGCTCAAACGGGCATAACTTCTCGCTCGATTAACGGAATCGCTTATAAGACCTCAATTTGGAATCGGCACTCAGACGCGCTCGAAGACCCCTTATTTCCTCAGGCGATAAGAAGTCGTTTCGGGGTCGAAAAACCTTCGTTTTGCACTCTGAAATTACGTTTCTAGCAGACAATCTCTCCTATTCCAAGGTTTTTTGGCAGTAGCGACTCCCTCGATTACGCGAATCGTTGGCGGAGCCCACACGCGGAGCCGCCCAGTCACAGCGATCGGAAGTCGTGTTCAACTCGATGTGAGATCTCCTCCCCAGGTCGTGGATATGGGTGCCCGAACATTGCCGATATAGTCACCCCCTCCGGTTTATTCCCACCCCTTCAGCAAAAGAATTGGGCATAACTTTCCGCACGGGCATCGGAATCGCTTATGTGACCACAATTCGGAATCGGCACTCCGAGACAGTCGACAGCGCGCTAGTTTCGCGGAATTCCATTCTAGGGCCAAAATTCCCCCCCCCCTGGAGCGTGTGTACTAGTACACTGACTGTCGTACCCTCCGGTCGGACGCGAATATTTATTCGCCCGGGGGTCGGAACCGCCCTCGAGGCCCCAATTCAGAATAGGCACTTCGACCCGGTCGGTAAATGGTCACATTCAGAGATTTCCGATCCGGCGCCCAAATTCCTATCCGGGACCGCGGTCGTAGGGTGCCGATGCGATCGCATACGGACACCCGTTCGCTCAAACGGACATAACGTTTCGCTCGGTTATCGGAATCGCTTATAAGACCCCAATTCGGAATCGGAACTCAGAGGCGCTCGATGCTCCCTTATTGTCTCAAGAGATAAGTCGTCATTTCGGGGTCAAAAAACCTTCATTTCGCAATCTAAAATTATGATTCTAGCCGACGATCTCCCATATTCCAAGGTTTTTTGGCAGCAGCGACTCCCTCGATTACGTGAATCGCTGGCGGAGCCCACACGCGGAGCAGCCCAGTCACAGCGATCGGAAGTCGTGTTCAACTCGACGCGAGTTCTCCTCCCCAAGTCATGGATATGGGTGCCCGAACATCGCCGATATAGTCACCCCCTCCAGTTTATTCCCACCCCTTCAGCGAAAGAATTGGGCATAACTTTCTGCACAGGCATCGGAATCGCTTATGTGACCACAATTCAGAATCGGCACTCCGAGGCTCGAATTCAGAATCGGCACTTCTACCCAGTCGGTAAATGGTCGCATTCGGAGATTTCCGGTCCGGTGCCCAAATTCCTCTCCGGGAGCGCGGTCGCAGGCTGCCGATGCGATCGTATACGGACACAACTTCGCTCAAATGGGCATAACTTTTCGCTTGGTTATCGGAATCGCTTATAAAACTCCAATTCGGAATTGGCACACAGAGGCGTTCGACATCCCCTTATTGCCTCGGGCAATAAGACGTCGTTTTGGGGTTGAAAAACCTTCATGTCGCACTCCGAAATTGTGATTCTAGCCGACGATCTCCCCTATTCCAAGGTTTTTTGGCAGTAGAGACTCCCTCGATTACGCGAATCGCTGGCACACGCGGAGCCGCCCAGTCACAGCGATCGGAAGTCGTGTTCAACTCAACGTGTGATCTCCTCCCCAGGTCGTGGATATGGGTGACCGAACATCGCCGATATAGTCACCCCCTCCGGTTTATTCCCACCCCTTCAGCAAAAGAATTGGGCATAACATTCCGCACGGGCATCAGAATCGTTTATGTGACCATAATTCGGAATTGGCACTCCGAGACTGTCGACATTGCGCTGGTTTCGCGGAATTCCGTTCCGAGGCCAAAATTCCCCCTCGAGAGTGTGTACCAGTACACCGACTGCTGTACCCTCCGGTCGGTTGTGGATATTTATTTGCCCGGGGGTCGGAACCGCCCACGAGGCCTCAATTCAGAATCGGCACTTCGACCCAGTCGGTAAATGGTCACATTCAGAGATTTTCGGTCTGGCGCCCAAATTCCTCTCTGGGAGTGCGGTCGCAGGCTGCCGATGCGATCGCATACGGACACCCCTTCGCTCAAACGGTCATAACTTTTCGCTCGGTTATCGGAATCACCCCAATTCCGAATCGACACTCAGAGACGCTCGACGCCCCTTTATTGCCTCAAGCGAGAAGATGTCGTTTCGGGGTCGAAAAACCTTCGTTTCGCACTCCGAAATTGTGATTCTAGCCGACGATCTTCCCTATTCCAAGGTTTTTTGGCAGCAGCGACCCCCTCGATTACGCGAATCGCTGGCGGAGCCCACACGCAGAGCCGCCCAGTCACAGGGATCGGAAGTCGTGTTCAACTCGACGCGAGATCTCCTCCCCAAGTCGTGGATATGGGTGCCCGAACATTGCCGATATAGTCACCCCCTCCAGTTTATTCCCACCCCTTCAGCGAAAGAATTGGGCATAACTTTCCGCACAGGCATCGGAATCGCTTATGTGACCAAAATTCGGAATCGGCACTCCGAGACGGTCAACAGCGTGCTGGTTTCGCGGAATTCTGTTCCGGGGCCAAAATTCCCCTCTGGAGCTTGTGTTCTAGTACACCGACTACTGTACCCTCCGATCGGACACGAATATTTATTCGCCCGGGCGTCGGAACCGCCCTTGAGGCCCCAATTCAGAATCGGCACTTCGACCCAGTCGGTAAATTGTCGCATTCGGAGATTTCCGTTCCGGCGCCCAAATTCCTCTCCGGGAGCGCGGTCGCAGGCTGCCGATGCGATCGTATACGGACACAACTTCGCTCAAACGTGCATAACTTCTCGCTCGGTTATCGGAATCGCTTATAAGACCCCAATTCGGAATTGGCACTCAGAGGCGCTCGACGTCCCCTTATTGACTCAGGCAATAAGATGTCGTTTCGGGGTCGAAAAACCTTCGTTTCGCACTCCGAAATTGTGATTCTAGCCGACGATCTCCCCTATTCTAAGGTTTTTTGGCAGTAGCAACTCCCTCGATTACGCGGATCGCTGGCACACGCGGAGCCGCCTAGTCACAGTGATCGGAAGTCGTGTTCAACTCGACGCGAGATCTCTTCTCTAGGTCGTGGATATGGGTGCCCGAACATCGTCGATATAGTCACCCCCTCCGGTTTATTCCCACCCCTTCAGCAAAAGAATTGGGCATAACATTCCGCACGGGCAACAGAATTGTTTATGTGACCACAATTCGGAATCGGCACTCCGAGACGGTCGACAGGGCGGTGGTTTCACGGAATTCCGTTCCAAGATCAAAATCCCCCCGGAGCGTGTTTACTAGTACACCGACTACCGTACCCTTTGGTCGGACGCGGATATTTATTTGCCTGGGGGTCGGAACCGCCCGCGAGGCCCCAATTCAGAATCGGCACTTCGACCCGATCGGTAAATGGTCGCATTCGGAGATTTCCGGTCCGGCGCCCAAATTCCTCTCTGGGAGCGCGGCCGCAGGCTGCCGATGCGATTGCATACGGACACCCCTTCGCTCAAACAGACATAACTTTTCGCTCGGTTATCAGAATCGCTTATAAGACCCCAATTCGGAATCGGCACACAGAGACGCTCGACATTTTGTTATTGCCTCGGCAATAAGATGTCGTTTCAGGGTCGAAAAACCTTCATTTGGCACTCCAAAATTGCAATTCTAGCCAACGATCTCGCCTATTCCAAGGTTTTTTGGAAGTAGCGACTCCCTCGATTACGCGAATCGATGGCGGAGCCCACACGTGGAGCCGCCAGTCATAGAGATCGGAAGTCATGTTCAACTCGGCGTGAGATCTCCTCCCCAGGTCGTTGATATGGGTGCCTGAACATCGCCGATATAGTCACACCCTCCAGTTTATTCCCACCCCTTCAGCGAAAGAATTGGGCATAACATTCCGCACGGGCATCAGAATCATTTATGTGACCACAATTCGGAATTGGCACTCCGAGACGGTCAACAGGGCTGTGGTTTCACGGAATTCTATTCCGTGGTCAAAATCCCCCTCGGAGCGTGTGTACTAGTACACCGACTGTCGTACCCTCCGGTCGGACGTGGATATTTATTAACCCGGGGGTCGGAACCGTCCGCGAGGCCCCAATTCAGAATCGGAACTTTGACCCGATCGGTAAATGGTCGCATTCGGAGATTTCGGCTCCGGCGCCCAAATTCCTCTCCGGGAGCGCGGTCGCAGGCTGCCGATGCGATCGCATATGGACACCCCTTCGCTCAAACAGGCATAACTTTTTGCTCGGTTATCGGAATCGCTTATAAGACCCCAATTCGGAATCAGCACTCAGAGGCGCTTGACGCTCCCTTATCCCTCAGGCGATAAGACGTTGTTTCGGGGTCAAAAAACCTTCATTTCGCACTCTGAAATTGCGATTCTAGCCGACGATCTCCCCTATTACAAGGTTTTTTGGCAGTAGCGACTCCCTCGATTACGCGAATCGCTGGCGGACCCACACGCGGAGCTGCCCAGTCACAGCGATCAGAAGTCATGTTCAACTCGACACGAGATCACCTCCCCAGGTCGTGGATATGGGTGCCCGAACATCGCTGATATAGTCACCCCCTCCGGTTTATTCCCACCCCTTTAGCGAAAGAATTGGGCATAACATTTCGCACGGGCATCGGAATCGTTTATGTGACCACAATTCAGAATCGGCACTCCGAGACGGTCGACATGGCGGTGGTTTCACGGAATTCCGTTTTGGGGTTAAAATTCCCCCCCGGAGCGTGTGTACTAGTACACCGACTGCCGTACCCTCCGGTTGGATGCGGATATTTATTCGCCCGGGGGTCGGAACCGCCCTAGAAGCCCTAATTCAGAATCGGCACTTTGACTCGGTCGGTAAATGGTCGCATTCGGAGATTTCCGGTCCGGCGCCCAAATTCCTCTCCGGGAGTGCGGTCGCAGGCTGCCGATGCGATCGCATACCGACACCCCTTCGCTCAAACGGGCATAACTTTTTGCTCGGTTATCGGAATCTCTAATAAGACCCCAATTCGGAGTCAAAACTCAGAGGCGCTCGATGCTCCCTTATTGCCTCAGGCGATAAGACGTCGTTTCGGGGTCGAAAAACCATCGTTTCGCACTCCAAAATTGCGATTCTAGCCGACGATCTCCCTTATTCCAAGGTTTCTTGGCAGTAGCGACTCCCTCGATTATGCGAATCGCTGGTGGAGCCCACACGCGGAGCCGCCCAATCACAGCGATCGGAAGTCGTGTTCAACTTGGCGCGAGATCTCCTCCCCAAGTCGTGGACATGGGTGCCCGAACATCGCCGATATAGTCACCCCTCCGGTTTATTCATACCCCTTCAGCGAAAGAATTGGGCATAACATTCCGCACGAGCATCGGAATCGTTTATGTGACAACAATTCGGAATCGGCACTCCGAGACGGTCGACAGGGCGGTGGTTTCACGGAATTCCATTCGGCGCCAAAATTCCCCTCCGGAGCGTGTGTACTAGTGCACCGACTGCCGTACCCTCCGGTCGGACGCGGATATTTATTCGCCCGGGGGTCGGAACCGCCCGCGAGGCCCCAATTCAGAATCAGCACTTCGACCCGGTCGGTAAAAGGTCGCATTCGGAGATTTCCGGTCCAGCGCCCAAATTCCTCTCCGAGAGCGCGGTCGCAGGCTGCCGATGCGATCGCATACGGACACCCCTTCGCTTAAACGGGCATAACTTTTTGCTCATTTATCGGAATCGCTTATAAGACCCCAATTCGGAATCAGAACTCAGAGGCGCTTGACGCTCCCTTATTGCCTCGGGCAATAAGACGTCGTTTCGGGGGTCGAAAAACCTTCGTTTCGCACTCCAAAATTGCGATTCTAGCCGACGATCTCCCCTATTCCAAGGTTTTTTGGCAGTAGCGACTCCCTCGATTACGCGAATCGCTGGCGGAGCCTACATGCGTAGCAGCCCAGTCACAGCGATCGGAAGTCGTGTTCAACTTGGAACGAGATTTCCTCCCCAGGTCGTGGATATGGGTGCCGAACATCGCCGATATAGTCACCCCCTCCGGTTTATCCCACCCCTTCAGCAAAAGAATTGGGCATAACATTCCGCACGAGCATCGGAATCGTTTATGTGACCACAATTCGGAATCGGCACTCTGAGACGGTCGATAGGGCGGTGGTTTCACGGAAGTCTGTTCCGGGGCCAAAATTCCCCTCCGGAGCGTATGTACTAGTACACCGACTGCCGTACCCTCCGGTTGGACGCGAATATTTATTCGCCCGGGGGTCGGACCTGCCCGCGAGGCCCCAATTCAGAATCGACACTTCGACCTGGTCGGTAAATGGTCGCATTCGGAGATTTCCTGTCCGGCGCCCTAATTCCTCTCCGGTAGCGCGGTCGCAGGCTGCCGATGTGATCGCATACGGACACCCCTTCGCTCAAACGGGCATAACGTTTCGCTCGGTCATCGGAATCGCTTATAAGACCCCAATTCGGAATCGGAACTCAGAGGCGCTCGACGCTCCCTTATTGCCTCAGGCGATAAAACATCGTTTCGGGGTCGAAAAACCTTTGTTTCGCACTCCGAAATTACTATTCTAGCCGACGATCTCCTCTATTCTAAGGTTTTTTGGCAGTAGCGACTCCCTCGATTACGCGAATCGCTAGCGGAGCTCACATGCGGAGCCGCCCAGTCACAACGATCGGAAGTTGTGTTCAACTTGACGCGAGATCTCCTCCCCAGGTCGTGGATATGGGTGCCTGAACATCGCAGATATAGTCACCCCCTCCGGTTTATTCCCACCCCTTCAGCGAATGAATTGGGCATAACATTCCGCACGGGCATCGGAATCGTTTATGTGACCACAATTCGGAATCGGCACTCCGAGACGGTCGATAGGGCTATGGTTTCACGGAATTCCGTTATGGGGCCAACATTCCACTCCAGAGCGTGTGTACTAGTACACCGACTGCCGTACGCTCCGGTCGGACGCGGATATTTATTCGTTTGGGGGTCGGAACCGTCAGCGAGGCCCCAATTTAGAATTGGCACTTCGACCTGGTCGGTAAATTATCGCATTCGGAGATTTCCGGTCCGACGCCCAAATTCCTCTCCGGGAGCGCGGTCGCAGGCTGCCGATGCGATCGCATACGGACACCCCTTCGCTCAAACGGGCATAGCTTTTCGCTCGGTTATCGGAATCGCTTATAAGACCCCAATTCGGAATAGGAACTCAGAGGCGCTCTACACTCCCTCATTGCCTCAGGCGATATGACATCATTTCGGGGTCGAAAAACCTTCATTTCGCACTCCGAAATTGTGATTCTAGCCGACGATCTCCCCTATTCCAAGGTGTTTTGGCAGTAGCGACTCCCTCGATTACGCGAATCGCTGGCGGAGCCCACATGCGGAGCCGCCCAGTCACAGCGATCGGAAGTCGTGTTCAACTTGGCACGAGATCTCCTCCCCAGGTCGTGGATATGGGTGCCCGAACATCGCCGATATAGTCACCCCCTCCGGTTTATTCCCACCCCTTCAGTGAATGAATTGGGCATAACATTCAGCACGGGCATCAGAATCGTTTTTGTGACCACAATTCGGAATCGGCACTCCGAGACGGTAGACAGGGCTATGGTTTCAGGGAATTCCGTTCCGGGGCCAAAATTCCCCTCCGGAGCGTGTGTACTTGTACACCGACTGTCGTACCCTCCGGTCGGACGCGGATATTTATTTGCCCGGGGGTCGGAATCACCAGCGAGGCCCTAATTTAGAATCGGCACTTCGACCCGGTCGGTAAATAGTCGCATTCGGAGATTTCCGGCCCGGCGCCCAAATTCCTCTCCGGGAGCGCGGTTGCAGACTGCCGATGCGATCGCATACGGAGACCCCTTCGCTCAAACGGGCATAACTTTTCGCTCGGTTATCGGAATCGCCTATAAGACCCCAATTCGGAATCAGAACTTTGAGGCGACGCTCCCTTAATGCCTCAGGTGATAAGACATCATTTCGGGGTCGAAAAACCTTCGTTTCGCACTCTGAAATTATGATTTTGGCCGACGATCTCCCCTATTCCAAGGTTTTTTGGCAGTAGCGACTCCCTCGATTACGCGATTCGTTGGAGGAGCCCACATGCGGAGCCGCCCAGTCACAGCGATCAGAAGTCATGTTCAACTTGGCGGGAGATCTCCTCCCCAGGTCGTGGATATGGGTGCCCGAACATCGCCGATATAGTCACCCCCTCCGGTTTATTCCCACCCCTTCAGCGAATGAATTGGGCATAACATTCCGCACGGGCATCGGAATCGTTTATGTGACCACAATTCGGAATCGGCACTCCGAGACGGTCGACAGGGCTATAGTTTCATGGAATTCCGTTCGCTGGGCCAAAATTCCCCTCCGGAGCATGTGCACTAGTACACCGACTGCCGTACCCTCCGGTCGGATGTGGATATTTATTCGCCCGGGGGTCGGAACCGCCCGCGAGGCCCCAATTTAGAATCAGCACTTCGACCCGGTCGGTAAATGGTCGCATTCGGAGATTTCCGGTCCGGCGCCCAAATTCCTCTCCGGGAGCGCGGTCGCAGGCTGCTGATGCGATCGCATACGGACACCCCTTCGCTCAAACAGGCATAACTTTTCGCTCGGTTATCGGAATCGCTTATAAGACCCCAATTCGGAATCGGAACTCAGAGGCGCTCGACGCTCCCTTATTGCCTTAGGCGGTAAGACATCATTTCGGGGTCGAAAACCTTCATTTTGCACTCTGAAATGTGATTCTAGTCGACGATCTCCCTATTCCAAGGTTTTTTGGCAGTAGCGACCCCCGATTACGCGAATCGCTGGCAGAGCCCACAGCGGAGCCGCCCAGTCACAGCGATCGAGGAAGTCGTGTTCAACTTGGCGCGAGATCTCCTCCCCAGGTCGTGGATATGGGTGCCCGAACATCGCCGATATAGTCACACCCTCCGGTTTATTCCCACCCTTCAGCGAAAGAATTGGGCATAACTCTCCGCACGGGCATCAGAATCGCTTATGTGAACACAATTCGGAATCGGCACTTTGAGACGGTCGACAGGGTGCTGGTTTGCGAAATTCCGTTCCGGGGACAAAATCCGCCCGGAGTGTGTGTACTAGTACACCGACTGTCGTACCCTCCGGTCGGATGCGGATATTTATTTGCCCGGCGGTCGGAACCGCCGGTGAGGCCCCAATTCAGAATCGGCACTTCGACCCGGTCGGTAAATGGTCGCATTCGGAGATTTCCGGTCTGGCACCCAAATTTTTCTCTGGGAGCGCGGTCGCAGGCTGCCGATGCTATCACATACGAACGCCCCTTCGCTTAAACGGGCATAACTTTTCACTCGGTTATCGGAATCGCTTATAAGACCCCAATTCGGAATTGGCACTCAGAGACGCTCGATGCCCCTTTAGTGCCTCAAGAAATAAGACGTCGCTTCGGGGTAGAAACACCTTCATTTCGCACTCTAAAATTGTGATTCTAGCCGACGATCTCCCTATTCCAAGGTTTTTTGGCAGTATCGACTCCCTCGATTAAGCGAATCGCTGGCGGAGCCCACACGCAGAGCCGCCCAGTCACAGCGATCGGAAGTCGTGTTCAACTCGATGCTAGATCTCCTCCCCAAGTCATGGATATGGATGCCCGAACATCGCCGATATAGTCACCCCTCCGGTTTATTCCCACCCCTTCAGCAAAAGAATTGGGCATAACTTTCCACACGGGCATCGTAATCGCTTATGTGACCACAATTCGGAATTGGCACTCTGAGACGGTCGACAGAGCACTGGTTTCGCGGAATTGTTTCGGGGGCAAAATTCCCCCGGAGCGTGTGTACTAGTACACCGACTGTCGTACCCTCCGATCGGATGGCGATATTTATTCGCCCGGAGGTCGGATCTGCCCGCGAGGGCCCCAATCAGAATCGGCACTTCGACCGGTCGGTAAATGGTCGCATTCGAAGGTTTCCGGTCCGACGCCCAAATTCCTCTCCAGGAGCGCGGTCGCAGGCTACCGATGCGATCGCATACGGACACCTCTCGCTCAAAAGGGCATAACTTTTCGCTCGGTTATCGGAATCGCTTAGAAGACACCAATTCGGAATCAGAACTCAGAGGCGCTCGACGCTCCCTCATTGCCGCAGGCGATAAGACGTCATTTCGGGGTAAAAAAACCTTCGTTTCGCATTCCGAAATTACGATTCTAGCCTACGATATCCCCTATTCCAAGGTTATTTGGCAGTAGCGACTCCCTCGATTACGCAAATCGTTGGCGGAGCCCACACGCGGAGCCGCCCAGTCACAGCGATCGGAGGTCATGTTCAACTCGACGCGAGATCTCCTCCCCTGGTCGTGGATATGGGTGCCGAACATCGTCGATATAGTCACCCCTCTCCGGTTTATTCCCACCCCTTCAGCGAAAGATTGGGCATAACTTCCGCACAGGCATCAGAATCGGTATGTGAACACAATTCGGAATCGGCACTTTGAGACGGTCGACAGGGCATGGTTTTGCGGAATTCCGTTCCGGGGACAAAATCCCCCGGAGCGTGTGTACTAGTACACTGACTGCCGTACCTCCGGTCGGACGCGGATATTTATTTGCCGGGGGTCGGAACCGCCCACGAGGCCCCAATTCAGAATCGGCACTTCGACCCGGTCGGTAAATGGTCGCATTCGAGATTTCCGGTCTGGCGCCCAAATTCCTTCTGGGAGCGCGGTCGCAGGCTGCCGATGCTATCGCATACGGACACCCCTTCGCTCAAACGGGCATAACATTTCGCTCGGTTATCGGAATCGCTTTAAGACCCCAATTCGGAATCGGCACTCAGAGACGCTCGATGCCCCTTTATTGCCTCAAGCGATAAGACGTCTCTTCGGGGTAGAAAAACCTTCATTTCGCACTCTGAAATATGAATTTAGCCGATGATCTCTCCTATTCCAAGGGTTTTTGGCAGTAGCGACTCCCTCGATTACGCGAATCGGTGGCGGAGCCCACACACAGAGCCGCCCAGTCACAGCGATCGGAAGTTGTGTTCAACTCGAAGCTAGATCTCCTCCCCAAGTCAGGATATGGGTGCCCGAACATCGCCGATATAGTCACCCCCTCCGATTTATTCCCACCCCTTCAGCAAAAGAATTGGGCATAACATTCAACACGGGCATCGGAATCGCTTATGTGACCACAATTCGGAATCGACACTCCGAGACGGTCGATAGAGCGCGGTTTTCGCAGAATTACATTTGGGGGCCAAAATTCCCCCCTGAAGCGTGTGTACAAGTACACCGACTGCCGTACCCTCCGGTCGGACGCGAATATTTATTCGCCCGGGGGTCGGAACCGCCCTCGAGGACCCAATTCAGAATCGGCACTTCGATCCGGTCGGTAAATGGTCGCATTCGGAGATTTCCGGTCCGGCGCCCAAATTCCTCTCCGGGAGCGCGGTCGCAGGCTGCCGATGCGATCGCATACGGACACCCCTTCGCTCAAACGGGCATAACGTTTCGCTCGGTTATCGGAATCGCTTATAAGACCCCAATTCGGAATCGGCACTCAGAGGCGCTTGACGCTCGCTTATTGCTGCAGGCGATATAAGACTCGTTTTCGGGGATCGAAAAACCTTCGTTTCGCACTCCGAAATTGCGATTCTAGCCTACAAGCGGAGTGGCCCAGTCACAGCAATCGGAAGTCATGTTCAACTCGACGCGAGATATCCTCCCCAGGTCGTGGATATGGGTGCGCCGAACATCGCGGATATAGTCACCCCCTCGGTTATTCCCACCCCTTCAGCGAAAGAATTGGCCATAACATTCCGCACGGGCATCAGAATTGCTTATGTGAACACAATTCGGAATCGGCACTCCGAGACGGTCGACAGCGCGTTGATTTCGAGGAATTCTGTTCCTGGGCCAAAATTCCCCCCCCCCGGAGCGTGTGTACTAGTACACCGACTGCCGTACCCTCCGGTCGGACGCGGATATTTATTCGCCCGGGGGTCAGAACCGCTCGCGAGGCCCCAATTCAGAATCGACATTTCGACCCGGTCGGTAAATGGTTGCATACGCAGATTTCCGGTCAGGAACCCAAATTCGTCTCCGAGAGCGCGGTCGCGGGCTGCCGATGCGATCGCATACGGACACCCCTTCGCTCAGACGGGCATAACGTTTCGCTTAGTTATCGGAATCGCTTATAAGACCCCAATTGGAATCGGCACTCAGAGGCGCTCGACGCCCCCTTATTGCCTCAAGTGATAAGACGTCGTTTCGGGGTCGAAAAACATTCGTTTCGTACTCTAAAATTACGATTCTACCCGACGATCTCTCCTGTTCCATTGTTTTTGGCAGTAGCGACTCCCTCGATTTTGCGAATCGCTGGCGGAGCCCACACGTGGAGCCGCCCAGTCACAGCGATCGGAAGTCATGCTCAACTCGACGTGAGATCTCCTCCCCAGGTCATGGATATGGGCGCTCGAACATCGCCGATATAGTCACCCCCTCCGATTTATTCCCACTTCTTCAGTGAAAGAATTGGGCATAACATTCCGCACAGGGCATCGGAATCGCTTACGTGACTACAATTCGGAATCGGCACTCCGAGACGGTCGACAGCGCGCTAGTTTCGCGGAATTTCGTTCTGGGGCCAAAATTCCCCTCCAGAGCGTGTGTACTAGTACACCGACTGCCGTACCCTCCGGTCGGACGCAAATATTTATTCGCCCGGGGGTCGGAACCGCCCGCGAGGCCCCAATTCAAAATCGGCACTTCGAGACGGTCGGTAAATGGTCGCATACGGAGATTTCCGGTCCGGCGCCCAAATTCCTCTCGGGAGCGCGGTCGCGGGCTGCCGATGCGATCGCATACGGACACCCTTCACGCAGACGGGCATAACTTTTCGCTCGGTTATCGGAATCGCTTATAAGACCCCAATTCGGAATCGGAACTCAGAGGCGCTAGACGCCCCTTATTGCCTTAGGCGATTAAGACGTCGTTTCGGGGTCGAAAAACCTTCATTTCGCACTCTGAAATTGCAATTCTAGCCGACGATCTCTCCTATTCCAAGGTTTTTTGGCAGAGTAGCGACTCCCTCGATTTCGCGAATCGCTGGCGGAGTCCACACGCGGAGCCGCCCAGTCACAGCGATCGGAAGTTGTGTTCAACTCGATGCGGATCTCCTCCCCAGGTCGTGGATATGGGTGCCGAAACATCGCCGATATAGTCACCCCTCCGATTTATTCCCACCCCTTCAGCGAAAGAATTGGGCATAACTTTCCGCACGGGCATCGGAATCGCTTATGTGACCACAATTCGGAATCGGCACTCCGAGACGGTCGACAGCTCGCTGGATTCGCTGAATTCCATTCCGGGGCAAAAATTCCGCCCTGGAGGTGTGTACTAGTACACCGACTGCCGTACCCTCCGATCAGACGCGGATATTTAGTCGCCGGGAGTCGGAACCATCCGCGAGGCCCCAATTCAGAATCGGCACTTCGACCGGGTCTGTAATGGTCGCATACGGAGATTTCTGGTCCGGCGCCCAAATTCCTCTCCGGTGAGCGCGGTCGCGGGCTGCCGATGCGATCGCATACAGACACCCCTTCGCTCAACGGCCATAACAGTTCGCTCGGTTATCGGAAACGCTTATAAGACCCAATTCAGAATCGGCACTTAGAGGCGCTCGACGCCACCTTATTGCCTCAGGCGATAAGGCGTCGTTTCGGGGTCGAAAAAAAACCTTCATTTCGCACTCCTAAATTGCGATTCTAGCCGACGATCTCTCATATTCCAAGGTTTTTTGCAGAAGAAGCGGACTCCTCGTTTTAGCGATATGGGTGCCCGAAACATCGCCGATATAGTCACCCTTCCGGTTGATTGCCACCCCTTCAGCGAAGAATTGGGCATAACTTCCGCACGGGCATCGGAATCGCTTATGTGACCACAATTCGGAAATCGGCACTCGAGACGGTCGACAGCGCGCTGGTTCGCGGAATTCTGTTCCGTGCAAAAATTCCCCCCAGGACGTATGTACTAGTACACCGATGCTGTACCCTCCGTCGGACGTGGATATTTATTCGCCGGGGGTCGGAAACCGCCGCGAGGCCCCAATTCAGAATCGGCACTTCGACCCGGTCGGTAAATGGTCGCATACAGAGATTTCCGATCCGGCCCCCAAATTCCTCTCCGGGAGCGCGGTCGCGGGCTGCCGATGCGATCGCATACGGACACCCTTCGCTCAAACGGGAATAACTTTTCGTTCGGTTATCGGAATCGCTTATAAGACCCCAATTCGGAATCGGCACTCAGAGGCGCTCGACGCTCCTTAGTGCCTCAGGCGATAAGTCGTCATTTCGGGGTCGAAAAAACCTTCTTTCGCACTCCAAAATTGTGATTCTAGCCGACGATCTCTCCTATTCCAAGGTTTTTGGCCAGTAGCGACTCCCTCGATTTTGCGAATCGCTGGCGGAGCCCACACGCGGAGCCGCCCAGTCACAGCGACGGAAGTCATGTTCAACTCGACGCGAGATCTCCTCCCCAGGTCGTGGATATGGGTGCCCGAACATCGCCGATATAGTCACCCCCTCCGGTTTATTCCCACCCCTTCAGCGAATGAATTGGGCATAACTTTCCGCACATGGGCATCGGAATCGCTTACGTGACCACAATTCGGAATCGGCACTCGAGACGGTCGACAGCGCGCTGGTTTACAAATTCCGTTTGGGACAAAATTCCCCTTAGAGGTGTGTACTAGTACACCGACTGTCTTACCCTCCGGTCGGACGCGAATATTTATTCGCCAGGGGGTGGAACCGCCCGCGAGGCCCACTCTGAATCGGCACTTCGACCCGTCGGGTAAATGGTCGCATACGGAGATTTCCTGGTCCGGCGCCCAAATTCCTCTCGGGAGCGCGGTCGCGGGCTCCCGATGCGATCGCATACGGACACCCCTTCGCTCAGATGGCCATAACATTTCGCTCGGTTATCGAATCGCTTATAAGACCCCAATTCAGAATCGGAACTTAGAGGCGCTCGACGCCACCTTATTGCCTCATGCGAAGAAGGTCGTTTCGGGGTCGAAAAAACTATCATTGCACTCCAAAATTATGATTTCTAGCGACGATCTCTCCTATTCCAAGGTTTTTTGGGCGAGTAGACTCCCTCGATTTGCGATATGGGTGCCCGAACATCGCCGATATAGTCACCCTCTCGGTTTATTCCCACCCCTTCAGCGAAAGAATTGGCATAACTTCCGCACGGGCATCGGAATCACTTACGTGACCACAATTCGGAATCGGCACTCGAGGACTGTCGACAGCGCTCTGGTTTCACGGAATTCTGTTCCGTGGCCAAATTCCCCCCTGGGGCGTGTGTACTAGTACACCAACTGCGTACCCTCGGTCGGACGTGGATATTTATTCGCTCGGGGGTCGGAACGCCCGCGAGGCCCCAATTCAGAATCGGCACTTCGACCCGGTCGGTAAATGGTCGCATATGGAGATTTCCGGTCCGGCGCCCAAAATTCCTCTCCGGGAGCGCGGTCGCGGGCTGCCGATGCGATCGCATACGGACACCCCTTCACTCAGATGGGCATAACGTTTCGCTCGGTTATTAGAATTGCTTATAAGACCCCAATTCGGAATCGGCACTCAGAGGCGCTCGACAACCCCTTATTGACTCGGGTGATAAGTCGTCTTTTCGGGGTCGAAAAACCTTCGTTTAGCACTACGAAATTGCGATTCTAGCCGACGATCTCTGCTATTCCAAGGTTTTTTGGCAGTAGCAACTCCCTCGATTTTGTGAATCGCTGGCGGACGTGGAGCCCAGACGTGGAGCCGCCCAGTACAGCGATCGGAAGTCGTGTTCAACTCTACGCGAGATCTCCTCCCCAGATCATGGATATGGGTGCCCGAACATCGTCGATATAGTCACCCCCTCCGGTTGATTCCCACTCCTTCAGTGAAAGAATTGAGCATAACTTTCCGCACGGGCATCGGAATCGCTTACGTGTGACCACAATTCGGAATCGGCACTCCGAGACGGTCGACAGCGCGCTGGTTTCGCGGGAATTCCGTTATGGGCCAAAATTCCCCCCGGAGCGTGTGTACTAGTACACCGACTGCCGTAAGCTCTGATCGGACGCGAATATTTATTCGCCCTGGGGTCGGAACCGCCGCGAGGGCCCAATTCAGAATCAGTACTTCGACCTGGTCGGTAAATGGTCGCATACAGAGATTCCTGTCCGGCGCCCAAATCCTCTCGGGGAGCGCGGGCGCGGCTGCCGATGCGATCGCCTACGGACACACCCTTCGCTCAGACGGGCATAACTTTTCGCTCGGTTATCGAAGAATCGCTTATAAGACCCCAATTCGGAATCGGCACTTAGAGGCGCTCGACAATCCCTTATTGCCTCAGGCGATAAGACCTCGTTTCGGGGTCGGAAAACCTTCGTTTAGCACTATAAAATTGCGATTCTAGCCGACGATCTCTCCTATTCCAAGGTTTTTTGGCAGTAGCGACTCCCTCGATTTCGCAATCGCTGGTGAAGCCCACACACAGAGCCGCACAGTCACAGCGATCGGAAGTGTGTTCAACTCGACGCGAGATCTCCTCTCAGTCGTGGATATGGGTGCCCGAACATCGCGATATAGTCATCCCCTCGGTTGATTCCCACCCTTCAGCGAAAGAATTGGACATAACTTTCCGCACGGGCATCGGAATCGCTTATGTGACCACAATTCGGAATCGGCACTCCGAGACAGTCGACAGCGTGCGGTTTCGCGATTCTGTCCGGGGGCCAAAATCCCCCCGGAGCGTGTGTACTAGTACACCGACTGTCGTACCCTCGGTCGGACGTGGATATTTATTCGCCCGGGGTTGGAACCGCCTGCAAGGCCCCAATTCAGAATCGACACTTCGACCCGGTCCGTAAATGGTCGCTACGAGATTTCTATCAGGCGCCCAAATTCCTCTCCGGGAGCGGGGTCGCGGGCTGTCGATGCGATCGCATACGAACAACCCTTCTCTCACGGGCATAACTTTTCGCTCGGTTATCGAACCGCTTATAAGACCCCAATTCAGAATCGGCACTCAGAGGCGCTCGATGCCCTTATTGCCTCAGGCGATAAGACGTCGTTTCGGGGTCGAAAAACCTTCGTTTCGCACTCAGAAATTGCGATTTTAGCGACAATCTCTCCTATTCCAAGGTTTTTTGGCAGTAGCGACTCCCTCAATTTCTTGAATCGCTGGCGGAGCCACACGCGGAGCGCCCAGACACAGCGATCGGAAGTCATGTTCAACTCGATGCGAGATCTCTCCCCAGGTCGTGGATATGGGTGCCCGAACATCGCCGATATAGTCACCCCTCCGGTTTATTCCCACCCCTTCAGCGAAAGAATTGGGCATAACTTTCCGCACGGGCATCGGAATCGCTTACGTGACCACAATTCGGAATCGGCACTCCGAGCGGTCGACAGCGCGCTGGTTTCGCGGAATTCGTTCGGGCCAAAATTCCCCCGGAGCGTGTGTACTAGTACACCGACTGCCGTACCCTCCGGTCGGACGCGGATACCCGGGGGTCGGAACGCCCGCGAGGCCCCAATTCAGAATCGGCACTCGACCCGGTCGGTAAATGGTCGCATTCGGAGATTTCCGGTCCGGCGCCCAAATTCGTCTCCGGGAGCGCGGTCGCGGGCTGCCGATACGATCGCATACGGACACCCCTTCGCTCAGATGGGCATAACTTTTCACTCGGATATCGGAATCGCTTATAAGACCCCAATTCGGAATCGGCACTCAGAGGCGCTCGACAACCCCTTATTGCCTCAGGCGATCAGACATCATTTCGGGGTCGAAAACCCTTCGTTTAGCACTCCAAAATTCCGATTCTAGCCGACGATCTCTCCTATTCCAAGGTTTTTTGGCAGTAGCGACTCCCTCGATTTCGCGAATCGATGGCGGAGCCCTCACGCGGAGCTGCCCAGTCACAGCGATCGGAAGTCGTGTTCAACTCGACGCGAGATCTCCTCCTCAGGTCGTGGATATGGGTGCCCGAACATCGCCGATATAGTCACCCCCTCCGTTTATTCCCACCCCTTCAGCGAAAGAATTGGGCATAACTTTCCGCACAGGCATCGGAATCTTACGTGACCACAATCGGAATCGGCACTCCGAGACGGTCGACAGGCGCTGGTTTCACGGAATCCGTTTTGGGCCAAAATTTCCCCCGGAGCTGTGTACTAGTACACCGACTGCCGTACCCTCCGGTCGGACGCGGATTTACCCGGGGGTCAGAACCGCCCGCGAGGCCCCAATTCAGAATCGGCACTTCGACCGGTCGGTAAATGGTCGCATCGGAGATTTCCGGTCCGGCGCCCAAATTCCTCCCGGGAGCGCGGTCGCGGGCTGCCGATGCGATCGCATACGGACACCCTTCGCTCAAAGGGCATAACTTTCAAGTCGGTTATCGGAATCGCTTATAAGACCCCAATTCGGAATCGGCACTCAGAGGCGCTCGACAACCCCTTATTGCCTCAGGCGATAAGACGTCATTTCGGGGTCGAAAAACCTCTTTCGCACTCCGAAATTGCGATTCTAGCGACGATCTCTCCTATTCCAGGGTTTTTGGCAGTAGCGACTCCCCGATTTCGCGAATCGCTGGCGGAGCCCACACGCGGAGCTGCCTAGTCACAGCGATCGGAAGTTGTGTTCAACTCGACGCGAGATCTCCTCCCCAGGTCGTGGATATGGGTGCCCGAACATCGCCGATATAGTCCCCCTCGGTGTTTCCCACCCCTTCAGCGAAAGAATTGGGCATAATTCCGCACGGGCATCGAAATCGCTTACGTGACCACAATTCGGAATCGGCACTCGAGACGGTCGACAGCACGCTGGTTTTTCGGAATTCCGTTCAGGGCCAAAATTCCCCCCGGAGCGTGTGTACTAGTACACCGACTGCCGTACCCTCGGTCAGACGCGGATATTTATTCGCCGGGGGTCGGAACCGCCCGCGAGGCCCCAATTCAGAATCGGCACTTCGACCCGGTCGGTAAATGGTCGCATTCGAGATTTCCGGTCCGGCGCCCAAATTCCTCTCCGGGAGCGCGGTCGCGGGCTGCCGATGCGATCGCATACGGACACCCTTCGCTCAAAGGCATAACTTTTCGCTCGGTTATCGGAATCGCTTATAAGACCCCAATTCGGAATCGGCACTCAGAGGCGCTCGAGCCCCCTTGTTGCTTCAGGCGATAAGATGTCATTTTGGGTCGAAAAACCTTCATTTCGCACTCCGAAATTGTGATTCTAGCCGACGATCTCTCCTATTCCAAGGTTTTTTGGCAGTAGCGACTCCCTCGATTCGCGAATCGCTGGCGGAGCCCACACGCGGAGCCGCCGAGTCACAGCGATCGGAAGTTGTGTTCAACTCGATGCGAGATCTCCTCCCCAGGTCGTGGATATGGGGCCCGAACATCGCCGATTAGTCACCCCTCCGTTTTATCCCACCCCTTCAGCGAAAGAATTGGGCATAACTTTCCGCACGGGCTCGGAATCGCTTACCTGACCACAATTCGGAATCGGCACTCCGAGACGGTCGACAGCGCGATGGTTTCGCGGAATTCCGTTCCGGGGCCAAAATTCCCCCCGGAGCGTGTGTACTAGTACACCGACTGCCGTACCCTCCGGTCGGACGCGGATATTATTCGCCGGGGGTCGGAACCGCCGCGAGGCCCCAATTCAGAATCGGCACTTCGACCCGGTCGGTAAATGTGCTTGCATACGGAGATTTCCGGTCCGGCGCCCAAATTCCTCTCCGGGAGCGCGGTCGGGGCTGCCGATGGATCGCATACGGACAACCTTCGCTCAAACGGGCATAACGTTCGCTCGGTTATCGGAATCGCTTATAAGACCCCAATTCGGAATTGGCACTCAGAGGCGCTCGACGCCCCTATTGCCTCAGGCGATAAGACGTCGTTTCGGGGTCGAAAAACCTTCATTTCGCACTCCGAAATTGCGATTTTAGCCGACGATCTCTCCTATTCCAAGGTTTTTTGGCAGTAGCGACTCCCTCGATTTGCGAATCGCTAGCGGAGCCCACACGCGGAGCGCCCCAGTCACAGCGATTGGAAGTCGTGTTCAAATTCGACGCGAGATCTCCTCCCCAGGTCGTGGATAGGGTGCCCGAACATCGCGATATAGTCCACCCCCTCGGTTGATTCCCACCCCTTCAGCGAAAGAATTGGGCATAAATTTCCGCACGGGCATCGGAATCACTTACGTGACACAATTCGAATCGGCACTCCGAGACGGTCGACAGAGCACTAGTTCACGGATTCCGTTCGGACCAAAAATTCCCCCCTGGAGCGTGTGTACTAGTACACCGATGCCGTACCCTCCGGTCGGACGCGGATATTTATTCGCCCGGGGGTCGGAAGAGCCCGCGAGGCCCCAATCAAGAATCGCACTTCGACCCGGCGGTAAAATGGTCGCATATGGAGATTTCCGGTCCGGGCCCAAATTCCTCTCAGGGAGCGCGGTCGCGGGCGGCGATGCGATCGCATACGGACAACCCTTCGCTCAAATGCGCATAACTTTTCGCTCGGTTATCAGAATCGCTTATAAGACCCAATTCAGAATCGGCAGTCAAAGGGCGCCGACGCCACCATATTGCCTAGGCGATAAGACGTCATTTCGGGCGTCAAAAAACTTCGTTTCGTACTCCGAAATTGCGATTCTAGCTGATGATCTCTCCTATTCCAATGTTTTTTGGAGAGCAGTAGCGACTCCCTCGATTCGCGAATCGCTGGCGGAGCCGACACGCGGAGCCGCCCAGTCACACGATCGGAAGTCGTGTCAACTCGACGCGAGATCTCCCCCCAGGTCGTGGATATGTGTGCCCGAACATCGCCGATATAGTCACCCCCTCCTTTATTCCCACCCCTTCAGCGAAAGAATGGGCATAACTTTCCCAGGCATCGGAATCGCTTACGTGACCACAATTAGGAATCGGCACTCCGAGACGGTCGACAGCACGCTGGTTTCGGGGTATTCATTTGGGGCCAAAATTCCCCCTGGAGCGTGTGTACTAGTACACCGACTGCCGTACCCTCCGGCGGACGCGGATATTTATTCGCCCGGGGGTCGGAACCGCCCGCGAGGCCCCAATTCAGGAATCGGCACTTCGACCCGGTCGGTAAATGGTCGCATATCGGAGATTTCCTGTCCGGCGCCCAATTCCTCTCCGGGAGCGCGGTCGGCGTGCTGCCGATGCGATCGCATACGGACACCCTTCGCTCAAACGGGCATAACTTTTCGCTCGGTTATCGGAATCGCTTATAAGACCCCAATTCGGAATCGGCACTCAGAGGCGCTCGATGCTCCTTTATTGCCTCAGGAGATAAGACGTCGTTCGGGGTCGAAAAACCTTCGTTTCGCACTCCGAAATTGCGATTCTAGCCGACGATCTCCCTATTCCAAGGTTTTTTGGCAGTAGCGACTCCCCGATTTCGCGAATCACTGGCGGAGCCCACACGCGGAGCCACCCGTCACAGCGATCGGAAGTCATGTTCAACTCGACGCGAGATCTCCTCCCAGGTCGTGGATATGGGTGCCGAACATCGCCGATATAGTCACCCCCTCCGGTTGATTCCCACCCCTTCAGCGAAAGAATGGGGCATAACTTTCCGCACGGGCATCGGAATCGTTACGTGACCACAATTCGGAATCGGCACTCCGAGACGGTCGACAGCGCACTGGTTTCGCGGAATTCATTCGGGCAAAAATTCCCCCCGGAGCGTGTGTACTAGTACACCGACTGTCGTACCCTCCGTCGGACGTGGATATTTATTCGCCCGGGGGTCGGAACCGCCCGCGAGGCCCCAATTCAGAATCGGCACTTCGACCCGATCGGTAAATGGTCGCATGCGGAGATTTCGGCGGCGCCCAAATTCCTCTCCGAGAGCGCGGTCCGGGCTGGCCGATGCGATCGCGTACGGACACCCATTCGCTAAGACGGCCATAACTTTTCGCTCGGTTATCGGAACCGCTTATAAGACCCCAATTCAGGATCGGCACTCAGAGGCGCTCGACGCCTCCTTATTGCCTCAGGCGATAAGACGTCGTTTCGGGGCTGAAAAACCTTTGTTTCGCATTCTGAAATTGCGATTTTAGCCGACGATCTCTCCTATTCCAAGGTTTTTTGGCAGTAGAGACTCCCTCGATTTAGCGATATGGGTGCCCGAACATCGCCGATATAGTCACCCCTTCCGGTTGATTCCCACCCCTTCAGCGAAAGAATTGGGCATAACTTTCCGCACGGGCATCGGAATCGCTTACGTGACCACAATTCGGAAACGGCACTCTGAGACGGTCGACAGCGCACTGGTTTCGCGGAATTCCATTCCGGGGCAAAAATTCCCCCCCGGAGCGTGTGTACTAGTACACCGACTGCCGTACCCTCCGGTCGGACGCGGATATTTATTCGCCCGGGGGTCGGAACCGCCCGCGAGGCCCCAATTCAGAATCGGCACTTCGACCCGATCGGTAAATGGTCGCATGCGGAGATTTCTGGTCCGGCGCCCAAATTCCTTTCCGAGAGCGCGGTCGCGGGCTGCCGATGCGATCGCGTACGGACACCCATTCGCTCAGACGGCCATAACTTTTCGCTCGGTTATCGGAACCGCTTATAAGACCCCAATTCAGGATCGACACTCAGACAGGAGCTCGACGCCTCCTTATTGCCTCAGGCGATAAGACGTCGTTTCGGGGGTGAAAAACCTTTGTTTCGCATTCTGAAATTGCGATTTTAGCGACGATCTCTCCTATTCCAAGGTTTTTTGGCAGTAGTAGAGACTCCCTCGATTTAGCGATATGGGGCCCGAACATCGCCGATATAGTCACCCCTTCCGGTTGATTCCCAACCTTCAGCGAAAGAATGGCATAACTTTCCGCACGGGCATCGGATCGTACGTGACCACAATTCAGAATCGGCACTCCGAGATGGTCGACAGCGCGCGCGGTTTGAGGAATTCCAATCCGTGGCCAAAATTCCCCCCGGGGCGTGTGTACTAGTACACCAACTGCCGTACCCTCCGGTCGGCGCGGATATTTATTCGCCCGGGGTCGGAAACGCCAGCGAGGCCCCAATCAGAATCGGCACTTCTCGACCGGTCGGTAAATGGTCGCATACGGAGATTTCCGGTCCGGCGCCAAATTCCTCTTCGGGAGCGCGGTCGCGGGCTGCCGATGCGATCGCATACGGAACCCCTTCGCTCAGACGGACATAACTTTTTGCTCGGTTATCGGAATCGCTTATAAGACCCCAATTCGGAATCGGCACTCAGAGGCGCTCGACGCCTTATTGCCTCAGGCGATAAGACGTCGTTTCGGGCAGAAAAAACCTTTGTTTCGCATTCTGAAATTGCGATTTAGCGACGATCTCTCCTATTCCAAGGTTTTTTGGCAGTAGAGACTCCCTCGATTTAGCGATATGGGTGCCCGAACATCGTCGATATAGTCACCCTTCGGTTGATTCCCACCCCTTCAGCGAAAAGAATGGGATAACTTTCCGCACGGGCATCGGAATCGCTTACGTGAGCACAATTCAGAATCGGCACTCCGAGACGGTCGACAGCGCGCTGGTTTCGCAGAATTCCAATCCGTGGCCAAAATTCCCCCCCGGGGCGTGTGTACGAGTACACCAACTGCCGTACCCTCCGGTCGGACGCGGATATTTATTCGCCCGGGGGTCGAACCGCCAGCGAGGCCCCAATTCAGAGTCGGCACTTCGACCCGGTCGGTAAATGGTCGCATACGGAGATTTCCGGTCCGGCGCCCAAATTCCTCTTCGGTAGCGCGGTCGCGGGCTGCCGATGCGATCACATACGAACACCCCTTCGCTCAGACGGGCATAACGTTTTGCTCGGTTATCGGAATAGCTTATAAGACCCTAATTCGGAATCGGCACTCAGAGGCGCTCGATAACCCCTTATTTCCTCAGGCGATAAGACATCGTTTCGGGGTCGAAAAACATTTGTTTAACACTACAAAATTGTGATTCTAGCCGACGATCTCTCCTATTCCAAGGTTTTTTGGCAGTAGCAACTCCCTCGATTTTGCGAATCGCTGGCGGAGCCCACACGCGGAGCCGCCCATTCACAGCGATCGGAAGTCATGTTCAACGCGACGCGAGAGCTCCTCCCCAGGTCAGGGATATGGGTGCCCGAACATCGCCGATATAGTCACCCCGTCCGGTTGATTTCCACCCCTTCAGCGAAAGAATTGAGCATAACTTCTGCACGGGCATCGGAATCGCTTACGTGACCACAATTCGGAATCGGCTCTCCGAGACGGTCGACAACGCGCTGGTTTTGCGGAATTCCGTTCCAGGGACAAAATTCCCCCCCGGAGCGTGTGTACTAGTACACCGACTGCCGTACCCTCCGGTCGGACGCGGCTATTTATTCGCCCGGGGGTCGGAACCGCCCGCGAGGCCCCAATTCAAAATCGGCATTTTGACCCGTCGATAAATGGTCGCATATGGTTATTTCCGGTCCGGCGCCCAAATTCCTCTCCGGAAGCGCGGTCGCGGGCTGCCAATGCGATCGCATACGAACACCCCTTCGCTCAGATAGGTATAGCTTTTCGCGCTCGTTATCAGAATCGTTATAAGACCCCAATTCGGAATCGGCACTCAGAGGCGCTTGACAACGCCTTATTTCTTTAGGCGATAAGACGTCGTTTCGGGGTCGAAAAACCATCGTTTAGCACTACGAAATTGCAATTCTAGCAGACGATCTCTCCTATTTTAAGGTTTTTTGGCAGTAGCGACTCCCTCGATTTTGCGAATCGCTGGCAGAGCCCACACGCGGAGCCGCCCATCACAGCGATCGTAAGTCGTGTTCAACTCGCGCGAGATCTCCTTCCCAGGTCGTGGATATGGGTGCCCGAACATCGCCGATATAGTCACCCCCCCTCCGTTGATTCTCACCCATTCAGCGAAAGAATTGAGCATAACTTTCCACACGGGCATCGGAATCGCTTACGTGACCACAATTCGGAATCGGCACTTTGAGACGGTCGACAGCGCGCTGATTTCGCGGAATTCCGTTCTGGGCCAAAATTCGCCGCCGGAGTGTGTGTACTAGTACACCGACTGCCGTACCCTGCGATCGGACGCGGATATTTATTCGCCCAGGGTCGGAACCGCACACGAGGCACCAATTCAGAATCGGCACTTCGACCCGGTCGGTAAATGGTCACATACGGAGATTTTTGGTCCGGCGCCCAAATTCCTCTCCGGGAGCGCAGTCGCAGGCTGCCGATGCGATCGCATACGGACACACCTTCGCTCAGACGGGCATAACGTTTCGCTCGTTATCGGAATCGCTTATAAGAGCCCAATTCGGAATCGGCACTCAGAGGTGCTCGATGCCTCATTATTTCCACAGGTGATAAGACGTCATTTTCGGGGTCGAAAAACTTCGTTTCGCACTCCAAAATTGTGATTTTAGCCGACGATCTCTCCTATTCCAAGGTTTTTTGGCAGTAGCGACTCCCTCGATTTCACGAATCTCTGGCGAAGCCCACACGCGGAGCCGCCCAGTCACAGTGATCGGAAGTCGTGTTCAACTCGACGCGAGATCTCCTCCCCAGGTGCTTGGATTGGGTGCCCGAACATCGCCGATATAGTCACCCCATCCGGTTGATCCACCCCTTCAGCGAAGGAATTGGGCATAACTTTTCGCACGGGCATCGGAATCGCTTACGTGACCACAACTCGGAATCGGCACTCCTAGACGGTCGACAGCGCGCTGGTTTCGCGGAATTCCGGTCCGGGGCCAAAATCCCCCCCGAAGCGTGTGTACTAGTACACCGACTGCCGTACCCTCCAGTCGGACGCGGATATTTATTCGCTCGGGGGTCGGAACTGCCCGCGGGGCCGCAGTTCAGAATCGGCACTTCGACCCGGTTGGTAAATGGTCGCATACGATGATTTCCGATCCGGCGCCCAAATTCCTCCTGGGAGGCGCGGTCGCGGGCACCGATGCGATCGCATACGGACACCCCTTCGCTCAGACGGGCATAACGTTTCACTCGGTTATCGGAATCACTTATAAGACCCCAATTCGGAATCGGCACTCAGAGGCGCTCGACACCTCCTTATAGCCTCAGATGATAAGACGTCGTTTTGGTGTCAAAAAACCTTCATTTCGCACTCTGAACTTGCTATTCTAGCCGACGATCTCTCCTATTCCAATGTGTTTTGGCAGTAGCGACTCCCTTGATTTTGCGAATCGCTGCTGGAGCCCAACGCGGAGCCACCTAGTCATAGCGATCAGAAGTCGTGTTCAACTCGACATGAGATCTCCTTCCCAGGTCGTGGATATGGGTGTCCGAACATTGCCGATATAGTCACCCCCTCCGGTAGATTTCCACCCCTTCAGCGAAAGAAATGGGCATAAATTCTTCCGCACGGGCATCGAAATCGCTTACGTGACCACAATTCGGAATCGGCACTCCGAGACAGTCGACAGTGTGCTGGTTTCGTGTAATTCCGTTCCGGAGCCAAAATTCCCTTCGGAGCGTGTGTACTAGTACACCGACTGCCGTACCCTCCGTCGAAAGGAGATATTTATTCGCCCGGGGGTCAGAACCGCCCATGAGGCCGCAATTCAGAATCGGCACTTCGACCCGGTCGGTAAATGGTCGCATACGGAGATTTCCGATCCGGCGCCCAAATTCCTTTCCGGGAGCGCGGTTGCGGGCAGCCGATGCTATTGCATACGGACACCTCTTCGCTCAGACGGGATAACTTTTCGTTCGGTTAACGGATCGCTTATAAAACCCCAATTCGGAATCGGCACTCAGAGGCGAGCGCCGCCCTCTTGTTGCCTCAGGCGATAAGGCGTCGTTTCCGGGGTCTAAAAACCTTTGTTTCGCACTCTAAAATTGCGATTCTAGCCGACGATCTCTCCTATTCCAAGGTTTTTTGGCAGTAGCAACTCCTCGATTCCGCGAATCGCTGGCAGAGCCCACACGCGGAGCCGCCCAGTCACAGCGATCGGAAGTCGTGTTCAACTCGACACGAGATCTCCTCCCCAGGTCGTGGATATGGGTGCCCGAACATCGCCGATATAGTCACCCCCTCTGGTTGATTCCCTCCCTTCAGCGAAAGAATTGGGCAAAACTTTCGCACGTGCATCGAATCGCTTACGTGACCGCAATTCGGAATCGGCACTCCGAGACAGTCGACAGCGCGCTGGTTTCGCAGAATTCTGTTTCTGGGCCAAAATTCCCCTCGGAGCGTGTGTACTAGTACACCGACTACCGTACCCTCCGGTCGGACGCGGATATTTATTCGCCCGGGGGTCGGAACCGCCCGCGAGGCCCCAATCCAGAATCGGCTCTTCGACCCGGTCGGTAATTGGTCGCATACGGAGATTTCCGGTCCGGCGCCCAAATTCCTCTCTGGGAGTGCGGTCGCGGGCTGCCGATGCGATCGCATACGGACACCCCTTCGCTCAGACGGGCATAACTTTTCGCTCGGTATCGGAATTGCTTATAAGACCCCAATTCGGAATCGGCACTCAGAGGTGCTCGACGCCCCTTTATTGCCTCCGATGAAAAGACGTCGTTTTGGGGGTCGAAAAACCTTCGTTTCACACTTCAAAATTGCGATTCTAGCCGATGATCTCTCCTATTCCCAGGTTTTTTGGCAGTAGCGACTCCCTCGATTTCGCGAATTGTTGGCGGAGCCAACATGCGGAGCCTCCTAGTCACAGCGATCGGAAGTCGTGTTCAACTCGACGCGAGATCTCCTCCCTAGGTCGTGGATATGGGTTCCCGAACATCGCCGATATAGTCACCCCCTCCAGTTGATTCCCACCCATTCAGCAAAAGAATTGGGCATAACTTTCCGCCTGGGCATCGGAATCGCTTACGTGACCATAATTCGGAATCGGCACTCCGAGACGGTCGACAGCGCGCTGGTTTCGGGATTTCGTTCCGGTGCCAAAATTCCCCCCCGGAGCGTGTGTACTAGTACACCGATTGCCGTACCTCCGGTCGGACGCGGATATTTATTCACCCGGGGGTCGGAACCGCCCGTGAGGCCCCAATACAGAATCGGCACTTCGACCCGGTCGGTAAATGGTCACATACGGAGATTTCCGGTCCGGCGCCTAATTCCTCTCTGGGAGCGCAGTCGCGGGCTGCCGATGCGATCACATACGGACACCCCTACGCTCAAATTGACATATCTTTTCGCTCGGTTATCGGAATTGCTTATTAGACCCCAATTCAGAATCGGCACTCAGAGGCACTCGACGCCCCCTTATTGCCTTTGGCGATAACACAATCGTTTCGGGCACGAAAAACCTTCGTTTCGCACTCCAAATTGCGATTCTAGCCGACGGTCTCTACTATTCCAAGATTTTTTGGCATAGAGACTCCCTCGATTTCGCGAATCGCTGGCGGAGCCCACACGCGGAGCTGCCCAGTCACAGCGATCGGAAGTGTGTTCAATTGGATGCGGGATATCCTCCCCAGGTCGTGGATATGGGTGCCCGAACCTCGCCGATATAATCACCCCCGCTGGTTGATTCCCACCCCTTCAGCGAAAGAATTGGGCATAACTTTCCGCACGGGCATCGAATGCTTACGTGACCACAATTCGGAATCGGCACTCTGAGACGGTCGACAGCACGTTGGTTTCGCGGAATTCTGTTTCGGGGCCAAAATTCCCCTTCGGACGTGTGTACTAGTACACTGACTGCCATACCCTCTGGTCGGACGCGGATATTTATTCGCCTGGGGGTCAGAACCGCCCGCGAGGTCCCAATCCAGAATCGGCACTTCGACCCGGTCGGTAAATGGTCGCATACGGAGATTTCCGATCCGGCGCCCAATCCTCTCCGGCGCGCGGTCGCGTGCTGACGATACGATCGCATACGGACACCCCTTCGCTCAGACGGGATAACTTTTCATTCGGTTATCAGAATCACTATAAGACCCCAATTCGGAATCGACACTCAGAGGCGCTCGACGCCCCCTAATTGCCTCTAACGATAAGACGTCGTTTCGGGGTCAAAAAAACGTTCGTTTCACACTCCGAAATTGCAATTCTAGCTGACGATCTCTCCTATTCCAAGGTTTTTTTGCAGTAGCGACTCCCTCGATTTCACGAATCGCTGGCGGAGCCCACACGCGGAGCCGCCCAGTCACAGCGATCGGAAGTCGTGTTCAACTCGACGAGATCTCCTCTCCAGGTCGTGGATATGGGTGCCCGATCATCGCCGATATAGTTCCCCCTCCGGTTTATTCCCACCCCTTCAGCGAAAGAATTGGCATAACTTCCACACGGGCATCGGAATCGCTTACGTGACCACAATTCGGATTGGCCACTCCGAGACGGTCGACAGGCGCGCTGGTTTCACGGAATTCCATTCTGGGGCCAAAATTCCCCCCCCCCCCCCCGGAGCGTGTGTACTAGTACACAGACTGCCGTACCCTCCGTCGGACGCGGATATTTATTCGCCCGTATGTCGGAACCGCCCGCGAGGCCCCAATCCAGAATCGGCACTTCGACCCGGTCGTGATGGTCGATAAATGGTCGCATACAGAGACTTCTGGTCCGAGCCCAAATTCCTCTCCGGGAGCGCGGTCGCGGGCTGCCGTGCGATCGCATACGGACACCCCTTTGCTTAGACGGGCATAACGTTTCGCTCGGTTATCAGAATCGTTTATAAGACCCCAATTCGGAATCGGCACTCAGAGGCGCTCGATGCGCCCTTATTGCCTCACGCGATAAGACTCGTTTCGGGGTCGAAAAAGGTCCCCTCGTTTTGCACTCCAAAATTGTGATTCTAGCCGACGATCTCTCCTATTCCAATATTTTTTGGCAGTAGCGACTCCCTCGATTTCGCGAATCGCAGGCGGAGCCCACACACAGAGCCGCCTAGTCACAGCGATCGGAAGTCATGTTCAACTCGACGCGAGATCTCCTCCCCAGGTCGTGGATATGGGTGCCCTAACATCGCCGATATAGTCACCCCCGCCGGTTGATTCCCACCCCTTCAGCGAAAGAATTGGGCATAACTTTCCGCACGGGCATCGGAATCGCTTACGTGACCACAATTCAGAATCGGCACTCCGAGACGGTCGACAGCACGTTGGTTTTGTGGAATTCTGTTTCGGGGCCAAAATTCCCCCTCGGAGCGTGTGTACTAGTACACCGACTGCCATACCCTCCGGTCGGACGCGGATATTTATTCACCCGGAGGTCGGAACCGCCTGCGAGGCCCCAATCCAGAATCGGCACTTCGAGCCGGTCGGTAAATGGTCGCATACAGAGATTTCCGGTCCGGCGCCCAAATTCCTCTCCGGAAGCGCGGTCGCGGGCTGCCGATACGATCGCATACAGACCCCCTTCGCTCAGACGGGCATAACTTTTCGCTCGGTTATCAGAATAATTTATAAGACCCTAATTCAGAATTGGCACTCAGAGGCGCTTGACACTCTCTTTTTGCCTCAGGCGATAAGACGTCATTTTCGGGGTCGAAATACCTTCGTTTCGCACTCCGAAATTGAGATTCTAGCTGACGATCTCTCCTATTCCAAGGTTTTTTGGCAGTAGCGACTCCCTCAATTTCGCTCTCCGAATCGCTGGCGGAGCCCACACGCGGAGCCGCCCAGTCACAGCGATCGGATGTCGTGTTCAACTCAACGTGAGATCTCCTCCCCAGGTCGTGGATATGGGAGCTCGAACATCGCCGATATAGTCACCCCCTCCGGTTTATTCCCACCCCTTCAGCATAAGAATTGGGCAACTTTCCGCACGGCCATCAGAATCACTTACGTGACCACAATTCGGAATCGGCACTCCGAAACGGTCGCAGCGCGCTGGGTTCGCGGAATTCCATTCCGGGGCCAAAATTCCCCCCGGAGCGTGTGTACTAGTACACCGACTGCCATACCCTCCGGTCGGACGCGGATATTTATTCGCCCGGAGGTCGGAACCGCCCGCGAGGCCCCAATCCAGAATCGGCACGTCGACCCGGTCGGTAAATGGTCGCATACGGAGATTTCCGGTCCGGCGCCCAAATTCCTCTCCGGGAGCACGGTCGCGGGCTGCCGATGCGATCGCATACGGACACCCCTTCGCTCAGACGGGCATAACTTTTTGCTCGGTTATAAGAATCGTTTATAAGACCACAATTCGGAATCGGCACTCAGAGGCGATCGATATGCCCTTATTGCCTCAAGTGATAAGACGTCGTTTCGGGGTCGAAAAACCTTCGTTTCGAACTCCGAAATTACTATTCTAGCCGACGATCTCTCCTATTCCAAGGTTTTTTGGCAGTAGCGACTCCCTCGATTTCGCAAATCGCTGGACGAGCCACTCGCGGAGCCGCCCAGTCACAGCGTTCGGAAGTCGTGTTCAACTCGACGCGAGATCTCCTCCCCAGGTCGTGCATAAGGGTGCCCGAACATCGCCGATATAGTCACCCCCTCCGGTTGATTCCCACCCCTTCAGCGAATGAATTGGGCATAAATTTCCGCACGGGCATCGGAATTGCTTACATGACCATAATTAGGAATCGGCACTCCGAGATGGTCGATAGCGCGCTCGTTTCACGAAATTCCGTTTCGGGGCCAAAATTCCCCCCCCCCCCCCGGAGCGTGTGTACTAGTACACCGACTGTCGTATCCTCCGGTCGGATGCAGATATTTATTCGCCCGTGGGTCAGAACCGCCCGCGAGGCCCCAATCCAGAATCGGCACTTCGACCCGGTAGGTAAATGGTCGCATACGTGGATTTCTGGTCCGGCACCCAAATTCCTCTCTTGGAGCGCGGTCGCGAGCTGCCGATGCTATCGCATACGGACACCCCTTCGCTCAGACGGGCATAACTTTTCGCTCGGTTATCAGAATCGCTTATAAGACCCCAATTCAGAATCGGCACTCAGAGGCGCTCGACGCCATCTTGTTGCCTCAGGCGATAAGATGTCGTTTTCGGGGTCGAAAAACCTTCGTTTCGCACTCCAAAATTGCGATTCTAGCCAACGATCTCTCTTATTCCAAGGTTTTTTGGTAGTAGCGACTCCATCGATTTCGGGAATCGCTGGCGGAGCCCACACGCGGAGCCGCCCAGTCATAGCGATCGGAAGTCATGTTCAACTCGACACGAGATCTCCTCCCCAGGTCGTGGATATGGGCGCCCGAACATCGCCGATATAGTCACCCCCTCCGGTTGATTCCCACCCCTTCAGCGAATGAATTGGGCATAACTTTCCGCACGAGCATCGGAATTACTTACGTGACCACAATTCGGAATTGGCACTCCGAGACGGTCGACAGCACACTGGTTTCGTCGAATTCCGTTTCGGGGCAAAAATTCCCCCCAGAGCGTGTGTACTAGTACACCGACTGCCATACCCTCTGGTCGGACGCGGATATTTATTCTCCCGGGGGTCGGAATCGCCCGCGAGGCCCCAATCCAGAATTGGCACTTCGACCCAGTCGGTAAATGGTCGCATATGGAGATTTCCGGTCCGGCGCCCAAATTCCTCTCCGGGAGCGCGGTCGCAGGCTGCCGATGCGATCGCATATGGACACCCCTTCGCTCAGACGGCATAACTTTTCGCTCGGTTATTGGAATCGCTTATAAGACCCCAATTCGGAATCGGCACTCAGAGGCGCTCGATGCCCCCTTACTGCCTCCGATGATAGACGTCATTTCGGGGTCGAAAAACCTTCGTTTCGCACTCCAAAATTGCGATTCTAGTCGACGATCTCTCCTATTCCAAGGTTTTTTGGCAGTAGCGACTCCCTGGATTTCGCGAATCGCTGGCGGAGCCCACACGCAGAGCCGCCCAGCCACAGCGATCAGAGGTCGTGTTCAACTCGAGACGAGATCTCCTCCCTAGGTCGTGGATATGGGTTCTCGAACATCGCAGATATAGTCACCCCCTCCAGTTGATTCCCACCCCTTCAGCAAAAGATTTTGTCCTAACTTTCCGCACGGGCATCGGAATCGCTTATGTGACACCAATTCGGAATCGGCACTCCGAGACGATCAACAGCGCGCTGGTTTTGCAGAATTCCGTTCCGGAACCAAAATTCCCCCTCGGAGCGTGTGTACTAGTACACCGACTGCCGTACCCTCCGGTCGGACGAGCATATTTATTCGCCCGGGGGTCGGAACCGCCGCGAGTCCCCAATCCAGAATTGGCACTTCGACCGGGTCGGTAATGGTCGCATACGGAGATTTCCGGTCCGACGCCCAAATTCCTCACCGGGAGCGCGGTCGCGTGCTGCCGATGCGATCGCATACGGACACCCCTTTGCTCAGACGGGCATAACATTTCGCTCGGTTATCAGAATCATTTATAAGACCCCAATTCGGAATCGGCACTCAGAGGCGCTCGACGCGCCCTTATTGCCTCAAGCGATAAGACATCGTTTCGGGGTCGAAAAACCCTCGTTTTGCACTCCGAAATTGTGATTCTAGCCGACAATCTCTCCTATTCCAAGGTTTTTTGGCAGTAGCGACTCCCTCGATTTCGCGAATCGCTGGCGGAGCCCACACGCGGAGCCGCCCAGTCACAGCGATTGGATGTCGTGTTCAACTCGACGTGAGATCTCCTCCCCAGGTCGTGGATATGGGTGCCAGAACATCGCCGATATAGTCACCCCCTCCGGTTGATTCCCACCCCTTCTGCGAAAGAATTGGGCATAACATTCCGCACGGGCATCGGAATCTCTTACGTGACCACAATTCGGAATCGGCACTCTGAGACGGTCGACAGTGCGCTGGTTTCGCGGAATTCCATTTCGGAGCCAAAATCCCCCCCCCCCCCCGAAGCGTGTGTACTAGTACACCGACTGCCGTACCCTCCGGTCGGACTCGGATATTTATTCGCCCGTCGGTCGGAACCGTCCGCGAGGCACCAATCAAGAATTGAACTTCGACCCGGTCGGTAAATGGTCGCATACGTGGATTTCCGGTCCGGCGCCCAAATTCCTTTCCAGGAGCGCGGTCGCGGGCTGCCGATGCGATCGCATACGGACACCCCTTCGCTCAGACGAGCATAACTTTTCGTTCGGTTATCAGAATTGCTTATAAGACCCCAATTCGGAATCGGCACTCAGAGGCGCTTGACAACCCCTTGCTCCCTCAAGAGATAAGACGTCGTTTTCGGGGTCGAAAAACCTTCGATTCGCACTCTAAAATTACGATTCTAGCCGACGATCTCTCTTATTCCAAGGTTTTTTGGCAGTAGCGACTCCCTCGATTTCGCGAATCGCTGTTGGATCCCACACGCGGAGCCGCCAAGTCACAGCGATCGGAAGTCATGTTCAACTCGACGCGAGATCGCCTCCCCAGGTCGTGGATATGGGTGCCCGAATATCGCCGATATAGTCACCCCCTCCAGTTTATTCCCACCCCTTCAGCGAAGGACATGGTCATAACTTTCCGCACGGGCATCGGAATCGATTACGTGACCACAAGTCGGAATTGGCACCCCGAGACGGTCGACAGCGCGCTGGTTTTGCGGAATTCCGTTTCGGGGCCAAAATCCCCCCCGGAGCGTGTGTACTAGTACACCGACTGCCGTACCCTCCGGTCGAACGCGGATATTTATTCGCCCGGGGGTCGGAACCGCCCGCGAGGCCCCAATTCAGAATCGGCACTTCGACCCGGTCGGTAAATGGTCACATACGGAGATTTCCGGTCCGGCGCCCAAATTCCTCTCTGGGAGCGCGGTCGCGGGCTGCCGATGCAATCGCATACGGACACCCCTTTGCTCAGACGAACATAACTTTTCGCTCGGTTATCAGAATCGTTTATAAGACCCCAATTAGGAATCGGCACTCAGAGGCTCTCGACGTGCCCTTATTGACTCAGGCGATAAGACGTCATTTCGGGGTCGAAAAACCTTCGTTTCGCACTCTGAAATTGCGATTCTGGCCGACGATCTCTCCTATTCCAAGGTCTTTTGGCAGTAGCGACTCCCTCGATTTCGCGAATCATTAGCGGAGCCCACACGCGGAGCCGCCCAGTCACAGCGATCGGAAGTCGTGTTCAACTCGACGCGAGATCTCCTCCCCAGGTCATGGACATGGGTGTCCGAACATCGCCGATATAGTCACCCCGTCCGGTTGATTCCCACCCCTTCAGCGAAAGAATTAGGCATAACTTTCCGCACGGGCATCAGAATCGCTTACGTGACCACAGTTCGGAATCGGCACTCCGAGACGGTCGACAGCGCGCTGGTTTCACGGAATTCTGTTCCGGGGCCAAAATTCCCCCCCCCCCCCGGAGCGTGTGTACTAGTACACCGACTGCCGTACCCTCCAGTCGGAAGCGGAAATTTATTCGCTCGGGGGTCGGAACCGCCCGCGAGGCCCCAATTCAGAATCGGCACTTCGACCCGGTCGGTAAATGGTCGCATACAGAGATTTCTGGTCCGGCGCCCAAATTCCTCTCCGGGAGCGCGGTCGCGGGCTGCCGATGTGATCGCATACGGACACCCCTTCGCTCAGATGGGCATAACTTTTCGCTCTGTTATCAGAATCATTTATAAGACCCCAATTCGGAATCGGAACTCAGAGGCGCTTGACACCCCGTTGTTCCTTCAGGCGATAAGACGTCGTTTCGGGGTCGAAAAACCTTCGTTCCCACTCCAAAATTGCGATTCTAGCCGACGATCTCTCCTATTCCAAGGTTTTTTGGCAGTAGCGACTCCCACGATTTCACGAATCGCTGGCGGAGCCCACACGCGGACCCGCCCAGTCACAGCGATCGGAAGTCGTGTTCAACTCGACGTGAGATCTCCTCCCTAGGTCGTGGATATGGGTGTCCGAACATCGCCGATATAGTCACCCCCTCCGGTTGATTCCCACCCCTTCAGCGAAAGAATTGGCCATAACTTTCCGCACGGGCATCAGAATCGCTTACGTGACCACAGTTCGGAATCGGCAGTCCGAGACGGTCGACAGCGCGCTGGTTTCACGGAATTCCGTTCCGGGGCCAAAATTCCCCCCCCCCCCCCCCCCGGAGCGTGTGTACTAGTACACCGACTGCCATACCCTCCAGTCGGAAGCGGAAATTTATTCGCCCGGGGGTCGGAACCGCCCGCGAGGCCCCAATTCAGAATCGGCACTTCGACCCGATCGGTAAATGGTCACATACGGAGATTTCCGGTCCAGCTCTCAAATTCCTCTTCGGGAGCGCAGTCGCGGGCTGCCGATGCGATCGCATACGGACACCCCTTCGCTCAGACGGGCATAAATTTTCGCTCGGTTATCAGAACCGTTTATAAGACCCCAATTCGGAATCGGCACTCAGAGGCGCTCGACATGTCCTTATTGCCTCAGGTGATAAGACGTCATTTCGGGGTCGAAAAACCTTCGTTTCGCACTCCGAAATTGCGATTCTAGCCGACGATCTCTCATATTCCAAGGTTTTTTGGCAGTAGCGACTCCCTCGATTTCGCGAATCACTGGCAGAGCCCACACGCGAGCCGCCCAGTCACAGCGATCGGAAGTCGTGTTCAACACGACGCGAGATCTCCTCCCCAGGTCGTGAATATGGATGCCCGAACATCGCCGATATAGTCACCCCCTCCGGTTGATTCCCACCCCTTCAGCGAAAGAATTGGGCATAAGTATCCGCACGGGGATCAAAATCGCTTACGTGTCCACAGTTCAAAATCGGCACTCCGAGACGGTCGACAGTACGCTGGTTTTGCGGAATTCCGTTCTGGGACCAAAATTCCCCCCGAGCGTGTGTACTAGTACACCGATTGCCGTACCCTCCAGTCGGAAGCGGAAATTTATTCCCCCGGGGGTCGGAACTGCCCGCGAGGCCCTAATTCAGAATCGGCACTTCGATCCGGTCGGTAAATGGTCGCATACGGATATTTTCGGTCCGGCGCCCAAATTCCTCTCCGGGAGCATGGTCGCGAGCTGCCGATGCGATCGCATACGGACACCCCTTCGCTCAGACGGGATAACTTTTCGCTCGGTTATCGGAATCACTTATAAGACCCTAATTCGGAATCGGCACTCAGAGGCGCTTGACACCCCTTTGTTCCCTCAAGCGATAAGACGTCGATTCGGGGTCGAAAAACCTTCGTTTCCCACTCCGAAATTGCGATTCTAGCCGACGATCTCTCCTATTCCAAGGTTTTTTGGTAGTAGCGACTCCCTCGATTTCGCGAATCGCTGGCGGAGCCCACACGCGGAGCCGCCCAGTCACAGTGATCGGAAGTCGTGTTCAACTCGACGCGAGATCTCCTCCCCAGGTCGTGGATATGGGTGCCCGAACATTGCCGATATAG
Organism: Colocasia esculenta; assembly: GCA_014218235.1. Lineage (NCBI taxonomy): Eukaryota > Viridiplantae > Streptophyta > Magnoliopsida > Alismatales > Araceae > Colocasia > Colocasia esculenta. The sequence goes on along the minus strand of CM024755.1, from coordinate 215,017 downwards.
TCACCCCCTCCGGTTTATTCCCACCCCTTCAGCGAAAGAATTGGGCATAACTTTCCGCACGGGCATCGGAATCGCTTACGTGACCACAATTCGGAATTGGCACTCCGAGACGGTCGACAGCGCGCTGGTTTCGCGGAATTTCGTTTCGGGGCAAAAATTCCCCCGGGTGTGTGGTTCTAGTACACCGACTGCCGTACCCGTCGGTCGGATGCGGATATTTATTCGCCGGGGGTCGGAACCGCCTGCGAGGCCCCAATCCAGAATCGGCACTTCGACCCGGTCGGTAAATGGTCGTATACGGAGATTCCGGTCCGGCGCCCAATTCCTCTCTGGGAGCGCGGTCGCGGGCTGCCGATGCGATCGCATACGGACCCCTTCGCTCAGACGGGCATAACATTTCGCTCAATTATCGGAATCGCTTATAAGACCCCAATTCGGAATCGGCACTCAGAGGCGCTCGACGCCCCCTTATTGCCTCAGGCGATAGATGTCACTTCGGGGTCGAAAAACCTTCGTTTCGCACTCCAAAATTGCGATTCTATCCGACGATCTCTCCTATTCCAAGGTTTTTTCGCAGTAGCGACTCCCTCGATTTCGCGAATCACTGGCGGAGCACACGCGGAGCCGCCTGTAGACGCGCGATTTGGCCCATCTCCCGCATGGCTCTTTTGGCCATTAAGTCTCGTTTGACCATTTGTTGACCAGCCTCAGATACCATGTAGACGGCAGCATCGATGGCCGCCAACTACTGGTTGGCGGCAAGCCCCCTGAACGCCGACCCGGACAGGCGTCCACCTCCATGGATGTCTGCATGCGGTTGGCAGCCTGATCCCTGGACGTCATAGGGTTTACCTGGTCTGCGCAACTACCCCGAGATTCCAGCCCACTTGCACCATTCTCTCGGCCATGCAACGCATGTAGCCGTTCCCACGGGCATATGGGCCACCTAGGCACCCCATTGACCTAGTAAAACTCCTACTTGGCCTCTCCCCATTGGTTGGACCTTTAATGCAGGATTGCCAAGTGTGCAAGTGTGTTTCTTCACACTTGAGCATCCAAGGCTCTCAACCCGAGCTCCACTGTCTATATAACCTCCCTTGAGCCTCAGAGCCAAGGGAGGAGGCTGGACGTCCTTATGCTGCCACTTTGAGAGAAGAGAGAGAAACTTGCACCTTACCTTCTACCATTCATCCTCTCCTTTCTCTCTTCATTCGGGACGTCTAGAAGAGTTCCTTTGGAGCTGGAGGAGCCCTGCAAGGAGCCAACAACGCCAACAACGAGGATCATCTCCTTCCTCTTCCTCTCTTTCCTTTCCTCTCATTTTAATACTTTGCATGCTACACACACTTTCCCACACACTCTAGGCACGTAGGGCACCTTCCTACACACCTAGAAGGGGTTTCCCAACAAAAACGGAGGGAAGAAGGGTGGTCATAGCATTTGCCACCCTCTTCTCAAGTCCGCAAACGGTACGAGACTCGCCTTTTGGGATTCCTCTCTTCGTTTTGAACATTTACTACACTGCATTTGAGTCTAATAGAGCTTTTGTTTGTGGCAGGAACATTGTGAACGTGACCGTGGAGCTCTCTTCCTTTGGCCGGCTGAAGGAGGAGAAGTTGAAGCCCCATCTCCGTCCGCTGCGCGAGGCTGCTACAACAACGTGGTCAAAACACTCCCTTGGGCACAGGTAAGGCCCTGGTGATCACAAACCTCCCCTTTCATCTCTGGTTTTCTTTGTTTCCTCCTCAGTCAACCTAGTCAACCGGGGAGTCAACGAGGTCAACCAGCAACCCATCATCGCCAACGGGAGACCAGCGATGTCCACGAGCCTCCGGAGGACACCCACAGTCGACACGGGGACAAACGGCGGCGGCGAAATGGATCGTCCACAGCTCTTTTCTGGCGATCACGGTGGGACCAGCAGTGCTGCCACGGTTACAGTCTTCATCCAGGTAGACGGCAAGCGGTCATGCCGCCTATCCAGGTAAGCGTCCATCTTTCCTGCCGTTGAGTTATTGTTAGCATCCACATAGGTCGTCGTTTACTGTTTCTTAGCGTCTGTCGATCATGCCGTCAATCTGTTTCTGATGAACTGAGCATCCATATGCATGCCGTTTACTTCACAGAAACTACTGTTTTGGCTGTTTTGATCTGATTTTTCTTTCTGTTTGCTTCCTGTTGTTTCTAACAGTCCTCAGTCACGGGGGGTTCCTTCCTCTCATCTGTTCTAGCCTCCCCTCACATTTTAGGACAGCCATTCTTTGGTCTACAACTTTTTACTCGGGGATTCCCTCGGGTAAATCGGGTTGGTTCCAAAGAAAACTCTGTAAGTCCCTAAATTCCGTGGATTCCCTCACGGTACGGGGCAGGAGGACCTTACACCTTCCTGTTTAGTTCACCTACTCATCCGGGTTTAAGTAAGATTTGAGAGACCGTCCAAGTCAAGTCAAGTCAAAGTAATACACACCCTTAATCTTTAAAGTCTTGGGGACGTTGTTTGATAACATTGATTGGTAGAAATCCATACTTCTGCTAAAAACAGTGTAATCACTTCAACTAAACCATTTTAAAATCCATAGGTTGTGCGCTAATGGACACTTGGTTGGATCCCTTAATATGGCTAATGAAACGGCATTTGAATATGATGATAACATCAATGATGAGATTGTCGGTATGATTAACACTGATGTTCAGCCTGAGGAGTCGTTCAATCATCTTCCCAAGCCGACAATGAGGAAGTTAGCTTGAGGGTCAACCCCACTCACGCCCAGAATGCCCAAGAAGACCCCGAGTTTTCCAAACTCATGTCCCGCTATTCGCCGACGATATCATTTCTATGCTTTCCAAGCATACCATTCGGGCAGCAGCTTCTCCTTCCCCTCCATCCCATTCTCCTTCCATGCTTCATCATCTAGGCCTGCTCCTAGGCCTCTCACCCCTTCTCGGATTCCTGTATCCCCTATCCCTATCTCCACTCCTATTCCTCCCACTCCTTTACCTACTTCTACCCCAATTCCTCCACCATCCACCCATCCTATGTCCAAACACCCCTCCCGCTCAATCCGAATCCATGTCCCGGTCTGAGACGGAGGGTCTTATTAGGAACTCTTGGCTGAATCTCTGTCCCTTTCCAAGCCTCATCATCCAAAACTACTGCAAGCTCCCCAACGCTTACTTCCTCCGGGTTTCAAGGCCCCGAAGTACCGCAAGTACGACGGGACCTCCGATCCCCAATTCCATCTTGCTGGCTTCACCATGGACTCCCATCGGTGGCTGTACGATCGGGTCCTCTTAGTCCACCTCTTCCAACAATCGTTATAAGGGGAGGCTTTGAGGTGGTTTACCTCTTGCCCGCATCGGATCTTGTTAACTTTGACATAGTCTCCGAACGCTTCTTCTCGCATTTTTCATACATGGCCACTCAAGTCCCTACACTCCCCAACTTGGTGGCGGAAAAGATGAAGGCGAACGAAGACTTTGTCACTTATGCAAACCGATGGAGGTCCATGGCCTCGAGAGCCGACATTCCCATCCCGGAGTCCCAAGCCATAACTTGTTAGTCACCAACACCACCCCTGTGCTCCGTTCCATTTTAATGCTAAGTGAGTTCCCTTCCTTCTCACATCTTTATAACAGAGCCAGGGTGATTGAAAATCAGATCAAGGACTCCTCTCTCCCACATTTCTTCGAAGGGAAGCCAAAGGCATGTAAGGCTCCCCACGGCACCCACCACCGAAGGGGTGACCATCAATGAGTCTGTCAGTGCCTGCAGCCAGCCTTTGAGGCCTCCCAACAAATCCTCCATCCTCCCTCCAACCCTCACCAATTCCCATCTCACCCTTCCAAGCCTTACTCTATCGTTCCTCCTCCTGCTAGCTACACCCGACCTGGCCCCAAAAGGTCGCATTACCCTCCTCTCCCTGAGACTCTCGAGGACGTATTCTTCGCCCTCATGTCCTGTGATGCAATTCAACTCCCCCCACAAAGGGAGAACACCAATTCAGGGTAGACACCTCCAAGTACTGTCCATACCATAGGACTCATGGTCACTTCATCAACAAAATGCTTTACCTTCCGTGACTGGGTCTATGATATGAATGACCAAGGTAAAATCAACTGGGATGACGTCAAGGTGGCCATAGCAAAGTCTAGGTACACTAAAAATGACCTTGGCATTTTTAGTAACCCCTCCCCAACACCAAAGCAACAATCCCTCCTCCTCTAAAACCCATGAGAGCGTGCATACCATGGTACACCTAGGACCTCGGGTTGTGAGGAGAGAGCAACAGTGGGGGGTAGAAGGTTTCGAAGAATGGTACCATGTCCCACTGCCGAGTCTCAGGAGCCTCCACGGGTAGATGCCATCCTAGAGGAAAGACCCTTAATGCTCATCCGACCTCCACAGGTGCCTACCCCACTATCCTCACTTCCCCTGCCATTGAGTCATCTTCCAGACCCCTCCAGCTCATCCGCCTCAGTCTTAGGAGGCCGTACATCACACTCCGAAACGGATCATTCCTCCGCCTCCGCGGCCATCCCAAAATGAGGAGGATAATGGGCCTCCACCTCGGCTGGCACCGAATATGATATTCTCCAACATCTTGATAAGACACCCGCAAGGGTGTCTATTTTAGAATGATTCGGAGGTCGCCATCACATCAGTCCACTCCTCCAGTTCCTCCAGAAGATCATGGTCAATGATGATCTCCCTCCTAGTGGGGTCACCGGCGCCATTCTCTCCCTCACCCAAGGACGCTCAATCTCTTTCTCGGACAAGGATCTCTCCACCCCCGAGTCGTTCGCTCCCTCTTTGTCTCACCATCAACCTCAATGGGGTTTCAGTGGACTCCACTCTCATCGACACCGGGGCATCCATCAATGTCTGTCCGATGAAGACCTTAAGCAGTTGGGTTAGGGGAAGAGAACCTGGACAAAAGCTGCTCCACCATCGCCGCCTACGACAACTCCAAAAGGGTTGCCAAAGGCAAAATTGCTCTTAAGTTAGGAATCGGACTGTCACCATGTCCACCGAATTCTAGTCCTTGATGTCGACCCGGCCTACAAGGCCATCCTCGGTCGTCCCTGGCTAGAACAGACTTTAGGGGTCCCTTCCACCGCCCACCAATGCTTCAAATTTCCTTTCAATGGGCGGGTGATCAAGATCAAGAGCATTCCCATCTTGGAGACCCTCAATGCAGTCACCACAGAGCAAATGCCGCACCTTTTCATTCCGGATAAGGGGAAGAAGCCAGTCATGTCTCTTTTGACTTCCCCACACCCTGTGAGCTTGGCCAACTCCCCGGCCTGTTGTAGAACCCCATGTTCCATGTCCCACGGGAAAGGGTGGGAAGTGATGGCCAACATCGGCTATGTTCATGGCCGCGGGTTGGGCACGGATGAAAAGGAGAGATCGAAAGCGTTCAGGCAATTAAGAGGTGTTACCTAAGGCCGGTCTAGGCTTCCACCCAGACCTGTCCATCCGGACCCATTTATACCGTATCAACCCCTTACCTGGACTTAAAGGAGCATTTTGTTCAGGGGCCAACCCAGATGGGGACCAGGGAGCCTATAATTGAAGAAATACCTTACTCTGGAGTGAGGATGAAGAAGAAGAAGAGGATGCCAAATAGAGGACATTTCCGACGATTTTGGCCTCCTCTCCCTCTTTGGCTCTGATCTCCCCCTCCCCCATCATCATCATCATCATCTCCATCTCCCTCCACTCTCGTTCCTCCATCCACCTCTAATCCCCTTCTTTTCCTCTTGTCCTCTCTCCATCCCTCATCTCGCCAGTCGAGGCTACCTTGAGTCAGCAACTCATGGTTCTGGCCTTGACTCCAAAAAAAAAATGCCAATTTTGAAAATTGGAAATCCGAGTCTCCATTGAGCATCCCTCCTCTCTGAAACCTCTTCTGCTCGGCCAGGGGCCGACGCTTTCCAGCTGAGTTCTCCTTCCTCTGCCCCTCTAGGGGCACTTCCCCTGTACATAGTTTTGTACATAGAAGTCATGTAAATAGTGGTCTAGATTCTAGTTTAGAGTCAGGTCTAGAGGTTAGTCTAGGGTCTGTTTAAGTTTAGAGGGTCTAGTTCCTCTCAGCCATGGTGGTGCAAGGAGAAGGGTAGGCAAGTTCCTGCCCGTTCGTATGGCCTTGGCTGAGAGATGTGCTAAGTTAAGTCAGGTGCCAGAATTTCTTGAGGATCCTGCTCTCGTCGAGTCTGATTTTGAGGAACGTGACTCCAAGATGACGTTTAGGAGTTTATTTGCTAGATTTTGATGAGGAGGTGGGCCAGAGATCTGGGTCGGAAGAAGAGGACCCAGTGAGCTCCTAGTGGATGGCACAAAAAGGTTCGATGAGCCAACCATGGCTGCAGACGAACCTACTAAAGAAGTCAACCTTGGCACCGAAGAATCCCCGAAGATAGTTTTGATTAGTGTCAACTTGAGTGTTGAAGAAGAAGAAGCTCTGGTAGCCATTCTCAAAAAGATTTCCGACGGATTTGCTTGGTCTTATGAGGACATGCCGGGACTCGATACCTCTTTGGTCGAGCATCGTTTGGTCCTAAAAGCCGACGCAAAGGCCGTCAAACAAAGTTGAGAAGGCTACATCCTAAGCTTGCACTAAGATCAAAGAGGAGGTTGACAGTTGCACAAAGCCAAATTTATTAGGGTTGTGCTATATCCACAGTGGGTAGCTAATATCGTCCCTGTAATGAAGAAGGACGGTAAGGTAGGATCTGTATAGATTTCCGTACCTTAATCGTGCTTGCCCAAAGACGATTTCCCTCTCCCACACATAGATGTCCTAGTGGACAATACTGCGGCTTCGAGCTTTGTCGTTTATGGATGGTTTCTCTGGGTACAACCAGATTCGCTTGGCGGAGGAAGACCAGGAGAAAACTTCATTTACAACGCCCTGGGGGACTTACTGTTATGTCGTCATGCCCTTCGGATTGAAGAATGCGGGAGCAACCTATCAAAGGGCTATGATGGCGATATTTCATGACATGATGCATGTGCACATGGAGGTCTATGTGGACGACGTCTTGGTAAAATCAAAGACTCGACATGGCCATGCTGAGGTCCTCCGGGCAGTTCTCCAAAGGTCTAGAGAGCACAATCTTAAGATGAACCCCAAGAAGTGCGTCTTTGGTGTCTCGTTCGGGGAAATTGCTTGGGTTCATCGTAGCAAGCGGGGAATGAAATTGATCCTAACAAGGCCAAAGCAATAATTGACATGCCTTCTCCTAGGAATATCAGAGAAGTTAGAGGGCTAATTGGCAGACTCCAGTTATTCGGAGATTTATCTCCCAGCATTCAATCCGCTGTAAGCCCTTCTACGAGATGCTTAGAGGAGAGGCGAAGTTTAATTGGGACGATAAATGTCAGAAGGCCTTTGATGAATTGAAGAGTTATCTTTTTAATCCCCCTGTTCTCGCTCCTCCGGTCCCGGGTCAGCCTTTACTGCTCTATGTGTCAACCACTGAAGACTCAACTGGAGCGGTTTTGGCCCAATACAACGACGAGAAGAAGGAGAGAGCGGTGTACTATTTATCCAAGTTGTTCAATGAGGCTGAAAAGAAGTACACCGCCATGGAAAGAACGTGCGCGGCCGTCGTTTGGGTTGCCCAGAAGTTGAAGCACTATTCTTGGCTCATGAAGTGAAACTTCTGGCGTGTATGGACCCTATTCGGTACTTGCTCGAGAAGCCCGTCCTGACTGAGCGGTTGATGAGGTGGCAAAGCTTCCTTAACCAATTTGATATCACCTATGTCAACCAAAAGTCAATCAAGGGGCATGCCATGCTGAGCATTTGGCCCACCACCCCTTACCTTTATACTCCCCCGTTGATGAAAGCTTTCCGATGAAGAGTTAGGAGCCATTATCGATGGTGAACCTTCGTGGGTGCTTTACTTCGATGGGGCTTCAATTCTAAAGGGTGTGGGATAGGGGCAGTCCTCCTCTCTCCGGAAGGGGTAGTCATTCCGCACGCCTATCAGTTAACCTTCCGAGCCACGAACAATGTGGTTGAGTACGAGGCTCTCCTAGCCGGGCTGAAAATAGCTTTATTGCTCGGAGTCAAGGAGTTAAGGATTATTGGAGATTCACAGTTGATACTCCGGCAATCTCTTAGCAAGTACCAGACCCGGGACCCCAAGCTGAAACCATACCAAGAGTTGGTAGGAAAAGTAGTCCCGGCAGTTTAGGAAGCTCATTTAGTTCACACTCCTAGGGCCCAAATATCCTAGCAGATTCACTCGCTCACCTCCCTCGCGTCTTCCATTCCCATTCCTTTTGGAAAGCCTTCTAAAACCGTCTCTGTTAAGAGGTTGAGAGTCCCTTCCCATGTCGATTCATGGTTCTCTCAACTCGTGCATCCTTCTCCATCCCTTCGGGTCCTGCGCTTTCCAAGAGCCAGAAATTGACCTGAAGATGGCCATCCCTGGTATTTTGACATCGAAAATTTTCTCAAAGATGGATCCTTCCCTGATTATGCCACCTCTGCTGATAGACGGGCTATTCGCCACTCTCGAAGCGTTACAAGATCATAGGTGGCATTCTGTATAAAAAGTCTCTCAGCGCGGTCTATCTCCGTTGCCTTGATGAAATCGATCTCAAGATGTTGTCGAAGCCGCTCACTCTAGTGAATGTGTTGGCCATGTTAATGGTAGAGCAATTGCCCAGAAATTGCTAAGACACTATTATTGGCCCACCATGGAAGAGGACTGTCGCCATTTTGTCCGTCACTGTGCTAAATGCCAATTACACGGTGACAAAATTCATGCTCCTTTTCTTCTCTTCACCCTCTCATCGCACCATGGCCTTTCGCCATGTGGGCATTCGATGTGGTCGGTCCTCTCGCGGATAGAACCGGAGAAGTCCGGAAGAAGTCCTTCATTCTGACCGCCACAGAGTATTTCACAAAGTGGGCTGAAGTAGAAGCATTCATAGAAGTCAAGCTTCAACGGTCGTCAAGTTCATCAAGCACAACATTCTTGCAAGATTCGGCGTGCCTCGGGACATCGTCACCGACAACGGACCGCAATTCACTTCACAGGAGCTTCGCGACATGTGTGATAAATATGGTATCAATTTGCATCATTCATCTCCATATTATCCACAAGGTAATGGACAAGCGGAAGCTACTAATAAAACTCTCATTAAAAATTATAAAGAAAGCATGTAGATCTCATAACAATGCTGACTGGCCTGACCGCTTGGTTGAAGCTCTTTGGGCTTATCGCACCTCGGTCCGAACTCCTACGGGGCAAACCCCCTACGCTTTGACATACGGATCGGATGCGATACTCCCATATGAGATCTTCGTCCCTTCGCTTAGAATTTAATTGGATTCCGAACTTGATCCTGATCAACATCGGAAGCCTTGTTGGCACAACTTGAACTCTTAGATGAAAGGCGAATGATAGCGGCTGACCATGCACATCTATCGTCAAAGAATTGCACGTTTTTATGCCAAAAGAGTTGTTGAGAGAAAATTCGAAATAGGTGAATGGTCCTAAAACGCAAAATCATAAAGGCACCAGTCCTAGGAGCAAATTGCAAGAAAATTGGGAGGGACCGTTCGTTGTCAAAGAAGCATACTCAGGGAACGCTTATAGGTTAGTGGATGCCGAGGGAGTTGAGCTAACGCACCCTTGGAATGCAGTCTACCTCAAGAAATTCTACCCTTAGTCAGTCAGTCATTCCGTCAAGTCGGTCATTCAGCACTTGTTAGGGGTGGGTCTACTTTTCCTTTTTTTTCCAATTGGTCATTAGTAAGGAAAGGTTTATTCACACACCACACGATGTTGGAGTACTACCCCTAACTGGAAAATCACAAGTACACTCGGGCGGTCTCATCCGTCAATGTGTTTTCCCTATTCTTTTCCCACTCGGTTCGTTGTCTGGAAACGGAACAAACTACGAGTAGGGGACCACCCACTCTCTTTTAAAAGGACAAGGTCACCATAAAATAGGGGCAACTAATAAAAAGCAAGGGGCAAAACATCAAACCAAGCCTCAAAAGGGGAAAAGAAAAGCCAAAAGGTCAAAAGGGTAGCAAAAAGTACGTACCCGGAAACAGGCTGACCAACTCAAGGAGGTAGCAAAAAGTACGTACCTCCACCCCAGAAATCAGAAATAAAATAAAAAATCCCCCTGAAAACAATGGTTGACCAAGTCTGTTTAATATGAGATGTCGGTTCGGAAACAAAAAGTAATTTGAACCAAAGTCCTACATGATTTTCTATACTTTTCTTCCCATTTCCCCCTCTAGGGGCAATTTGATTGTATAAGACCTCCCGTGGTGGAAAACATCAAGAAGGCTAGGGGCAATGCCTAACATCAAAAATTCCATGCACGTCCCTCCTTACTCTTGGCCTCTGTGGTTAAGTAGGTCGTGTAAACCCTATACCGCAACATGTGATGAATATGTGTCTTAGAGTCCAAAATCCAAAAAAATAAGAATGCAAAAACAACAAAAAGAGAGTCCCTTGATGTATATATTTCACGTTGTACATATTTTCTCCCAAATTTTCTCCCTTATTTTCAAAAGCCAAAAAAATTAGAAAAATCAAAAATCCAAAAAAATTAGTGATACCATATATATACTAACATTCTCCTTATTTTCTTATAAAAAAAAAACAACAAAAAAATCATGAAACAAAAAAAAAAATGCATGTGCATATTTCCCTTTCAGTTATTTTTATTACGTTCCTATCTTTGATTAGAAATTAGCCCCTTGACCAGATCTCAAGAAAGGTATATCGTAGGCAAGGGGCTAAAAACAGATCTACACTAACCTGTTTTCTTTAAGTGTTGTGGATACAGGATGCAGGAACCAAAGAACAGAAACAACCATTCAAGTGCAAATGACAAAAGTCCACAAATTCCACTATAATGATCAAGTTCTGTACATGTCATGACAGGGGCATACCCCTGGTGATACAAAAGCTCACTCCTCTCTCCTCTCACCCTCGCTAGGCCTCGGCCTACGTGAGCTGCTGACCTCCTCCTCCTCCCTCTCCGACGCCTGTCTGGGACGGGAGGTCTCGTCGCAGTGGAAGCCTCTGGCCGTGCTCCCGCTCCTCATCCGACGGACGGATCTCCCAATGACACGATGTCATCAAGAGACCGAACACGGACCCCATCCTCCCGGCCGCCTCCTGCTGAGTCTGTTGCTGCTGCTCCCGGCGTTTCTTCAACACCTGGTTCTTCAGGAACTCCAGGTCCGCGACAGCCTTCACCCAGGCCTCGATGGCCCGTATCTTCTCGGCCTCCGCATCCCTCGCACTATCCCGGAACGCGGTCATATGACCCTCCATCCTCGATAGATCCAGCCGCAGGGCCTCCATCTGCGCCTGGAGGGTCGCTACTCCTCCTGCCTGTCGCTGCACACCAAAAAAGCGAACACGTCAAATCAAATCAAATCACAAGTGTTCAGGTTTGGTTCAGTATCTTACCTCTGCCTCGAGCTCCTGGATCCGCTCATTTCGCCCTATCCAGGACCTCATGCAGGCGGACCGCCAGGTCCCCTCCGACTGGCTGGGCGGACGAGCTCGCCCTTGCGTCGTGGCTCGCCCACACCCTCTGCTGCTCCGCCCTCTGCATTCACATATCTTGGTCAGCAATCAAATCAAATCAATGTCAAATCAATTTCAAGATAGGTCGAGATGTTACTTACCAGTGTCCGAACCTCAGTGCGGAGCCTCGCCAGCTCCACCTCCTGCTCGGCGAGCCGTCCCTCTAGGAGGCGCACGACCTGTGACTCCGGCATCTGCCAAATGCACTTCAAGGTTAGAATCAAATGAGGCAATCCACCAACCAAGGCTTAAGGTTAGAAGTTTCACTTACCACTCGTCGGTCAAGCCGGAGTCGCCCGGCATACTGTGCCTGGTAGTCCTCCATGTAAGCCGAGCTGTCGAGGAGGGCCGTCTGCCGTACCACCTGCTCTCCACCCTCGCGCCAGTAGGCGACGGTGCTGCCGTGATCCGCCCCCCAGTCACGGTCCTCGGTGAAGAACCGCCGACGCGAGTGTCCCTCTCTCCCGAGGGAAGGCACCTCGATGGCCGGCTGGTGCCAGCCTAGCGTCCGTACCACCAACTCCAAATACATCACCTCACATGTCCCGAGGCACAGTAAGAGGAGGTGGCGGTCGAACAAGGGGCAAACCGCCGCCACCGCTGGGTGCGAAGCGTCCGCCTCCCCCTGATATGGGGTCCACACCATCTGAGAAGAATGAGAAACCCTGGTCAGTAACATCAAATGCAGCAGTAATTGAAAGAATGCAAGAGCTAGTTGAGATTTTCATACCTACTCGTGCGGGTAGTGGTCGAGCGCGACTCGCACGTCTCCGGCCCTCCTGTCGGTGACCCTGGGGTCCGGGGCCACCTCCCACCTCCCCTTGAGAGGCACCATTGTCTGGCGCCCCTCTGCAAGTGTCCCGCGCCCCATAGGGAAGTGCGTATACCCCCAGATCTGCAAGGCAGCAAAAAGAATGGTCAGTCAGGCAGTTAATCAATGAAAAATCAATGATGAGCATTAAGAGAATTTCTGTACCTGAAGAAAGGGGGTGAAGCCCCCGGTGCTCTGAGAACGCCGCAAGCTGCTCGGGAGAAGTGAGAAGAGGTGTCCCAGCATCGCGGCGCCCCAAGCGTACCTCCCCGCCTGCGCCAAGTCTCGTAGCACAGCACGAACTTGCAGTTTATCTGAGATGACTGCGTCGCGAACAGTAGGCACCTGAAGAAGTAGCTGACGAAGATCCGGACGCAGCGCTCCTCGCTCCGGCCTCCTAGATCTAGCAAACCCCTCACCCTGGCATGGAACTCCTCCAAAGTCTCCAAGGGGCCTCTCCGCCCTCCTCTCAGTCCCATGGCCTCTGAAAGTGATCCGAGCAAGATGCTCCAGATCGGCCGCCTCCTACCAGCCACAAACTCCGGCCCCAACAACTCCGCTATGTCGTCATGGTAGTCCCTCCTCTCCAGTCCGACTACTGGCTCTCCCTGAACCGGCAGTCCTGTCAGATACACCACATCCTCCAATGTGGGTCATGTGCCCCCAAGGCATGATGAATGCCTTGCAATCCTCCTCCCATCTCTCCCTCAACGCCTCTAAGTAAGGGACATCTAAGTGAAAAGGGCGTACCGATAGGAGATGTCCAAACCCCATCCTCGCTATCTGGGCCTGCTGGGCCTCTGGAAGCGCCCGGTACCATGCCCAGCACAGGTCCCAAGTGACCCGGCTCCTCATCCTCCCCTTGCCCTGCAGGAAAACACAGAAAACTTGACGTCAGCATCGACTGCCGTTTATTAAAAATTGACGGCAAGGGCTTGCCGTTCACTCAGAGTCAGCGTCTAGGGGTGGCCGTCGAGTTCCTCTGTCAGCGACCAGCACCTTGACGTCAAGCTCCTTTTGACGGCAAGGGGTTGGACTCCGGCAGGAACTCGACGGCAGCCGATGTTGCCGTCAAGTTCCTGTATGACCCGACGGCACTTCCCCTGTTTTCCCTCCTTTTCACCAAATCACAAACATGCATCCACAGAGGTTTTAGGAGCCTACCTTGGGCCGTCGAGGTGCCTCCGCCTCCGTCTCGTCTCCTCCCTCGTCATCTCCAGTGGTGTCTTCCCCCTCCGGTACGTCCTCCACCGCCACTTCTTTCTCTTCCTCCGCCATCATCTCCACCTCTTCCTCTTCCTCCTCTGGTTGGCGGCGGCCCCGGATGATGCTTTCTTCTCTCTCGTCCTCATCATAAGCTCGAGCAAGGTGAGTAGAGAAGCAAGGGGTTCGGTTTTTTCCTCCTGGCGTTTGGGAAGGCGTAATGGCGCCCGGGAGAGGGCGTTGGTTCAAAAAAAGGTTGTTTCCTGGTTTAACGTCCAGCTCTGGACATTTAACATTTTCTGACGTCAAGCTTGTGCTGCTGACGTACTCTGGACGGCCTGGGTGTGGACGTCAAGGTCTCTTCAATGTCAGACCTCGAAGTTTTGTCGACGACCAGGTCGGGACGTCTAGTTTAAGTAGGCGGCAACCTATCTAGACGTTTATCATCTGTCTCAGTGGTTGGCGACGGGCCCTGGACGTTTACCAGTGGTTGGCGCCATCGATGTGGACGCCAACACCCCGCACTCAGTCCTCACAGCACACTCTTCTGAACCTTTTTGAGGCCATTTCACTCCACACATTCCACAAGTCAAGCAAACTCAAGTCAATTCAACACAAATACAACTCACTTTTATTCATCAAATTTGTGTTACACTTATTCAAAACACAGGAAGATACATCATTTTGCCCTGCGGGCCATAAAGAAATCACATGAAATAGGACATATAGTGTCTGTGAAATCCTCATACTGCCATACGTCTTCTGGTGTTTCCTGCACTGCCAGTCCCACCTTCTTGCTCACTGTGTATTTCTTCCAAGTCTTCATAGCTTTCTTCATCATCCTTTCATTCTTCCCGGTGATTATCATATCGGTGTAGTTGAATGAAGTAGGAATTCCCCGTGGAATCCCAAGCTGACAATGGCACCGGTGTGGCTGATACGCCACCATCTGATCAGCTCCTATCAACCACAAGTCTCTGTCCTCCCTGGTCCTTGCTCTAAACTCAATAGTCCTCATGAACAGTGGCCTCACGATGAAGTCATCCATTACCAAAAATGCCAAATGATCTCTCCAAGCATCTCTGCCCTTCAAATGTGCGGTCACACACTTGATCTCATCCTCTGGCTCGTACCATGCCTTGCTACAATGCACTGAACTCCGAAGGAAGACTATGGAGGGGGTAGGTTGCGCATCAGCAAAATCAAACTTCAAGTGAGCCTCCATCCATACCTGAAGCAGGAACAAGCTCCCGCAGGTGCGTCTGCCTAGGCTCATTGTGGTGAGCAAACTATACAGGTGTGCCAGCACCGCAGGGGCAAGTGACTACCCACGCCACAACAGGGATAAAATCCCCACATGCTCATACAGGATGAGTCGCCGCTTGTAGGAACAGGAAGACTCCAGCCAGACAGAGCGTCAATCCCCGGGTCGCCCTCTCTCCACCAATCTCCCTCGCATGCTGGATCAACCACCAGGCCAGCCGGTCTAGGAAGATCCTGTTCTTGTTTGTCATCCGCAACACCTCCTTCTTGTCTCGTACAATGTCTGCGAGGATCTCTTCCCACAGGAGGAGAGGAGTCGCTGCATCGTACTCCAGGCACCGCTGCCATCCCAGGAATAGTTCCACCTCCTCCAGAAACACGCTCGCCTCAAAGCCCTGGAACACGAACGTGTGCGTGTGCGGGTGCCACCTCTCCACCAACGCCCTCAGGGCGTCAAACCCCCACCACATGTCTTTCATGTTCTTCGCCAGTACCACCATGAAGTTCAGGTTCCACATCCCGACGAAGCTCCGCATGTCCAGCGTGATAGCGTTTACCAAGTTCACAAGCCAAGAAAAGGCCCGTACCTGGCCTTGGCTCGGGAATGCTGGGATTTCCTGCATGGGGGTGAAGGAATGCTGTAAGAAAAAGGTTTTGGGGCGTTTTCAGCCCAGGAAGAGCATAAGTAATCATTGCTTACCTCCCCGTTGGCCAGACGCGTGCTCAGGTGTCCTGGAACTTCGCTCAAAACTCTGGGGTTCGCGCCTGTGGATCGTCCGATCGATGAGGAGGCCATTCTGTTGTGCTTTTCTATCTCTCATCTCTTTGGTTCGCAGCAGGAGCAGGGAGGGACGGAGGTAGAGATGGTAGAGTCCCTATGGACTCCCATCACCTATATTTTCGGCCTGATCCGCTGTCATGTAGGCGTCCAGATCGGTGGACGTCAGTATAGTGTTAACGGCAACATCTGTGGACGTTAACAGGTGTGCTAGCGGCCAGCGATGTGGACGTTTACTGACCGGATACTTTTAAATGTCTTATTCTTTATATGGCCATTACCCTTTATCTTGTGCTTCAAGTTGTTTTGCAGACATTTTTAAGCACAGGCTGCGCTTAAAATTCGGAACGCTCATGCAACCTTGAGCGTCACAGGTATGTCTAACATAGGACCCCACCAGAGGCGAATAACTTGGCGACCGTGAACCCTGAGTTCCCCTTCACCAAAAACCATGATGGGTTTGCGATCTCTCTGTTATTCGTATGGCCTTTAGAATTTTCTTCTGGTGCTAACTTGCATTTTAGATAGGCAACCCACACCAGCATGCATCTTCACTGCTAACATTCTCTTACTAACACTCAAAAAAAAAATGATGATTTTCCTCGATCATATGATTGCACCATGGCTCCCCCAGCTCAGGTAGCCTACTGGGTCCACCCCTCGTGACTAATCGGGTCTTTGTTGCCCCCTTCTCCACTTGTCCCACCGTGCTTTTCACAAATGATCATTCCAGCCTTATTGAGTTCATTTGAGCCTTCGCCAGCCGCGAGCTTAATTCCGAACTTCAGGCTTTCCAAGCATGTGATTCCAGTTAGAATCTTTTGATAATCCTTTGAGAGATCAACCAACTCCTTGTCTTTGTGACCTCCTAAATTCGGGACCAACGTCCTAATTAGGCCAGCGAGCCACGAGCTCGGTTATGAGACCCTCCTGATTCAACCGTCATATTACAACTCCTTTGACTTAGACAAACCAAAAACTAGTCAAAGTCCAACACGGCCATGCCAGGGACCATGCCATTGGGTCGCAGTTGTAGTTACACGGTAGATCACCCTTTTCTTACCCCTATTTTGTCTCTCAGACGATACGTCATATGTTTCTAGTCTGACTCTTTCGATTGGTTGCTAGAACTCTTATCCTCGGAGATGGCCTTCCATTAAATCTCTGCGTCCTTTGTTTACCGAGACACCAACCTTTCAGTCCGCTCTGCTCCCTTGCAAGACCGGATGTCTCGGAGGGACATTTGTAGACACGCGATTTGGCCCATCTCCCGCATGCTCTTTTGGCCCATTAAGTCTCGTTTGACCATTTGTTGACCAGGCTCGGATACCATGTAGACGGCAGCATCGATGGCCGCCAACTACTGGTTGGCGGCAAGCCCCCTGGACGCCGACCCGGACAGGCGTCCACCTCCATGGACGTCTGCATGCGGTTGGCGGCCTGATCCCTGGACGTCAATAGGGTTTACCTGGTCTGCGCAGCTACCCCGAGATTCCAGCCCACTTGCACCATTCTCTCGGCCATGCAATGCATGTAGCCGTTCCCAACGGGCATATGGGCCACCTAGGCACCCCATTGACCTAGTAAAAATCCTACTTGGCCTCTCCCCATTGGTTGGACCTTTAATGCATGGATTGCCAAGTGTGCAAGTGTGTTTCTTCACACTTGAGCATCCAAGGCTCTCAACCCCGAGCTCCACTGTCTATATAACCTCCCTTTGAGCCCTCTGAGCCAAGGGAGGAGAGGCTGGACGTCCTTATGCTGCCACTTTGAGAGAAGAGAGAGAAACTTGCACCTTACCTTCTACCATTCATCATCTCCTTTCTCTCTTCATTCGGGACGTCTAGAAGGGTTCCTTTGGAGCTGGAGGAGCCCTGCAAGGAGCCAACAATGCCAACAACGAGGATCATCTCCTTCCTCTTCCTCTCTTTCCTTTCCTCTCATTTTAATACTTTGCATGCTACACACACTTTCCCACACACTCTAGGCACGTAGGGCACCTTCCTACACACCTAGAAAGGGATTTCCCAACCAAAAATGGAGGGAAGAAGGGTGGTCATAGCATTTGGCCACCCCTCTTCTCAAGTCCGCAACCGGTACGGGACTCGCCTTTTGGACTTTCCTCTCTTCATTTTGAACATTTACTACACTGCATTTGAGTCTAATAGAGCTTTTGTTTGTGGCAGGAACATTGTGAACGTCATCGTGGAGCTCTCTTCCTTTGGCCGGCTGAAGGAGGAGAAGTTGAAGCCCCATCTCCGTCCGCTGCGCGAGGCTGCTACAACAACGTGGTCAAAACACTCCCTTAGGCACAGGTAAGGCCCTGGCGATCACAAACCTCTCCTTTCATCTCTGGTTTTTTTTGTTTCCTCCTCAATCAACCTAGTCAACCGGGGAGTCAACGAGGTCAACCAACAACCATCATCGCCAATGAGAGACCAGCGACATCCGCGAGCCTCCGGAGGACACCCACAGTCGACACGGGGATAAACGGCGGCGGAGAAACGGATCGTCTACAGCCTCCAGTCACAGCGATCAGAAGTCGTGTTCAACTCGACGCGAGATCTGCTCCCCAGGTCGTGGATATGGGTGCCCGAACATCGCCGATATAGTAACCCCCTCCGGTTGTTTCCACCCCTTCAGCGAAAGAATTGGGCATAACGTTCCGCACGGGCATCGGAGTCGCTTACGTGACCACAATTCGGAATCGGCACTCCGAGACGGTCGACAGCACGCTGGTTTCGCGGAATTCCGTTTCGGGGCCAAAATTCCCCCCCAGAGCTTGTGTACTAGTACACCGACTGCCGTACCCTCGGTCGGACGCGGTTATTTATTCGCCCGGGGGTCGGAACCGCCCGCGAGACCCCAATCCAGAATCGGCACTTCGACCCGGTCGGTAAATGGTCACATACGAAGATTTCCGGTCCGGCGCCCAAATTCCTCTCTGGGAACGCGGTCGCGGGCTGCCGATGCGATCGCATACGGACACCCCTTCGCTCAAACGGGCATAACTTTTCGCTCAGTTATCGGAATCGCTTATAAGACCCCAATCGGAATCGGCACTCAGAGGCGCTCGACAACCCTTATTCACGATAAGACGTCATTTCGGGGTTGAAACACCTTCGTTTCGCACTCCAAAATTGCGATTCTAGCCGACGATCTCTCCTATAAGACGTCGTTTCGCACTTCGAAATTGCGATTCTAGCCGCCCAGTCACAGCGATCGGAAGTCGTGTTCAACTCGACGCGAGAACTCCTCCCCAGGTCATGGATATGGGTGCCCGAACATCGCTGATATAGTCACCCCCTCCAGTTTATTCCCACCCCTTCAGCGAGAGAATTGGGCATAACTTTCCGCATGGGCATCGGAATCGCTTACGTAACCACAATTCAGAATCGGCACTCCGAGACGGTCGACAGCGCGCTGGTTTCACAGAATTCCGTTCCGGGGCCAAAATTCCCCCCCCCCCCCCCCCCCCCCGTGTGTACTAGTACACCGACTGCCGTACCCTCTAGTCGGAAGCGGAATTTATTAGCCCGGGGGTCGGAACCGCCCGCGAGGCCACAATTCAGAATCGGCACTTCGACCCGGTCAGTAAATGGTCGCATACGGAGATTTCTGGTCTGGCACCCAAATTCCTCTCCGGGAGCGCGGTCGCGGGCTGCCGATGCGATCGCATGCGGACACCCCTTCGCTCAGATGGGCATAACTTTATGCTCGATTATCGGAATCGCTTATAAGACCCCAATTCGGAATCGGCACTCAGAGGCGCTCGACACCCCCTTATTGCCTCTGGAAATAAGACGTCTTTACGGGGTCGAAAAACCATTGTTTCGCACTCCGAAATTACGATTCTAGCAGACGATCTCTCCTATTCCAAGGTTTTTTGGCAGTAGCGACTCCCTAGATTTCGCGAATCGGTGGCGGAGTCCATATGTGGAGCCGCCCAATCACAGCGATCAGAAGTCGTGTTCAACTCGACGCGAGATCTCCTCCCCAGGTTGTGGATATGGGTGCCCAAACAACGTCGATATAGTCACCCCCTCCGGTTGATTCCCACCCCTTCAGCGAAAGACTTGGGCATAACATTCCGCACGGGCATCGGAATCGCTTACGTGACCACAAATCGGAATCAGCACTCGAGACGGTCGACAGCGCGCTGGTTTCGCAGAATTCCGTTCCAGGGCCAAAATTCCCCCCGTAGCGTGTGTACTAGTACACCGACTGCCGTACCCTCTAGTCGGACGCGGATATTTATTCGCCCGGGGTCGGAAACGCCCGCGAGGCCCCAATTCAGAATCGGCACTTCGACCCGGTCGGTAAATGGTCGCATACGGAGATTTCCGGACCGGCACCCAAATTCCTCTCCAGGAGCGCGGTTGCGGGCTGCCGATGCGATCGCATACGGACACCCCTTCGCTCAGACGGGCATAACTTTTCGCTCGGTTATCGGAATCTCTTATAAGACCCCAATTCGGATCGGCACTCTGAGGCGTTCGACGCCCCCTTATTGCCTCAGACGATAAGATGTCGCTTCGGGGTCGAAAAGTTTTTGGCAGTAGATACTCCCTCGATTTTGCGAATCACTGGCGGAGACCACACGCGGAGCCGCCCAGTCATAGCGATCGGAAGTTGTGTTCAACTCGACGCGAGATCTCCTCCCCAGGTCGTGGATATGGGTGCTCGAACATCGCCGATATAGTCACCAGCTCAGGTTGATCCCACCCCTTCAGCGAAAGAATTGGGAATAACTTTCCGCACGGGCATCGGAATCGCTTACGTGACCACAATTCGGAATCGGCACTTCGAGACGGTCGACAGCGCGCTGGTTTCGCGGAATTCCGTTCCGGGGCCAAAATTCCCCACCCCCCGGAGCGTGTGTACTAGTACACGACTGCCGACCTCCGGTCGGACGCGGATATTTATTCGCCCGTGGGTCGGAACCGCCCGCGAGGCCCCAATTCAGAATCGGCACTTCGACCCGGTCGGTAAATGGTCGCATACGGAGATTTCCGGTCCGGCACCTAAATTCCTCTCCGGGAGCGCGGTCGCGGGCTGCCGATGCGATCACATACGGACACCCCTTCGCTCAGACGAGCATAACTTTTCGCCCGGTTATCATAATCGCTTATAAGACCCCAATTCGGAATCGGCACTCAGAGGCGCTCGAGGCCCCCTTATTGCCTAAGGCAATAAGACGTCATTTTGGGGTAGAAAAACCTTCGTCTCCCACTCTGAAATTGCGATTCTAGCCGACGATCTCTCCTATCCAAGGTTTTTTGGCAGTAGCGACTCCTCGATTTCAAGAATCGCTAGCAAAGCCCATACGCGGAGCCGCCCAGTCACAGCGATCGGAAGTCGTGTTTAACTCGACGCGAGATCTCCTCCCCAGATCATGGATATGGGTGCCTGAACATCGCCAATATAGTCACCCCCTCCGGTTGATTCCCACCCAATCAGCGAAAGAATTGGGCATAACTTTCCGCACGGGTATCGGAATCGCTTACGTGACCACAATTCGGAATCGGCACTCCGAGACGGTCGACAGCGCGCTGGTTTCGTAGAATTCCGTTTCGGGGCCAAAATTCTCCCCTAGAGCGTGTGTACTAGTACACCGACTGCCGTACCCTCTAGTCGGACGCGGATATTTATTCGCCTGGGGTCGGAACCGCCCGCGAGGCCCCAATTCAGAATCGACACTTCGACCCGGTCGGTAAATGGTCGCATACGGAGATTTCCGATCCAGCGCCCAAATTCCTCTCCGAGAGCGCGGTCGCGGGTTGCCGATGCGATCGCATACGGACACCCCTTCGCTCAGACGGGTATAACTTTTCGCTCGGTTATCGGAATCGCTTATAAGACCCCATTCGGAATCGGCACTCAGGGACGATCGATGCCCTCTTATTACCTCAGGCGATAAGATGTTGTTTTTCGGTCGAAAAACCTTCTTTTCGCACTCCGAAATTAAGATTCTAGCCGACGATATCTCCTATTTCAACGTTTTTTGGCAGTAGCGACTCCCTCGATTTCACGAATCACTGGCGGAGCCCACACGTGGAGCCGCCCAGTCACAGCGATCGGAAGTCGTGTTCAACTCGACACGAGATCTCCTCCCCAGATCGTAGATATGGGTGCCCGAACATCGCCGATATAGTCACCCCCTCTGGTTGATTCCCACCCCTTCAGCGAAAGAATTGGGCATAACTTTCAGCACGGGCATCAGAATCACTTACATGACCACAATTCGGAATCGGCACTCCGAGACGGTCGACAGCGCGCTGGTTTCGCGGAATTCCGTTTCGGGGCCAAAATTCTCCCCCGGAGCGTGTGTACTAGTACACCGACTGCCGTACCCTCCGGTCGGACGTGGATATTTATTCGCGCGGGGGTCGGAACCGCCCGCGAGGCCCCAATTCAGAATCGGCACTTCGACCCGGTCGGTAATGGTCGCATACGGAGATTTCCTGTCCGGCGCCCAAATTCCTCTCCGGAGCGCGGTTGCGGGCTGCCGATGCGATCGGATACAGACACCGCTTCACTCAAACAGACATAATGTTTCGCTCGGTTATCAGAATAGCTTATAAGACCCCAATTCGGAATCGGCACTCAGAGGCGCTCGACACCCGCTTATTGCCTCAGGCCGTAAGACGTCGTTTCGGGGTCGAAAATCATTCATTTCCCACTCCAAAATTACGATTCTAGCCGACGATCTCCCCTATTCCAAGGTTTTTTGGCAGTAGCGACTCCCTCGATTATGCGAATCGCTGGCGGAGCCCACATGCGGAGCCGCCCAGTCACAGCGATCGGAAGTCATGTTCAACTCGACGTGCGATCTCCTCCCCAGGTCGTGGATATGGGTGCCCGAACATCGCCGATATAGTCACCCCCTCCGGTTGATTCCTACCCCTTCAGCGAAAGAATTGGGCATAACTTTCCGCACGGGCATCGGAATCGCTTATGTGACCACAATTCGGAATCGGCACTCCGAGACGGTCGAAAAGGCGTTGGTTTCACGGAATTCCGTTTCGGGGCCAAAATTCCCCTCGGAGCGTGTGTACTAGTACACCGACTGCCGTACCCTCCGGTCGGACGCGGATATTTTTTCGCCCGGGGGTCGGAACCGCCCGCGAGGCCCCAATTCAGAATCGGCACTTCGACCCGGTCGGTAAATGGTCGCATACGGAGATTTCCGGTCCGGCACCCAATTCCTCTCCGGGAGCGCGGTCGCGGGCTGCCGATGCGATCGCATACGGACACCCCTTCGCTCAGACGAGCATAACTTTTCGCTCGATTATCATAATCGCTTATAAGACCCCAATTCGGAATCGGCACTCAGAGGCGCTCGAGGCCCCCTTATTGCCTAAGGCAATAAGACGTCATTTTGGGGTAGAAAAACCTTCGTCTCCCACTCTGAAATTGCGATTCTAGCCGACGATCTCTCCTATTCCAAGGTTTTTTGGCAGTAGCGACTCCCTCGATTTCAAGAATCGCTAGCAGAGCCCATACGCGGAGCCGCCCAGTCACAGCGATCGGAAGTCGTGTTTAACTCGACGCGAGATCTCCTCCCCAGATCATGGATATGGGTGCCTGAACATCGCCAATATAGTCACCCCCTCCGGTTGATTCCACCCAATCAGCGAAAGAATTGGGCATAACTTTCCGCACGGGTATCGGAATCGCTTACGTGACCACAATTCGGAATCGGCACTCCGAGACGGTCGACAGCGCGCTGGTTTCGTGGAATTCCGTTTCGGGGCCAAAATTCTCCCCTAGAGCGTGTGTACTAGTACACCGACTGCCGTACCCTCTAGTCGGACGCGGATATTTATTCGCCTGGGGGTCGGAACCGCCCGCGAGGCCCCAATTCAGAATCGACACTTCGACCCGGTCGGTAAATGGTCGCATACGGAGATTTCCGATCCGGCGCCCAAATTCCTCTCCGAGAGCGCGGTCGCGGGTTGCCGATGCGATCGCATACGGACACCCCTTCGCTCAGACGGGTATAACTTTTCGCTCGGTTATCGGAATCGCTTATAAGACCCCAATTCGGAATCGGCACTCAGGGACGATCGATGCCCTCTTATTACCTCAGGCGATAAGATGTGTTTTTCGGTCGAAAAACCTTCTTTTCGCACTCCGAATTAAGATTCTAGCCGACGATATCTCCTATTTCAACGTTTTTTGGCAGTAGCGACTCCCTCGATTTCACGAATCACTGGCGGAGCCCACACGTGGAGCTGCCCAGTCACAGCGATCGGAAGTCGTGTTCAACTCGACACGAGATCTCCTCCCCAGATCGTAGATATGGGTGCCCGAACATCGCCGATATAGTCACCCCTCTGGTTGATTCCCACCCCTTCAGCGAAAGAATTGGGCATAACTTTCCGCACGGGCATCGGAATCACTTACATGACCACAATTCGGAATCGGCACTCCGAGACGGTCGACAGCACGCTAGTTTCGCGGAATTCCGTTTCGGGGCCAAAATTCTCCCCCGGAGCGTGTGTACTAGTACACCGACTGCCGTACCCTCCGGTCGGACGTGGATATTTATTCGCGCGGGGTCGGAACCGCCCGCGAGGCCCCAATTCAGAATCGGCACCTCGACCCGGTCAGTAAATGGTCGCATACGGAGATTTCCTGTCCGGCGCCCAAATTCCTCTCCGGGAGCGCGGTTGCGGGCTGCCGATGCGATCGGATACGGACACCGCTTCGCTCAAACAGACAAAATGTTTCGCTCGGTTATCAGAATAGCTTATAAGACCCCAATTCGGAACGGCACTCAGAGGCGCTCGACACCCGCTTATTGCCTCAGGCCGTAAGACGTCGTTTCGGGGTCGAAAATCATTCATTTCCCACTCCAAAATTACGATTCTAGCCGACGATCTCCCCTATTCCAAGGTTTTTTGGCAGTAGCGACTCCCTCGATTATGCGAATCGCTGGCGGAGCCCACATGCGGAGCCGCCCAGTCACAGCGATCGGAAGTCATGTTCAACTCGACGTGCGATCTCCTCCCCAGGTCGTGATATGGGTGCCCGAACATCGCCGATATAGTCACCCCCTCCGGTTGATTCCTACCCCTTCAGCGAAAGAATTGGGCATAACTTTCCGCACGGGCATCGGAATCGCTTATGTGACCACAATTCGGAATCGGCACTCCGAGACGGTCGAAAAGGCGTTGGTTTCACGGAATTCCGTTTCGGGGCCAAAATTCCCCTCGGAGCGTGTGTACTAGTACACCGACTACCGTACCCTCCGGTCGGACGCGGATATTTTTTCGCCCAGGGGTCGGAACCGCCCGCGAGGCCCCAATTCAGAATCAGCACTTCGACCCGGTTGGTAAATGTTCGCATTCGGAGATTTCCGGTTCGGCGCCCAAATTCCGCTCCGGGAGCGCGGTCGCAGGCTGCCGATGCGATCGCATACGGACACCGCTTCGCTCAAACAGGCATAACTTTTTGCTCGGTTATCGGAATTGCTTATAAGACCCCAATTCGGAATCGTCACTCAGAGGCGCTCGACGCCCGTTTATTGCCTCAGGACATAAGATGTCATTTCGAGGTCAAAAATCCTTCATTTTGCACTCCGAAATTGCGATTCTAGCTGACGATCTCCCCTATTCCAAGGTTTTTTTGCAGTAGCGACTCCCTCGATTACGCGAATCGTTGGCGGACCCCACACGCGGAGCCGCCCAGTCATAGCGATCGGAAGTCGTGTTCAACTCGAAGCGAGATCTCCTCCTCAGGTCGTGGATAAGGGTGCCCGAACATCGCCGATATAGTCACCCCCTCCGGTTTATTCCCACCCCTTCAGCGAAAGAATTGGGCATAACTTTCCGCACGGGCATCAGAATCGCTTATGTGACCATAATTCGGAATCGGCACTCTGAGACGGTCGACAAGGCGCTGGTTTCGCGGAATTCCGTTATGGGGCCAAAATTTCCCCCGCAGCATGTGTACTAGTACACCGACTGCCGTACCCTCCGGTCGGACGTAGATATTTATTCGCCCGGGGTCGGACCGCCCGCGAGTCCTAATTCAGAATCGGCACTTCGACCCAGTCGGTAAATGGTCGCATTCGTAGATTTCCGGTTCAGCACCCAAATTCCACTCCGGGAGCGCGGTCGCAGGCTGCCAATGCGATCGCATACGGACACCGCTTCGCTCAAATAGGCATAACTTTTCGCTCGGTTATCGGAATCGCTTATAAGACCCCAATTAGGAATCGGCACTCAGAGGCGCTCGACGCCCGCTTATTGCCTCAGGCCATAAGACGTCATTTTACGGTCTAAAATCCTTCGTTTCCCACTCCAAAATTACGATTCTAGCCGACGATCTCCCCTATTCCAAGGTTTTTTGGCAGTAGAGACTCCCTCGATTACGCGAATCGCTGGCGAAGCCTACACGCGGAGCCGCCCGGTCACAGCGATCGGAAGTCGTGTTCAACTCGACGCGAGATCTCCTCCCCAGGTCGTGGATATGGGTGCCCGAACATCGCCGATATAGTCATCCCCTCCGGTTTATTCCACCCCTTCAGCGAAATAATTGGGCATAACTTTCCGCACAAGCATCGGATCGCTTATGCGACCACAATTCGGAATCGACACTCCGAGACGGTCGACAAGGCGCTGGTTTCCTGGAATTCCGTTCCGGTGCCAAATTCCCCCCGTAGCTTGTGTACTAGTGCACCGACTGCCGTACCCTCGGTCGGACGCGGATATTTTTTTCTCCCGGGGGTCAGAACGGCCCGCGAGGCCCCCATTCAGAATCGGCACTTCGACCCGATCGGTAAAATTGTCACATTCGGGGATTTCCGGTTCGGTGCCCAAATTCCGCTTTGGGAGCGCGGTCGCAGGCTGCCGATGCGATCGCATACGGACACCGCTTTGCTCAAACAGGCATAACTTTTTGCTCGATTATCGAATCGCTTATAAGACCACAATATGGAATCGGCACTCAGAGGCGCTCGATGCCCGCTTGCCTCAGTCCATAAGTCGTTGTTTCAGGGTCGAAAATCCTTCGTTTTGCACTCCAAAATTGCGATTCTAGCTGACGATCTCCCCTATTCCAAGGTTTTTTGGCAGTAGCGACTCCCTCATTCAGAATCGGCACTTCGACCCAGTCGGTAATGGTCACATTCGGAGATTTCCGGTTCGGCGCCCAAATTCCGCTCCGGGAGCGCGTCGCAGGCTGCCGATGCGATCGCATACGGACACCGCTTCGCTCAAACAGGCATAACTTTTCGCTCGGTTATCGGATCGCTTATAAGACCCCAATTCGGAATCAGCACTCAGAGGCGCTCGATGCCCGCTTATCTCCTCAGGCCATAAGATGTCGTTTCGGGGTCAAAACTCCTTCGTTTCGCACTCCGAAATGCGTTTCTAGCCGACGATCTCCCCTATTCCAAGGTTGTTTGGCAGTAGCGACTCCCTCGATTACGCAAATCGCTGGCGAGACCACACGCAGAGCCGCCCAGTCACAGCGATCGGAAGTCATGTTCAACTTGAAGCGAGATCTCCTCCTCAGGTCGTGGATAAGGGTGCCCGAACATCGCCGATATAGTCACCCCCTCCGGTTTATTCCCACCCCTTCACCGAAAGAATTGGGCATAACTTTCCGCACGGGCATTGGAATCGCTTATGTGACCATAATTCGGAATCGGCACTCTGAGACGGTCGACAAGGCGCTGGTTAACGGAATTCCGTTCTGGGGCCAAATTCCCCCCGGAGCATGCATGCTGCCGATGCGATCGCATATGGACACCGCTTCGCTCAACTGGCATAACTTTTCGCTCGGTTATCGGAATCGCTTATAAGACCCCAATTCGGAATCGGCACTCAGAGGCGCTCGACGCCCGCTTATTGCCTCAGGCCATAAGATGTCATTTTATGGTCTAAAATCTTCGTTTCCCACTCCAAAATTAACGATTCAGCCGACGATCCCCCTATTCCAAGGTTTTTTGGCAGTAGCGACTCCCTCGATTACGCGAATCGCTGGCGGAGCCTACACGCGGAGCCGCCCAGTCACAGCGATCGGAAGTCGTGTTCACTCGACGCGAGATCTCCTCCCCAAATCGTGGATATGGGTGCCCGAACATCGCCGATAGTCACCCCCCCCTCGGTTTATTCCAACCCCTTCAGCGAAAGAATGGGCATAACTTTCCGCACGGGCATCGGAATAGCTTATGTGACCACATTTCGGAATCGACACTCCGAGACGGTCAACAGGCGGTGGTTTCGCGGAATTCCATTCCGGGGCCAAAATCCACCCGTAGCGTGTGTACTAGTACACCGACTGCCGTACCCTCCGGTCGGACGTGGATATTTTTTTCGCCCGAGGGTCGGAACGGCCCGCGAGGCCCCAATTCAGAATCGACACTTCAACCCCGGTCGGTAAATGGTCGCATTCGGGGATTTCCGGTTCGGTGCCCAAATTCGCTTTGGGAGCGCGGTCGCAGGCTGCCGATGCGATCGCATACGGACACCGCTTTGCTCAAACAGGATAACTTTTTGCTCGATTATCGGAATCGCTTATAAGACCCCAATTTGGAATCAGCACTCAGAGGCGCTCGATGCCCCTTACCTCAGGCCATAAGTTGGTGTTTCAGGGTCGAAAATCCTTCATTTCGCACTCCAAAATTGCGATTCTTGCTGACGATCTCCCCTATTACAAAGTTTTTTGGCAGTACGACTCCCTCATTCAGAATCGGCACTTCGACCCGGTCGGTAAATGGCCGCATTCGGAGAATTCTGATTCGGCGCCCAAATCCGCTCCGGGAGAGCGGTCGCAGGCGCCGATGCGATCGCATACGGACACCGCTTCGCTCAAACAGGCATAACTTTTCGCTCGTCGTTATCGGAATCGCTTATAAGACCCCAATTCGGAATCAGCACTCAGAGGCGCTCGATGCTCGCTTATTTCCTCAGGCCAAAGATGTCGTTTTGGGTCGAAACTCCTTCGTTTCGCACTCCGAAATTGCGTTTCTAGCCGACGATCTCCCCTATTCCAAGGTTGTTTGCAGTAGCGACTCCCTCGATTACGCGAATCGCTGGCGGAGCCCACACGCGAGCCGCCCAGTCACAGCGATCGGAAGCCATGTTCAACTCGAGGCGAGATCTCCTCCCAGGTCGTGGATATGGTACCCGACATCGCCGATATAGTCACCCCCCTCCGGTTTATTCCCACCCCTTCAGCGAAAGAATTGGGCATAACATTCCGCATGGGCATCGGAATCGCTTATGTGACCACAATTCGGAATCGGCACTCTGAGACGGTCGACAAGGCGCTGGTTTCACGGAATTCCGTTCTGGGGTCAAAATTCCTTCCGGAGCATGTGTACTAGTACACCGACTGCCGTACCCTCCGGTCGGACGCGGATATTTATTCGCCCGAGGGTCGGAACCGCCCGCGAGTCCCTAATTCAGAATCGGCACTTCGACCCGACCGGTAAATGGTCGCATTCGTATATTTCTGGTTCGGCGCCCAAATTCCGCTCCGGGAGCGCGGTCGCAGGCTGCCGATGCGACCGCATACGAACACCGCTTCGCTCAAACAGCATAACTTTTCGCTCGGTTATCGGAATCGCTTATAAGACCCCAATTCGGAATCGGCACTCAGAGGCGCTTGACGCCCACTTATTGCCTCAGGCCATAAGACGTCGTTTTAGGGTCTAAAATCCTTCGTTTCCCACTCCGAAATTATGATTCTAGCCGACGATCTCCCCTATTCCAACGTCTTTTGGCAGTAGCGACTCCCTCGATTACGAGAATCGCTGGCGGAGCCTACACGTGGAGCCGCCCAGTCACAGCGATCGGAAGTTGTGTTCAACTCGACATGAGATCTCCTCCCCAGGTCGTGGATATGGGTGCCCGAACATCGCCGATATAGTCACCCCCTCCGGTTTATTCCAACCCCTTCAGCGAAAGAATTGGGCATAACTTTCCGCACGGGCATCGGAATCGCTTATGTGACCACAATTCGAAATTGACACTCCGAGACGGTCGACAAGGCGCTGGTTTTGCGGAATTCCGTTCCGGGGCCAAAATTCCCCCCGTAGCGTGTGTACTAGTACACCGATTGCCGTACCCTCCGGTCGGACGCGGATATTTTTTCGTCCGGGGGTCGGAACGGCCCGCGAGGCCCCAATTCAGAATAGGCACTTCGACCAGGTCGGTAAATGCTCGCATTCGGGGATGTCCAGTTCGGCGCCCAAATTCCGCTTTGGGAGCGCGGTCGCAGGCTTCCGATGCGATCGCATACGGACACCGCTTTGCTCAAACAGGAATAACTTTTTGCTCGATTATCGGAATCGCTTATGAGACCCCAATTCGGAATCGGCACTCAGAGGCGCTCGATGCTCGCTTATTGCCTCAGGCCATAGTCATTGTTTCAGGGTCAAAAATCGTTCGTTTCGCACTCCAAAATTGTGAATCTAGCTGACGATCTCCCCTATTCCAAGATTTTTTGGCATAGCGACTCCCTCATTCAGAATCGGCACTTCGACCAGGTCGATAAATGGTCGCATTCGGAGATTTCCGGTTCGGCGCCCAAATTCCGCTCCGGGAGCGCGGTCGCAGGCAGCCGATGCGATCGCATACGGACACGGCTTCGCTCAAACAGCATAACTTTTCGCTCGGTTATCGAATCGCTAATAAGACCCACCAATTCGGAATCGGCACTCAAACGCGCTCGATGCCCACTTATTTCCTCAGGCCATAAGATGTCGTTTCGGGGTCGAAAATCCTTCATTTCCAACTCCGAAATTGCAATTCTAGCCGACGATCTCCCCTATTCCAAGGTTTTTTGGCAGTAGGGACTCCCTCGATTACGGGAATCGCTGGCGGAGCCCACACGCGGAGCCGCCCAGTCACAGCGATCGGAAGTCGTGTTCAACCCGACGCGAGATCTCCTCCCCAGGTCGTGGATATGGGTGCCCGAACATCGCCGATATACTCACCCCCTCCCGTTTATTCCCACCCCTTCAGCGAAAGAATTAGGCATAACTTTCCGCACGAGCATCGGAATCGCTTATGTGACCACAATTCGGAATCGGCACTCCGAGACGGTCGACAAGGCGCTGGTTTTGCGGAATTCCGTTCTGGGGCCAAAATTCCCCCCCGGAGCGTGTGTACTAGTACACCGACTGCCGTACCCACCGGTCGGACGCGGATATTTATTCGCCCGGGGGTCGAAACCGCCCGCGAGGCCCAATCAGAATCGGCACTTCGCACCCGGTCGGTAAATGGTCGCATTCGGAGATTTCGATTCGGCGCCCAAATTCGCTCCGGGAGCGCGGTCGCAGGCTGCCGATGTGATCGCATACGGACCTGCTTCGCTCAAACAAGCATTACTTTTCGCTCGATTATCGGAATCGCTTATAAGACCCCAATTCAGAATCGACACTCAAAGGCGCTCGACGCGCTTATTGCCTCAGGACATAGGATGTCGTTTCGGGATCGAAAATCCTTCGTTCCCACTCCGAAATAGCGATTCTAGCCGACGATCTCCCCTATTCCAGGTTTTTTGGCAGTAGCGACTCCCTCGATTACGATAATCGCTGGCGGAGCCCACACGCGGAGACACCAGTCACAGTGATCTGAAGTCGTGTACAACTCGACGCGAGATCTCCTCCTCATGTCGTGGATATGGGTGCCCGAACATCGCGATATAGTCACCCCCTCCGGTTATTCTCACCCCTTCAGCGAAAGAATTGGGCATAACTTTCCGCACGGTCATCGGAATCGCTTATGTGACCACAATTCGAAATCGGCACTCCGAGACGGTCGACAAGGCACTGGTTTCGCCGAATTCCATTCTGGGGCCAAAATTCCCCCCGGAGCGTGTGTACTAGTACACCGACTGCCGTACCCTCCGGTCGGACGCGGATATTTTTTCGCCCGGGGGTCGAAACCACCCGCGAGGCCCCAATTCAGAATCGGCACTTCGACACGGTCGGTAAATGGTCGCATTCGGAGATTTCCGGTTTGGCGCCCAAATTCCGCTCCGGGAGCGCGGTCGTAAGCTGCCGATGCGATCGCATACGGACACGCTTCGCTCAAACAGCATAACTTTTTGTTCGGTTATCGGAATCCCTTATAAGACCCCAATTCGGAATCGGGACTCAGAGGCACTCGATGGCCCCATATTGCCTCAGGCCATAAGAGTCGTTTCGGGGTCGAAAATCCTTCGTTTCGCACTCCAAAATTGCGATTCTAGCCGACGATCTCCCATATTCCTAGGTTTTTTGGCAGTGGCGACTCCCTCGATTACGTGAATAGCTGTCGGAGCCCACACGCGGAGCCGCACTGTTACAGCGATCGAAAGTGTGTTCAACTTGACACGAGATCTCCTCCCAAGTCGTGGATATGGGTGCCCGAACATCGCTGATATAGTCACCCCCTCCGGTTTATTCCCACCCCTTCAGCGAAAGAATTGGGCATAACTTTCCGCACGGGCATCGGAATCGCTTATGTGACCACAATTTGGAATTGGCACTCGAGACGGTCGACAAGGCGCTGGTTTCGTGGAATTCCGTTCAGGGGCCAAAATTCCCCCCAGAGCGTGTGTACTAGTACGCCGATTGCCGTACCCTCGGTCGGACGCGGATATTATTCGCTCGGGGGTCGGAACACCCGCGAGCCCCAACTCAGAATCGACACTTCGACCGGTCGGTAAATGATCGCATTCGGTGATTTCCGGTCCGGCGCCCAAATCCTCTCCGGAGCGTGGTCGCAGACTGCCTATGCGATCGCATACGGACACCGCTTCGCTCAAACAGGCATAACTTTTCTCTCGGTTATCGGAATCGTTTATAAGACCCCAATTCGGAATCGGCACTCAGAGGCGCTCGACACCCCCTTATTGCCTCAAGGCATAAGACATCGTTTCGGGGTCAAAAATCCTTCATTTCGCACTCCGAAATTGTGATTCTAGCCGACGATCTCCCCTATTCCTAGGTTTTTTGGCAGTGGCGAATCCCTCAATTACGCGAATCGCTGGCGGAGCCCACGCGGAGCGCCCAGTCATAGCGATCGGAAGTCGTGTTCAACTCGACACGAGATCTCCTCCCCAGGTCGTGGATATGGGTGCCCGAACATCGCGGATATAGTCACCCCCCCAGTTTATTCCCCCCCTTCAGTGAAAAAATTGGGCATAACTTCCGCACGGGTATCGGAATCGCTTATGTGACCACAATTCGGAATCGGCACTCCGAGACGGTCGACAAGGCGCTGGTTTCGCGGAATTCCGATCCGGGGCCAAAATTCCCCCCGGAGCGTGTGTACTAGTACACCGACTGCCGTACCCTCCGGTCGGACGCGGATATTTATTCGTCCGGGGGTCGGAACCGCCCGCGAGGCCCCAACTCAGAATCGGCACTTCGACCCGGTCGGTAAATGGTCACATTCGGAGATTTCCGGTCCGGCGCCCAAATTCCTCTCCGGGAGCACGGTCGCAGGCTGTCGATGCGATCGCATACGGACACTGCTTCGCTCAAACAGGCATAACTTTTCGTTCGGTTATCGGAATCGCTTATAAGACCCCAATTTGGAATCGGCACTCAGAGGCGCTCGACGCCCCCTTATTGCCTCAAGCCATAAGACGTCATTTCAGGGTCTAAAACCTTCGTTTCGCACTCTGAAATTGCCATTCTAGCCGACGATTTCCCCTATTCCTAGGTTTTTTGGCAGTGGCGACCCTCGATTACGCGAATCACTGGCGAAGCCCACACGCGGAGCCGCCAAGTCACAACGATCCGATGGTGTTCAACTCGACGTGAGATCTCCTCCCCAGGTCGTGGATATGGGTGCCCGAACATCGCCGATATAGTCACCCCCTCGGGTTATTCCCACCCCTTCAGCAGAAGAATAGGGCATAACTTTCCGCACGGGCATCAGAATCGCTTATGTGACCACAATTCGAATCGGCACTCCTAGACGGTTGACAAGGCGCTGGTTTCGCGGAATTCCGTTAAGGGGCCAAAATTCCCGCCTGAGCGAGTGTACTAGTACATCGATTGCCGTACCCTCGGTCGGACGAGGTTTATTCACTCGGGGGTCGGAACTGCCCGCGAGGCCCCAACTCAGAATCGACACTTCGACCCGGTCGGTAAATGATCGCATTCGGAGATTTCCGGTCCGGCGCCCAAATTCCGCTCCGGAGCGTGGTCGCAGACTGCCTATACGATCGCATACGGATACCGCTTCGCTCAAACAGGCATAACCTTTCGCTCGGTTATCGAAATCGCTTATAAGACCCAAATTCGGAATCGTCACTCAGAGGAGCTCGACGCCCGTTAATTGCCTCAGGACATAAGACCTCATTTCGAGGTCGAAAATCCTTCTTTTGCACTCCGAAATTGCGATTCTAGCTGACGATCTCCCCTATTCCGTGGTTTTTTGGCTGTGGCGACTCCCTGATTACGCGAATCGCTGGCGGAGCCCACACACGGAGCCGCCTAGTCACAGCGATCGGAAGTCGTGTTCAACTCGACGTGAGATCTCCTCCCCAGGTCGTGGATATGGGTGCCCGAACATCGCCGATATAGTCACCCCCTCCGGTTTATTCCCACCGTTCAGCGAAAGAATTGGGCATAATTAACTTTCCGCACGGGCATCGGAATCGCTTATGTGACCACAATTCGGAATCGGCACTCCGAGACGGTCGACAAGGCGCTGGTTTCACGGAATTCCGTTCCAGGGCAAAAATTCCCCCCGGAGCGTGTGTAGTAGTACACCGACTGCCGTACCCTCTGGTCGGACGCGGATATTTATTCGACCGGGGGTCGGAACCGCCCGCGAGTCCCCAATTCAGAATCGGCACTTCGACTCGGTCGGTAAAAGGTCGCATTCGGAGATTTCCTGTCTGCCGCCCAAATTCCACTCCGGGAGCGCGGTCGCAGGCTGCCTATGCGATCGCATACGTACACCGCTTCGCTCAAACAGGCATAACGTTTCGCTCGATTATCGGAATCGCTTATAAGACCCCAATTCGGAATCGGCACTCAGAGGCACTCGATGCCCCTTTTAGTGCCTCAGGCCATAAGATGTTGTTTCGGGGTCAAAAATCCTTCGTTTCGCACTCGGAAATTGCGATTCTAGCCAACGATCTCCCCTATTCCAAGGTTTTTTGGCAGTAACGACTCCCTCGATTACGCGAATCGATGGCGGAGCCCACACACGGAGCTGCTCAGTCACCGCAATCGGAAGTCGTGTTCAACTCGACGCGAGATCTCCTCCCCAGGTCGTGGATATGGGTGCCCGAACATTGCCGATATAGTCACCCCCTCCGGTTTATTCCCACCCCTCAGCGAAAGAATTGGGCATAACTTTCCGCACGAGCATCAGAATCGCTTATGTGACCACAATTCGGAATCGGCACTCCGAGACAGTCGACAAGGCGCTGGTTTCGCGAAATTCCGTTCCAGGGACAAAATTCTCCCCGGAGCGTGTGTACTAGTACACCGACTGTCGTACCCTCCGGTCGGACGCAGATATTTATTCGAGCGGGGGTCGGAACCGCGCGCGAGTCCCCAATTCAGAATCGGCACTTCGACCCGTCGGTAAATGGTCGCATTCGGAGATTTCCTGTCTGCCGCCCAAATTCCACTCGGGAGCGCGGTCGCAGGCTGCCGATGCAATCACAGACGGACACCCCTTCGCTCAAACAGGCATAACTTTTCGCTCGATTATCGGAATCGCTTATTAGACCCCAATTCGGAATCCGCACTCAGAAGCGCTCGATGACCCATATTGCCTCAGGCCATAAGACGTCGTATCGGGGTCGAAAATCCTTCGTTTCGCACTCCGAAATTGTGATTCTGGCCGACGATCTCCCCTTTTCCAAGGTTTTTTGGCAGTAATGACTCCCTCGATTACGCGAATCGCTGGCGGAGCCCACACACGGAGCCTCCCAGTCACAGTGATCGGAAGTCATGTTCAACTCGACGCGAGATCTCCTCCCCAGGTCGTGGATATGGGTGCCCGAACATCGCCGATATAGTCACCCCCTCCGGTTTATTCCCACCCCTTCAACGAAAGAATTGGGCATAACTTTCCGCACGGGCATCGGAATCGCTTATGTGACCACAATTAGGAATCGACACTCCTAGACGGTCGACAAGGCACTGGTTTCGCGGAATTTCGTTTAGGGGCCAAAATTCCCCCCGGAGCGTGTGTAATAGTACACCGACTGCGGTACCCTCGGGTCGGACGCGGATATTTATTCGACCGGGGTCAGAACCACCCGCGAGTCCCCAATACAGAATCGGCACTTCGACCCGGTCGGTAAAGGGTCACATTCGGAGATTTCTGGTCCGGCGCCAAATTCTTCTCTGGGAGCGCGGTCGCACGCTATCGATGCGATTGCATATGGACACCGATTCGGTCAAACAGGCAAAACTTTTCGCATGATTATAGGAATCGCTTATAAGACTCCAATTCGGAATCGGCACTCAGAGGCGCTCGACGGCCCATATTGCCTCCGGCCATAAGACGTCATTTCGGGGTCGAAAATCCTTCGTTTCGCACTCCGAAATTGCTATTCTAGCCGACGATCTCCCCTATTCCAAGGTTTTTTGGCAGTAGTAACGACTCCCTCAATTACGCGAATCGCTGGCGGAGCCCACACACGAGCCGCCCAGTCACAGCGATCGGAAGTTGTGTTCAACTCGATGCGTGATCTCCTCCCAGGTCGTGGATATGGGTGCCCGAACATCGCCGATATAGTCACCCCCTCCGGTTTATTCCCACCCCTTCAGCGAAAGAATTGGGAATAACATTCTGTACGGGCATCGGAATCACTTATGTGACCACAATTCGGAATCGGCACTCCGAGATGGTCGACAAGGCGCTGGTTTTGCGGAATTCCGTTCTGGGGGCAAAATTCCCTGCGGAGCGTGTGTACTAGTACACTGACTGTCGTACCCTCCGGTCGGAAGCGGATATTTATTCGACCGGGGTCAGAACCGCCCGCGAGTCCCCAATTCAAAATCGGCACTTCGACCCGGTCGGTAAAGGGTCGCATTCGGAGATTTCCGATCTGGCGCCCAAATTCCTCTCCGGGAGCGCGGTCGCAGGCTGCCGATGCGATCGCATACGGACACCGCTTCGCTCAAACAGGCATAACTTTTCGCTCGATTATCGGAATCGCTTATAGGACCCTAATTCGGAATCGCACTCAGAGGCGCTCGACACCCTATATTGCCTCAGGCCATAAGACGTCGTTTCAGGGTCGAAAATCCTTCTTTTCGCACTCCGAAATTGCGATTCTAGCCGACGATCTCCCCTATTCCAAGGTTTTTTGGCAGTAACGACTCCCTCGATTACGCGAATCGTTGGCGGAGCCCACACACGGAGCCGCCCAGTCACAGCGATCGAAAGTCGTGTTCAACTCGACGCGAGATCTCCTCCCCAGGTCGTGGATATGGGTGCCCGAACATCCCCGATATAGTCACCCCCTCCGGTTTATTCCCACCCCTTCAGCGAAAGAATTGGGAATAACATTCCGCATGGGCATCGAAATCGCTTATGTGACCACAATTCGGAATCGTCACTCCGAGACGGTCGACAAGGCGCTGGTTTTGCGGAATTCCGTTCTGGGGCCAAAATTCCCCCCGGAGCTTGTGTACTAGTACACCGACTGCCGTACCCTCCGGTCGGACGCGGATATTTATCGACCGGGGGTCGGAACCGCCCGCGAGTCCCCAATTCAGAATCGGCACTTCGACCCGGTCGGTAAATGGTCGCATTCGGAGATTTCCTGTCCGGCGCCCAAATTCCTCTCCGGGAACGCGGTTGCAGGCTGCCGATGCGATCGCATATGGACACCGCTTCTTTCAAACAGGCATAACTTTTCGCTCGATTATCGGAATCCCTTACAAGACCCCAATTCGGAATCGGCACTCAGAGGCGCTCGACGCCCCCTTATTGCCTCAGGCCATAAGACGTAGTTCCGTGGTCGAAAATCCTTCATTTTGCACTCCAAAATTGCAATTCTAGCCGACGATATCCCCTATTCCAAGGTTTTTGGCATTAGCGACTCCCTCGATTACGCGAATCGCTGGCGGAGCCCACATGCGGAGCTGCCCAGTCAAGCGATCGGAAGTCGTGTTCAACTCTATGCGAGATCTCATCCCAGTCGTGGATATGGTGCCCGAACATCACCGATATAGTCACCCATCGGTTATTCCCACCCCTTCAGCGAAAGATTGGGCATAACTTCCGCACGGGCATCGAATCGCTTATGTGACCACAATTCGGAATCGGCACTCCGAGACGGTCGACAAGGCACTGGTTTCACGGAATTCCATTCCGGGGCCAAAATTCCCCCCGGAGTGTGTGTACTAGTACACGATGCCGTACCCTCGGGTCGGACGCAGATATTTATTCGACCGGGGGTCGGAACCGCCCGCGAGTCCCCAATCAGAATCGGCACTTCGACCCGGTCAGTAAAAGGTCGCATTCAGAGATTTCCGGTCCGGCGCCAAATTCCTCTCCGGGAGCGCGGTCGCAGGCTGCCGATGCGATCGCATACGGACACCGCTTCGCTCAAACAGCCATAACGTTTCGCTCGGTTATCGAAATCGCTTATAGACCCCAATTCAGAATCGTCACTCAGAGGGCTCGACGCCCCCGTTATTGCCTCAGGCCATAAGACATCGTTTCGTGGTCGAAAATCCTTTGTTTCGCACTCTGAAATTGCGATTCTAGCCGACGATCTCCCCTATTTTTAGCAGTAGCGACTCTCTCGATTACGCGAATCGCTGGCGGAGGCCACACGCAGAGCCGCCCAGTCACAGCGATCGGAAGTCGGGTTCAACTCGACGCGAGATCTCCTCCTCAGGCGTGGATATGGGTGCCAGAACATCGCCGATATAGTCACCCCCTCCGGTTTATTCCACCTCTTCAGCAAAAGAATGGGCATAACTTTCCGCACGGGCATCGGAATCGCTTATGTGACCACAATTCGGAATCGGCACTCCGAGACGGTCGACAAGGCACTGGTTTCACGGAATTCCATTCCGGGGCCAAAATTCCCCCCGAGTGTGTGTACTAGTACACCGACTGCCGTACCCTCGGGTCGGACGCAGATATTTATTCGACCGGGGTCGAACCGCCCGCGAGTCCCCAATTCAGAATCGGCACTTCGACCCGGTCAGTAAAAGGTCGCATTCAGAGATTTCCGGTCCGGCGCCCAAATTCCTCTCCGGGAGCGCGGTCGCAGGCTGCCGATGCGATCGCATACGGACACCGCTTCGCTCAAACAGCCATAACGTTTCGCTCGGTTATCGAAATCGCTTATAAGACCCCAATTCAGAATCGTCACTCAGAGGCGCTCGACGCCCGTTATTGCCTCAGGCCATAAGACATCGTTTCGTGGTCGAAAATCCTTTGTTTCGCACTCTGAAATTGCGATTCTAGCCGACGATCTCCCCTATTTTTAGCAGTAGCGACTCTCTCGATTACGCGAATCGCTGGCGGAGGCCACACGCAGAGCCGCCCAGTCACAGCGATCGGAAGTCGTGTTCAACTCGACGCGAGATCTCCTCCTCAGGTCGTGGATATGGGTGCCAGAACATCGCCGATATAGTCACCCCCTCCGGTTTATTCCCACCTCTTCAGCAAAAGAATTGGGCATAACTTTCCGCACGGGCATCGGAATCGCTTAGTGACCACAATTCGGAATCTGCACTCCGAGACGGTCGACAAGGCGTTGGTTTCGCATAATTCCGTTCCGGGGCCAAAATTCCCCCCGGAGTGTGTGTACTAGTACACCGACTGCCGTACCCTCGGGTCGGACGCGGATATTTATTCGACCAGGGGTCGGAACCGCCCGCGAGTCCCCAATTCAGAATCGGCACTTCGACCTGGTCGGTAAAAGGTCGCATTCGGAGATTTCCGGTCCGGCGCCCAAATTCCTCTCCGGGAGCGCGGTCGCAGGCTGCCAATGCGATCGCATACGGACACCGCTTCGCTCAAACAGACATAACGTTTCGCTCGGTTATCGGAATCGCTTATAAGACCCCAATTCGGAATAGGAACTCAGAGGCGCTCGACGCCCCCTTATTGCCTCAGGCCATAAGACGTCATTTCGGGGTCGAAAATCCTTCGTTTCGCACTCCAAAATTGTGATTCTAGCCGACGATCTCCCCTATTCCAAGGTTTTTTGGCAGTAGCGACTCCCTCGATTACGCGAATCTCTGACAGAGCCCACACGCGGAGCTGCCCGAAATGCAGCCTCGGGGCGTGTGTACTAGTACACCGATTTCCGCACCACTTCAGTAAAACGTGGATATTTCCTCGCCCGGTGATCGCAACCGCCCGCGAGGCCCCAATTCCGAATCAGCACTCCGACCCAGTCGGCCCTGGGCTGGACTCGGAGAATTCCAGTCCGGCGCCCGGATTCCGCTCCCAGAGGGCGGCAGCGGCTCCCGATGCGCACGGATTCCGACACGCCTTCGGTAAAACGGCGATAACTTTCCGCCCGGGTATCGGAATCGCTTATATGACCACTTTTCAGAATCGGCACTCAGAGGCGCTCGTCGTTCTCGATTGCCTAGGCGATCGGACGCCGTTTTCTAGTCAAAAATCCATCGTTTTGGCCTCCGAAATTTCGGTTCCTACGGGCGATTCGCATTTTTTTGCCGTGACGTTTCCTCGATCATGCGGCTAACGTGTGGGTCCGAAACCCAGAGTCGGACAATCACGGAGGTCGGAGGACGCGGTGATCACGGTCCGAGAGATCCTCCCCGCGTCATATACGTGGGCGCCCGAAAATCGAGGATTTCGCCACCCCTGACGGATTACTCTCCCCCTCTAGTGGAAGAACTGGGCATAACTTTCCGCCCGGGCATGGGAATTACCTATATGACCATTTGTCAGAATCGTCTACATTGATTGCCTAGGCGATCGGACGCCGTTTTCGAGTCGAAAATCCATTGTTTCGGCCTCCGAAATTTTGGTTCCTGCCGGTGATTCGCATTTTTTTGCCGCGACGTTTCCTGGATCACGCGGCTCCCCTGCGGGGCCGCCACCCCCAGTCGGCCCTTCTCGGCGGTCGAAGGTCGCCGTCAACGTGGCCCGACGGCTCCTCCGCCGTCGTAAACGATGTGCGCGCAAAAATGGCCGATTTCGCCACCCTGACAGATTACTCCCACCCCCCTCCACGGAAGAAATGGGCATAACTTTCCGCCCGGGTATCAGAATCGCTCATGTGATCACTTTTCGGAATCGTGTCTCCGAGCCGGTCGAGAAGACGCCAGTGTCGCAAAATTCCGACTCCTATGCCCGAAATGCCACCTCGGGGCGTGTGTACTAGTACACCGATTTCCGCACCACTTCGGTAAAACGTGGATATTTCCTCGCCCGGTGATCGGAACCGCCGCGAGGCCCCAATTCCGAGTCGGCACTCTGACCCGGTCGGCCCTGGGCCAAACTTGGAGATTCCGGTTCGGCGCCCGGATTCCGCTCCGGGTGGCGGCAGCGGCTCCTGATGCGCACGGATTCCGACACGCCTTCGGTAAAACGGCCATAACTTTCCGCCCGGGTATCGGAATGGCTAATATGACCACTTTTCGGAATCGGCACTCCGAGGCGCTCGGCGTTGTCGATTGCCTAGGCGATCGAACGTCGTTTTCTAGTCAAAAATCCATCATTTTGGCCTCCGAAATTTCGGTTCCTACGGGCGATTCGCATTTTTTTGCCGTGACGTTTCCTCGATCATGCGGCTAACGTGTGGGTCCAAAACCCAGAGTCGGCCAATCACGGAGGTCGGAGGATGTGGTAATCACGGTCCGAGAGATCCTCCCCGCGTCGTATACGTGGGCGCCCGAAAATCGCCGATTTCGGCCACTGACCGATTACTCTCACCCCCTCCAGTGGAAGAACTGGACATAACTTTCTGCCCGGGCATCAGAATTGCCTATATGACCACTTGTCGGAATCGTCTCTCCGAGCCGGTCGACATGACGCCAGTCTCGCAAAATTCAGAGTCCGGCGCCCGAAAAGCCATCTCGGGGCGTGTGTACTAGTACACCGATTTCCGCATCACTT
Organism: Colocasia esculenta; assembly: GCA_014218235.1. NCBI lineage: Eukaryota > Viridiplantae > Streptophyta > Magnoliopsida > Alismatales > Araceae > Colocasia > Colocasia esculenta. Next base: position 173,334 of record CM024755.1, on the reverse strand, counting down.
CGGTAAAACGTGGATATTTCCTCGCCCGGTGATCGGAACCGCCCGCGAGGCCCCAATTCCGAATCGGCACTCTGACCCGGTCGGCCCTGGGCCAGATTCGGGGATTTCCGGTTCGGCGCCCGGATTCCGCTCCCGGAGGGCGGCAGCGGCTCCCGATGCGCACGGATTCCGACACGCCTTCGGTAAAACGGCCATAACTTTCCGTCTGGGTATCGGAATCGCTTATATGACCACTTTTCGGAATCGGCACTCAGAGGCACTCACTGGTCGTAATTGCGAGGGTGATCGAACGCCATTTTCGAGTCGAAAATCCATCGTTTCGGCCACTAAAATTTCGGTTCCTGCCGGCGATTCACATTTTTTTGCCGCGACGTTTCCTGGATCACGCGCCTCCCCTGCGGGGCCGCCGCCCACAGTAGGCCCTTCTCGGCGGTCGAAGGTCGCCATCGACATGGCCCGACGGCTCCTCCCCGCGTCATAACGACAGGTGCGCGCGAAAATGGCCTATTTCGCCACCCTGACGGATTGCTCCTGCCACCTCCTACGGAGGAAATGGGCATGACTTCCCGCCCGGTATCAGAATCGCTCATGTGACCACTTTTCGGAATCGTCTCTCCGAGCCGTTCGAGAAGACGCCAGTTTCGCAAAATTCAGAGTCCGGCTCCCGAAATGCCACCTCGGGGCGTGTGTACTAGTACACCGATTTTCGCACCACTTCGGTAAAACGTAGATATTTTCTCGCCCGGTGATCGGAACCTCCCGCGAGGCCCCAATTCCGAATCGGCTCTCCGACCAAGTCGGCTCTGGGTCGGACTCGGAGATTTCCGGTCCGGCGCCCGGATTCCGCTCCGGAGAGCGGCACAGCAGCTCCCGATGCGCACGGATTCCGACACGCCTTCGGTAAAACGGCCATAACTTTCTGCCTGGGTATCGGAATCGCTTATATGACCACGTTTCGGAATCGGCACTCAGAGGCACTCGTCATCCATAATTGCCGAGGCGATCGAACGCCGTTTTTGAGTCAAAAATCCATCGTTTCGGCCACTAAAATTTCGGTTCCTGCCGGCGATTCACATTTTTTTGCCGCGATGTTTCCTGGATCACGCGCCTCCCCTGCGGGGCCGCCGCCCACAGTCGGCCCTTCTCGGCGGTCGAAGGTCGCCGTCGACGTGGCCCGACGGCTCCTCCCCGCGTCGTAAACGAGTGTGCGCGAAAATGGCCGATTTCGCCACCCCGGACGGATTGCTCCCGCCACCTCCTACGGAAGAAATGGGCATAACTTCCCGCCCGGGTATCAGAATTGCTCATGTGACCACTTTTCGGAATCGTCTCTCCGAGCCGGTCGAGAAGACGCTAGTTTTGCAAAATTCCGAGTCTGGCTCCCGAAATGCCTCCTCGGGGCGTGTGTACTTGTACACCGATTTTCGCACCACTTCGGTAAAACGTAGATATTTTCTTGCCCAATGATCGGAACCTCCCGCGAGGCCCCAATTCCGAATCGGCTCTCCGACCAGGTCGGCCCTGGGTTTGACTCGGAGATTTCTGGTCCGGCGCCCGGATTCCGCTCTCGGAGGGCGGCAGTGGTTCCCGATTTGCACAGATTCCGACAAACCTTTGGTAAAACGGCCATAACGTTCCGCCCGGGCATCGGAATCGCTTATATGACCAGTTTTCGGAATCGGCACTCAGAGGCGCTTGTCTTACATGATTGCCGAGAAGATCGGACGCCATTTCGAAGTCCAAAATCCATTATATCGGCCACCGAAATTTTGGTTCCTTCTGGTGATTCGTGGTTTTTTGCCACGACGTCTCCTGGATCACGCGGCTCCTGCGGGGCCGTCGCCCACAGTCGAACCTTCTCGGCGGTCGAAGGTCGCCATCGACGTGGCCCGACGGCTCCTCCCCATGTCGTAAACGAGTGCGCACGAAAATGGCCGATTACGCCATCCCTAAGGGATTGCTCCCACCCCCTTCTACAGAAGAAATGGGCATAACTTTCCGCTCGGGTATCAGAATCGCTTATGTGACACTCTTCAGAATCGTCTCTCCGAGCTGGTCGAGAAGACGCCAGTCTCGCGAAATTCTGAGCCCGGCGCCCGAAATGCCACCTCGGGGTGTGTGTACTTGTACACCGATTTTCGTACCACTTCGGTAAAACGTGGACATTTCCTCGCCCGGTGATCGGAACCGCCCGCAAGGCCCCAATTCCGAATCGGCACTCCGACCCGGTCGGCCCAGGGCTGGAATCGGAGATTTCCGGTCCTGCGCCCGGATTCCGCTCCGGAGGGCGGCAGCGGCTCCCGATGCGCACGGATTCCGACACCCACGCCTTCGGTAAAACGGCCATAACTTTCCACCCGGGCATCAGAATCCCTTATATGACCACTTTTCGGAATCAGCACTCAGAGGCGCTCGTCACCATCCATTGCGAGGCGATCGGACGCCATTTCTGAGTTGAAAATCAAACGTTTCGGCCACCGAAATTTCGGTTCCTTCCGGCGATTCGCATTTTTTTGCCGCGACGTCTCTTGCATCACACGGCTCCCCTGCGGGGCCACCGCCCACAGTCGGCCCATCTCGGTGGTCGAAGGTCGCCGTCGACGCTGCTCGACGGCTCCTCCCCGCTTCGTAAACGAGTGCGCACGAAAATGGCCGATTTCGCCACCCCTGACGGATTGCTCCCACCCCCTTCTACGAAGAAATGGGCATAACTTTTTGCCCGGTATCAGAATCGCTTATGTGACCACTCTTCGGAATCGTACTACGAGCCGGTCGAGAAGACGTTAGTCTCATGAAATTCCGAGCCCGGTGCCCGAAATGCCACCTCGGGGAGTGTGTACTAGTACACCGATTTTCACACCACTTCGGTAAAACGTGGATATTTCCTCGCCCGGTGATCGGAACTGCCCGCGAGGCCCCAGTTCCGAATCGGCACTCCGACTCGGTCGTCCCTGGGCCGGACTCGGAGATTTCCTGTCAGGCGCCCGGATTCCGCTCCCGGAGGGCGGCAGCGGCACCCGATGCGCACGGATTCCGACACGCCTTCGATAAAAGGCCATAACTTTCCGCTCGGGCATCGGAATCACTTATATGACCACTTTTTGGAATCGGCACTCAGAGGCGCTCGTCGTCCTCAATTGCCGAGGTGATTGGACGACATTTCCGAGTAGAAATCAATCGTTCGGCCACCGAAATTTTGGTTCTTGTCGGCGATTCGCATTTTTTTGCCGCGACATCTCCTGGATCACGTGGCTCCCCTGCGGGCCCGCCGCCCACAGTCGTCCCTTCTCGGCGATCGAAGGTCCCGTCGACGCGGCCCGACGCTCCTCGCCGCGTCGTAAAACGAGTGCGCGCGAAAATGGCCGATTTCGCCACCCCTCACGGATTGCTCCCACCCCCTTCTACGGAAGAAATGGGCATAATTTTCCCCCCGAGTATTAGAATCTCTTATGTGACCACTCTTCGAAATCGTCTCTCCGAGCCGGTCGAGAAGACGTTAGTCTCGTGAAATTCCGAGCCCGACGCCCGAACTGCCACACCGGGGCGTCGGGGCTGTTACTAGTACACACCGATTTTCGCACCACTTCGTAAAACGAGGATATTTCCTCGCCCGTGATCGGAACCGTCCGCGAGGCCCCAATTCGGAATCGGCACTCCGACCCGGTCGTACCTAAGCTAGACCGGATGTTTCCTATCCGGCACCCAGATTCCGCTCCCGGAGGGCGACAGCGGCTCCCGATGCGCACAGATTCCGATACGCCTTCTATAAAATGGCCATAACTTTCCACCCGGGCATCGGAATCGCTTATATGACCACCGTTTGGAATCGGCACTCGGAGGCGCTCGTCGCCCTCTATTGCCGAGGTGATCAGATGCCGTTTTCGAGTCAAAAATCAATCGTTTCGGCCACCAAAATTACGATTCCTGCCGGCGATTCGCGTTTTTTTGCCGCGACGTCTCCTGGATCACACGGCTCCTCTGAGGTCGAGGGTCGCATTTTTTTTCAGAATTGGCCCTTCTCGGCGGTCGAAGGTCGCCGTCGACGCGGCCCGACGGCTCCTACCCACGTCGTAAACCATGCGCGCTAAAATGGCCGATTTCGCCACCCCTGACGGATTGCTCCCACCCCCTTCTACGGAAGAAATGGGCATAACTTTCCGCTCGGGTATCAAATCGCTTATGTGACCACTCTTCGGAATCGTCTGTCCGAGCTGGTCGAGAAGTCGCCAGTCTCGTGACATTCTGAGCCCGGCGCCCGAAATGCCACCTCGGGGCGTGTGTACTAGTACACCGATTTTTGCACCACTTCGGTAAAACGTGGATATTTCCTCGCCCGGTGATCGGAACCGCCCGCGAGGCCCCAATTCTGAATCTGCTCACTGACCCGGTCGGCCCTGTGCTGGACTCGGAGATTTCCGGTCCGGCGCCCGGATTCCGCTACCGGAGGCGGCAGCGGCTCCCGAAGCACACGGATTCTGACACGCCTTCGGTAAAACGGCCCTAACTTTCCACCCGGATATCAGAATCGCTTATATGACCACTTTTCGGAATCGGCACTCAGAGGCGCTCGTTGCCCTCTTTTGCCGAGTGATCAGATGCCGTTTTCGAGTCAAAAATCAATCGTTTCGGCCACCAAAATTTTGATTCCTATCGGCGATTTGCATTTTTTTGCCGCAAGGTCCTCCTGGATCCACGGCTCCTCTGAGGTCGAAGGTCGTATTTTTTTCAGAATCGCCCCTTCTCGGCGGTCGAAGGTCGCCGTCGACGCGGCCCTCCGGCTCCTACCCGCATCGTAAACGAGTGCGCGCGAAAATGTCTGATTTCGCCACCCCTGACGGATTGCTCCCACCCCCTTCTACGGAAGAAATGGGCATAACTTTCCACCCGGGTATCAGAATCGCTTATGTGACCACTCTTCGAATCGTCTCTCCGAGCTAGTCGAGAAGATGCCAGTCTCGTGAATTCCGAGCCCGATGCCCGAAATTCCACCTCGGGGCGTGTGTACTAATACAACGATTTTTGCACCACTTCGGTAAAACGTGGATATTTCCTCGCCTGGTGATCGGAACATCCCGCGAGGCCCCAATTCCGAATAGGCACTCCGACCCGGTCGACCCTGGGGTTGGACTCGGAGATTTCTATTCGGCGCCCGGATTCCGCTCCCGGAGGGCGGCAGCGGCTCCCGATGCGCACGGATTCCGACATGCATTCGGTAAAACGGCCATAACTTTCCGCCCGGGCATCGGAATCGCTTATATGACCACTTTTTGGAATCGGCACTCAGAAGCGCTCATCACCTTTCATTGCAGAGGCGATTGGACGCCGTTTCCGAGTCGAAAACCAATCGTTTCGGCCACCAAATTTCGATTCCTGCTCTCGATTCGCATTTTTTTGCCGCGACGTCTCCTGGATCACGCGGCTCCCCTGCTGGGCCGCCGCCCACAATCGTCCCTTCTCGGCGGTCGAAGGTCGCCTTCGACGCGGCCCGACGGCTCCTCCCCGCGTCGTAAACGAGTGCGCGCAAAAATGGCCGATTTCGCCACCCCTGACGGATTGCTCCCACCCCCTTCAACTGAAGAAATGGGCATAACTTTCCGCCTAGGTATCAGAATCGCTTATGTGACCACTCTTCGGATTGTCTCTCCGAGCCGGTCAACAAGACTCCAGGTCGCCAAATTTCGAGCCCGATGCCCGAAATGCCTCCTCGGGGCGTGTGTAGTACACCAATTTTCGCACCACTTCGGTAAAACGTGGATATTCCTCGCCCGGTGATCGGAACCGCCCGCGAGGACCCAATTGCGAATCGGCACTCCGCCCCGGTCGGCCCTGGGCCGGACTCGGAGATTCCGGTCTGGCGCCCAGATTCCGCTCCCGGAGGGCGGCAGCGGCTCTCGATGCGCACAGATTCTGATACGCCTTCGATAAAATGGCCATAACTTTCTGCCCGGGCATCAGAATCGCTTATATGACCACTTTTTGGAATCGGCACTCAGAGGTGCTCGTCTCCCTCAATTTCCAAGGCAATCGGATGCAGTTTATGAGTTGAAAATCAATCGTTTCGGCCACCGAAATTTCGGTTCCTGCCGACGATTCACATTTTTTTGCCGCGACGTCTCCTGGATCACACGGCTCCCCTGCGGGGCTGCCGCCCACAGTCGCCCCTTCTCGGCAGTTGGGGTCGCCGTCGACGGGGCCCGACGGCTCCTCCCCGCGTCGTAAACGAGTGCACGCAAAAATGGCCGATTTCGCCACCCCTGACGGATTGCTCCCACCCCCTTCAACTGAAGAAATGGGCATAACTTTCCGCCCAGGTATCAGAATCGCTTATGTGACCACTCTTCGGAATCTTCTCTCTAAGCCGGTCGAGAAGACGCCAGTCTCGCAAAATTCGAGCCCGACGCCCAAAATGCCACCTCGGGCCGTGTGTACTAGTACACCGATTTTCGCACCACTTCGGTAAAACGTGGATATTCCTCGCCGGTGATCGGAACCCGCCCGTGAGGCCCAATTCCTAATCTGCACTCCGACCCGGCGGGCCCTGGGCTGGACTCAGAGATTTCCGGTCGGCTCCCGGATTCCGCTCCCGGAGGGCGGCAGCGGCTCCCGATGCGCACGGATTCTGATACGCCGTCGGTTTAAAACGGCCATAACTTTCCGCCCGGGTATCAGAATCTCTTATATGACCACTTTTCGAAATCGGCACTTAGAGGCGCTCGTCTCCCTCATTTGCCGACGCAATCGGATGCCGTTTCCGAGTCAAAAATCAATCGTTTCGGCCACCAAAATTTCGATTCCTGCCGGCGATTCGAATTTTTTCGCCGCGACGTCTTTTGGATCACGCGGCTCCTCCGAGGTCGAAGGTCGCATTTTTTTTTCAGAATCGGCCCTTTCTCGGCGGTCGAAGTCGCTGTCGACGTGGCTTGACGGCTCCTACCCGCGTCGTAAACGAGTGCACGCGAAAATGGCCGATTTCGCCACCCTTGACGGATTGCTCCCAACCCCTTCTACGGAAGAAATGGGCATAACTTTACGCCCGGGTATCAGAATCGCTTATGTGACTACTCTTCGGAATCGTCTCTCCGAGCCGGTCGAGAAGACGGCAGTCTCGTGAAATTCCGAGCCCGGCACCCGAAATGTCACTTCGGGGCTTGTGTACTAGTACATCGATTTTCGTACCACTTCGGTAAAACGTGGATATTTCCTCGCCCGGTGATCGGAACCGCCTGCGAGGCCCCAATTCCGAATCGGCACTCCGACCCGGTCGGCATTGGGCCAGACTCGGAGATTTTCTTTCCGGCGCCCAAATTCCGCTCCTGGAGGGCGGCAGTGGTTCCCGATGCGCACGGATTCCAACACACCTTCGGTAAAACGACCATAACTTTCCGCCCGGGTATCGGAATCTCTTATATGACAACTTTTTGGAATCGGCACTCAGAGGCGCTCGTCGCCCTCCATCGCTAAGGCGATCGAACACCGTTTTGAGTCGAAAATCAATCGTTTCGGTCACCGAAATTTCAGTTCCTACTGGCGATTCACGTTTTTTCTGCCGCGACGTCTCCTGGATCACGCGGGTCCCCTGCGCGGCCGTCGCCCAAAGTCGTCCCTTCTCGGCGGCGAAGGCTGCCGTCGATGCAGCCCGACGGCTCCTCCCGCGTCGTAAACGAGTGCGCTCCGCGAAAAATGACGATTTCGCCACCCCTGACGGATTGCTCCCACCCCCTTCTACGGAAGAAATGGGCATAACTTTCCGCCGGGTATCAGAATCACTTATGTGACCACTCTTCGGAATCGTCCTCTCCGAGCCGGTCGAGAAGACGCCAGTCTCGTGAATTTCCCAGCCTGGCGCCCGAAATGCCAACTCGGGGCGTGTGTACTAGTACACCGATTTTCGCACCATTTCGGTAAAACGTGGATATTTCCTCGCCCGGTGATCGAATCCGTTCGCGAGGCCCAATTCCGAATCAGCACTCCAACCCGGCGGCCCTGGGCTGGACTCGGAGATTTCCTACCGGCGCCCAGATTCCGCTCCCGGAGGGCGGCAGCGGATCCCGATGCACACGGATTCCGACACGCCTTCGGAAAAAAACAAGACATAACTTTCAGCCCGGGCATCGGAATCGCTTATATGACCACTTTCGGAATCTCGGCACTCAGAGGCGCTCGTCAACCTTTATTGCCGAGGCGATCGGACGCCATTTTCGAGTCGAAAATCAATCGTTTCAGCCACCAAAATTTCGATTCCTGCCGGCGATTCGCGTTTTTTTGCCGCGATGTCTCTTGGATCACGCAGCTCCTCTGAGGACGAAGGTCGCATTTTTTCGGAATCGGCCCTTCTCGGCGGTCGAACGTTACCGTCGACACGGCCCAACGGCTCCTACCCCCGTCGTAAGACGAGTGCGCGCGCGAAAATGGCCCAATTTCGCCAACCCCTGACGGATTGCTCCCACCACCTTCTACGGACGGAAGAAATGGGCATAACTTTCCGCCCGGGTATCAGAATCGCTTATGTGACCACTCTTCGGAATCGTCTCTCCGAGCCGGTTGAGAACACGCCAGTCTCGTGAAATTCTGAGCCGGTGCCCGAAATGCCACCTCGGGGCGTGTGTACTAGTACACCGATTTTCGCACCACTTTGGTAAAACGTGGATATTTCCTCGCCCGGTGATCGGAACCGCCCATGAGGCCCCAATTCGAATCGGCACTCCGACCGGGTCGGTCCTGGGCCAGACTCGGAGATTTCCTGTCCGGCGCCCAGATTCGCTCCCGAGAGGGCGCAGTGGCTCCCGATGCGCACAGATTCCGACTGCCTTCGTAAAATGGCCATAACTTTCCGCCCGGGCATCGGAATCGCTTATATGACAACTTTTTGGAATCGGCACTCAGAGGCCCTCGTCGCCCTCATTGGCCGAGGTCATCGGACGCCGTTTCCGAGTCGACAATCAATCGTTTCGGCCACCAAAATTCCGGCGATTCGCATTTTTTTGCCGCGACGTCTCTTGGATCACGCAGCTCCCCTGCGGGGCAGCCGCCCATAGTCGGCCCTTCTCGGCGGTCGAAGGTCGCCGTCGACACGGCCCGACAGCTCTACCCCGCGTGTAAATGAAATGAGTGCGCGCGAAAATGGCCGATTTCGCCACCCTTGACGGATTGCTCCCACCCCCTTCTACGGAAGAAATGGGCATAACTTTCCGCCAGGGTATCAGAATCGCTATGTGACCTCTCTTCGGAATCATCTCTCCGAGCCGGTCGAGGAAGACGCCAATCTCGTGAAATTCCGAGCCCGGCGCCCGAAATGCCACCTCGGAGCGTTTGTACTAGTACACCAATTTTTACACAAATTCGGTAAAACGTGGATATTTCCTCACTTGGTGATCGGAACCGCCCGCGAGGCCCCAATTCTGAATCGGCACTCCAACCCGGTCGGCCCTGGGCCGGACTCGGAGATTTCCTGTCCGGCGCCCAGATTCCGCTCTCGGAGGGCGGCAGCGGCTCCCGATGCATACGGATTCCGACACGCCTTCGGTAAAACGGCCATAACTTCCGCCGGGAATCAGAATTGCTTATATGACCACTTTTCGGAATCGGCACTCAGAGGCGCTCGTCACGCTCGATTGCTTAGGGGATCAGACCCCATTTTCGAGTCAAAAATCAATTGTTTCGGCCAGAAATTTCAGTTCATGCCGACGAATCGCATTTTTTACT